>QEPC01013926.1:630542-686844 GCA_003113815.1 Sphenodon punctatus | reverse complement strand
GCTGCATATAAACATTAAATAATAATGGAGACAGAATGAAACCCTGCGGAATGCCGGAGGGCAAGATGTTTCAGCTCCCAACACCACCCGCTGGCTTCTCCCTGAGAGGAATGAGCGGAACCATTCAAGAACAGTCCCGTCCAGACCCCCCAGGTCACGCAGCTGTCTCAACAGCAGCCCATGGTCCACGGTGTCAAAAGCGGCCGAGAGATCTAGCAGGATAAGAAACGTCGAACATCCTGTGTCCATCTCCCGGCGGAGATCGTCGACCAAGGCCACCAACGCTGCCTCAGTGCCATAGCCGGGAGGGAACCCAGATTGAAAAGGGTCCAGGAAACCGATGCTATCTAGATGCGCCTGGAGCTGGATCGCCACCGCCTGCTCAATAACCTTCCCTAAAAAGGGAAGGTTAGAGAGGTCGGTATATGGTGCGGAGGTCTGGGGCTATCCAGAGAAAGAGGGAATAGATATCCTGCAGAATATATTTCTGGGTTCCCTTTGTGGTCTTCCACCTCCTTTCCTGCTCCCTTCCTGAGACTAGAGGTAGGGCTCGGTTCTGTCTATAGCAGAGTAATCATATGCTTCTTAAAATTTTGGATTAAACTGTGGTCCTATTCGCCTCTCTGTATGATCAAACTATGCCTTATTGAAGATATGACACTCGAACCATCTAGACAATCTCCATGGTTGACATTCGTGAACTATACGCTCCAATCAACAGGACGAATTTATAGGTTTCATTTCCAGCAACCAACATATTTTTTACTATTAATGATCAAATATTAATGGTCCAACGACTACAAGATATAGCCAGGCAGAACAATTTTTCAGCTGTAAGATTTTCCCGCTTAGCCTCATTATATATCATGGCAAAATATTCTTGGGGTATGGAAAACTATTTAAGACTAGATCTGAAATGGAACTTGTGAAGGGCTATAACTCGACTTAGATTCGAGTTAATGCCCACTGCAATGTTAAAGGGATGTCAAGATTGAATTCCTCAATATGAGAGACGTTGTCCAAGATGCCCAGAAAGTACAGAGGATCCAGTCCATTATATGTTGGATTGCCCGCTGTATCAAACAGTTAGGGATAAATATCTCTTCCCCCTCCCCACTGTGTTAACTACCTTTGCTAAATGTGACAAAGCGTATGGATCTTATAGCAGGATAATGACATTTTTTAAAACAGGATAGCGCTTTTTGCACTCAGAGCTGAAGAATTACGTAGCAATTTTATCTCATCGCTTACTTAATATACTATGCTTGGATATTCTATCTTTGGGTACACTGGGGTCCAAGATTGATGGTTTATTTTAACCTAACACTCTTCAATAGCTAACTGTACACATTTATTCTCCCTCTATGAGTTAGGATGGTAATAGAACGTTACTCTTTTAATTAAGCTATTTTACTATCATTTTTATATACTTATACATTATTGTTCATGTATAAATGTCACTGAATTCTATTTTGTATATTTTGATATAAGGATTATGATGAAAGCTGATCTGCTTTTAATAAATGTTTAACTCTGCACTTGGAGTCTCAGTATAGTGTAAATCTAGAAGAGCAACACTACTGAAGTCAGTGCAGGTATAAGCAAGAAGAGAACTGAACCCAAGAGATTTCTTTTGATGCATGGTAAGCAGAGCACGTACATCCCAGAAGCTTGAGAGCAACACCTCACCTCCAGCACAGCCTTTAACTCCCAGCCAACTCTCAATCTGTGTAATGCTTAAAATGCTTGTTTTAAGACATCAATAAATGTCAAAGACGGTATTTATGACATTTTAAAGTCAAATGTCACCATGCGGCACTCATGTGCTGACAGCGTATTGGCACCCTTTCACTGCTCAAAGCCTGTTGTGGTTAAAAGATTTCCTGTCCACTCAGAGTAGGCAATTTACATCCAGAGGCTGCAGTTTAGAGGTATCATAAACCCCATTATAGCCCAGTGTTTGGGAAACTTGCCTCAGACCGCTGAATTCACATTATAACAAGGATGCTTAAATCTTGCATCTTTGAATGCAATGAACAGTGATTTTAATTAAAAACAAAGTGCAGTGCATTTTTGACGATGAGCCTGGAACCATATCTCACACCTCTTTATAACCAAATTCAAGTTACAAAGACGTTGTACTGTACTGAGTACCCACTACCCCTGCTGAAGTCAGTGGGACTCAGCACCTGTAAATACCAGGCTCCTAAATTATAAGCAGGTTATTGCTACAGGAGAGAAACAAGGTTTGTATCCCCAAAGGAGCTGCAACAGGCAATCATACTTTCCA
The DNA here is from genome assembly GCA_003113815.1 of Sphenodon punctatus. Lineage (NCBI taxonomy): Eukaryota > Metazoa > Chordata > Lepidosauria > Sphenodontia > Sphenodontidae > Sphenodon > Sphenodon punctatus. The sequence goes on along the minus strand of QEPC01013926.1, from coordinate 684,554 downwards.
ACCAGATACATGAAAACTGTTGTATACAACTTGCTGGCTCTATGCACAACACTCAACATGTAAAGACAAGGATCTCCTGTAATCTCACACCTCAGTCCTTGGGTAAAACAGAAACCGTAAGTATGAAAAAGTCTAGAGAGGATGCATGCACCCTTTTTGCCTGTGTGACTCAAAGTGACTGAATACATGCAAAGCAATATCTCAAATGAAGATCAGGAGGGCAACCGCAGCCATAGATGGCTTGACCGCACTTGGAGTCATAACCCATAAGGAACCCCTGCTCTAAATAAGGGTTGAGAACAGGGCCTTTTATATTGCAGAATCTAGTGGCAGGAGAATTTAAACTAGGAGAGATCCTACAGGTTTCTTAGTGGAGGTTTGGGAGACTATTCAAGGGGGTTGCACCCTCCCCCGTTTCACCTAGTCTGCAGGCGACTACATGAACCCTTTTCCTCCCAGACTCCCTCCTACCCTTGTATTACAATATCTGGAACCGTCACTGCTTCTGCATCACAGGAGCAGAATGTGGTAGGGAGCACTTGGGGACAGAAAAACTCAGGTGATGCTGGGAAGAAAATCTGCAGGGATGGATGGCAAAGCAAGAGAATTTGGGGTAGTACAACTGTAGTACAGATCTTGGGGTGTGAGATGAAGATGCAGATGGAATTATTCCTATAAAACTACCCTATAGCGCAAAGGAATGGGGGTGGGGGGAGTGTTAAGGATTCTCCCTCCTAGCTGGAGCCCACAACTGTAAGAGAATATCTCGACAGCCCTTCCCGTTAGCCTCCCTCTGGTCGTCTCCTGCTCCGTTTCCTCCCCGATCCCTGCTTTAGGGGTGATGCTGACAAACTTTCTTAGCTGGGCTGATGAGTAGGAAGATGGCCGCAGAGGAGCCTCTCTCCGCTCCTGCAGCCCCTGGATTAGCACTGAGCCCCCACATCCTGCTTAGATCCCCCCGCCCCACTTACCCCCACACCGGACCTCCTGCAACCCCAAGTACTATGGCAAGCGAGAGCGGTAGCTAGTGCAGGAAACTGCCAGCCCCAACGCGAGGAAAACTAGCGAGATCCGGAGCAGCCCACAACCTCCCCCTCTTCTCCATCCTCCCCTCCCCAGCCACGTGTATGAAGCCTATGCAAGGAGCCTCTTAAAGAGGCAAAGCGCATAGCCGCAAAGATGAGCTAAAGGGGCCTGATTCCCTGCAGCCTCTCTCCAAACCACGCGCTTGGTACAGTCATTTACACTAGTGCGTGCAGAGCTAAACCCCTCTCTATTTGGTGGCACTGTGCAAATAGGCATGTGAAGCTGCACTAGCCCATCCCTCCCAAACAGCCCCTATTAGGAGGGACAGTCCCTCTTTGGCCGTTGAATCCCACTGTCTCTCAGGGGGTCCAAGTCCATCTTACAAGAGAGAGTCAAAAAGACCAGTATTCAAGGAACCCTCTGTCACCTCTTCCCGGTTGCCTCCTAGGAAAACCACTGGAGAGGACAATGTGGGTTGCCATACCTCCCCTTTAATCCAGGACGCTTATGAAAAATACATGGTGCAGGGCTGCATTGGTTCCATGTATTTCTCCAGGATGGTAAGTTAATAAACAGCACAAAACCGACACTGGGATAAATGTGTGCCCATATTCCCGCATGTCTAGCGTGTTGAATATAATAAATTACCAGCCATCTGCATGGTGAGTTTGGTTTCTCTTCCCAGCCCTGCCCCCCTTTCCTCCCATTTTCGTATCCCATCGTATATTTTGCAAGCTGCGGTTTGATGCTAGCTGTCCCATTCTGGGGCATGGTGCCAGTGCCATGTTCCCCACCTGGTGCACCTCACCCACCACAGCCAGACCATCTTGCTATCCCATCCAGGACGCAGCACAACCTCCTCAGGCTGCCCCGGGGAGGTTGTACTGTGTGTCCCAGCCCATCCATGGAATTGCCGCTCCACAGAATGCCTTTCACATGTCCTTGGGTGTCTTTAGACATAACATCAATGGGTGTCTGAATGTGTGTTTTGTCCTTGATACAAACACCGGTTTGGCCCTGTGGTCACCATGTGGCGCTGTTTAGACACACAGCCCATCTCGGGGCAAATTGATGTTTTGCTCGCCATCCGATCTCAGCACACAAGCGCTACCACCTCATTCCCTGTGTTGTACCTGATAACACGCCACATGATATCATTAGACACAATGTTCGCCACGTGTTCAGCTGGAACACGCAAATTGTACTTGTGATGCAATGGTGTTCACATCGAATGTTCAAAGAGAGGCCAAATTGGAGTTGGGATTATTATGGTGATTACACACAACGGCCAAACACGTGCTTAGGGGTTTCGACACCCGATGTTTGTTATGTCTAAAGATGCCCCTTGGCCCTGGAGGACCGCATGCGCACACAAGCACAACCCTAATAAACAGCCTGCACACGTGTTTGAAGGTTAGCCAGGATTTGCTGGCATAGCGTTCCCGACATCGAAGGGCAAGATGCTGTGCGGGGAGCACAAGATGCTGTGTGTGTTCCTGAACCCTGACAACCTAATAAAAGACCACCATGTCAACACTGACTCGTGGGCAGCCAGTTATGCTAAGTGGAACGGTAGGCGCTGGAGCTTCTGTCCTTCTTTACGCACTGGGAACGTTGGGAGATGTATGGTGTGCATGTAAGCATGTGGGGGGTGGAGCTGATATGAGTGGTGGGGCATAGCTAAGGGCATGCGTCCCAACATTACAAATGACCAAAGAGGGACATAAGCCCTGCCCTTTTGCCCAGTAAGCCCCACTCCCTCACACAGGCCGTTGCATAGGCATGTACAGCAGCTCCCCTACCGGTAGTGGCAGTGGCAACCCAGTTCTAATGTGGGAGGAAGAGAGGGCAGCTCTGGTGGTGGCAAGCAACAATGGCCCAGCCACCTGCTGCTCTGGAAGCAGCCTCATGCAAGGGCTCTGGAGGTGACCCCCTCCAAAAGCAGAGCATTGCCTTCACAAGGTGGGACCACGGGGTTTTGCTTTCCCTAAGACAGGACTGTGTTGGGGGAGGTATAGGAGGATGAGGAAGGAGCACTGCGGAGAGGATGAGCGGGTTGTCTTTCCATCTTGCAGAACTTCTGTCTCGGAACCCTTCAGTTGTACCCGCTTCTATCAATGCAGGGGGTGCCCGAGGGAGCACAGCTGAGGAGGTCTAAGAGTGCTGTGAGGTGGATGGGAGAGGGTACAGCTAAGGGGGTCTGAGGGAGCACTGTGAGGTGGATAAATGTGCTGCCTACCAGTCTCGCTGAACTCCTGCTTCACACCTCTTTAGTTATGCACTTTCAGTCAGCACAGGGGCAGAACTAAGGGTCGGGAGCCTGCTGCAGCACTATGAGATGGATATGTCCTACTGTGTCAGTCTCCTTTTGGTGTGCCCCCACACCAGTGTAGAGGAGGAAGGAGGGGCGGAATCAAGGGGACCCGTGAGTGCTTTGCGAGATAAATGAATAAGTTCCACCTCAGAGATGTCCCTTTAGCTGTGTCCCAGTGTGTTGAAGATAGGAGGGCAGAGCTAAAGAAGTTTGAGAGAGTACTGAGAGTTGGTTGCTACTCATCTACTGCCTCAGATCCCCTTAGCTCTGTCCCCTACTGTCAGTGCTCTGGCCTGGAGGCACAACTACAGGAGCCTGAGGGAGCACTGTGAGATGGACGGGGATGTCTTGACTCAAACCCCATTAGATGTGCCCTCATGCCAGTGCTTTGAAAGTAGAAGGGTGCTGCTAAGAGGGTCTGCCAAAATTTCTGGGGCACATACATGGGATGTCCATAAAGAATGTCATGCTTTTTTAGCCAGTTCCCAACTTGCTCATCCTCCTTGTCACATTAGTTCAGAGTCTGCATGGCTGCCAATAGTATTCCGGGCACAACTCAAGATGCTGGTTTTGACCTATAAAGCTCATCAGTCTGGGACATACATATCTAAAGGATTTACTCCCTCTTTATGTCCCTCCACTGCCTCTACGATCAGCTGAGAGCACCTTCTTGCATGTTGCATCATTGGCCGAAGTCCATACAACCCGGGCACGCACAGAGACCTTCTCGGTGGCTGCTCCATGGCTCTGGATTTCCCTTCCCTTGGAGGTTTGCCCCCTAAGCCATAGTCTAAGCGTCTTCTGGAGGCAGTGTAAGACCTATTTATTTGGCCAGGCATTTAACAGGCAGGAGTAGATCCTGGAGTGGGAGTGTGCGAGGGGTGGTATAAGTATTTTATGAAGTTTTATGGGTTTATCTTGTATTTTATGTTTTTTATTATGTTTGCCGCCCTGAGCCTTCAGAGGTAGGGCAGGATAAGAATTTAAATGAATTAACAGTATATATACCCCTTCCCACAAAAAGTATGTTTCATGAATCATGTTTCCCCAACTCATACCTTTCATACCTGTAATGCATAACCCTATTATGCGTAAGGAATATCTCTCCATTTGTTAAATATAGAAGGTTTATTGGGGGGGAGGGGGGAGTGATCAGAAACTTTTTCTTTTTCAAAACTTAGTGTGACCTTGGAGAGAGAATTGCAGAGAAAGTGTTGGGAGGAAGCAGAGGCATAGGGAAATAGCTAAGACATGGGGCATCGAGAGGGGGAAGTAGAAAGCTAAGTGAGAGGTAATATGAAGATGAGAGTAGAAGTGGTTCGGAACATTTCCATGAAAATGGAACAGCTAGCCCCTTTTCTGTTGAAATTTCGATCAGAATATGTTCCAATCGGAATCCCGACTGACAGAAAAACACCACTGCCCATGCAAATAAGGTTGCCACCCTTCCCCAAAATGGCAGCAGTGCTACCGCCACCATTTTGGATAAGGGCAGCAGCCATTTGTGTGTGTACAAAACGGTCTGGTGGCCATTTGCACATGAGCTGTGGCTTTTTAAAAAGAAATTTGTCCAACTACCATCAGATTAGGATGAAATAGCAGCTGTTCCCGTTTTTCGATTGGATTTGTTTCCGACTGAAAATCAGAACAGTAGAAAAAAAATATTCCACATTCACCCCTACAAGAGGGAGGAGCAACGGAATGTACCCAAGGTAGCTCACAACCATGTACTGGACAATTTTGCTAGGGAAGCACGCACTGTCTCGTCAACTAAACAAGCTGCCTGGGGAGGTTGGAGGCTCGTCTCCCATGGCTGAGAATTTTCAAAAAGAGACTGGGCAGCCATCTGTCGAGGGGTGTTGTAGCTGTACGCATCCTGCATCCAAGCAGGGGTTGGGCTAGATGCCCCTTGAGAGGATTCTTCCAACTCTAAGATTCTATGATTTATTACGTCACATACAACAAATTCCCTCTCTCCACCTTGATTATCCCACATTTTCATAAGTTTGTCAATCCTTCCTTCTCCCTTAAAGTACTTTATGGACAGTTCCTGTCCCCCATATCATCCTCTGGCCTGGGTGTGAGATGATTTACCTTTGGGGCTCATAAACATGCTTTGGAAAAACAACATGTTTGCCTGTGGAAGGGTGGGAACCCCTTGCCTGATGGCTAAATCTGACCCATGGCTAGTTTTTATTTGGCTCCTTTCCATTTCTTTGCTCCTGGGTCCAGCCTCTACCCACAAGCCCTGAAAGAGTGAGCTTGGAGAAGAGAATAGAGATGAGGACTTGCATTCAGGGATGGGAGACAGATCCATGCTGCTGATCCATAACCTTGGACCCTCCCTGCTCTTCCCCCATCCTGAGCATACTGCTTTAGGGGCCCCCACCTCACCAAACTCCTTTTCAAAGTGGCCCAGGAGAGGTGGAAAGTTCCTGACCAGTGACCTACCTAGGGCCACTTTTAGATGAGTGGGTTGCGCTCGCGTGATGCATGCACGTGACCTTTTAAAAGTACCACAGGTGGCAATTAGACGAGTTTTCTCACATGTTATCACCGCTCGCGCAATCTGTTAATACAACGGATTAAATACCTTGACAGTAGAGGTATTGGTATTAAAAGAATGCATGAGCGGCAATAATGCGTGAGCAGTCTCGTCCAATTGCTGCCCGCGGTACTTTTATCAGTCACATGAGCGCGACCTGCTCATCTAAAAGCATGGACAAGATGGAACCAAATGACAGATGTTTTGTATACATTCCCTGGAGAAAGAGACCTGGCTCTTCAAAATCCTCACTTGACATTGAACACTGTGCTACATAAGGGGGGGAGGGACTTGTAACATGGCTTCAGGGTTGACAGAATTCATCAAGTGTTGACAAGTGAGGAAATGGTCAATTAAAGTGCCATCCCAAACTCCTGGACAAATTGTCAGTGATAAACCACCTCAGCTCTGTTGCGGACATTATGCTGTAGGTAGAATTCAGCCCTTACCACCCAACTCTATGGGTGCTTGCACATGTTACCTGGGGGGACTTCTCATGGCTCTATTATCATGGGAGTTAGCACATACAGGAATGTGCTATTCTGCTTTTCTCCTGCAACAATTGAAAACACCTGTGATTATAAGAGCTACATCAGGGGACCCAGTCCTGTGCGACTGTTCTCATGGGAGAAAAGCAGAATAGCACATTCCCATGTGCACTAATTCTCCTGTGAGAAAAGAGCCTTGATTGTCCTCACGGAATTCTCCCCCCCCGCCCCCCCATGCCAGGTAATGTGTGCAAGCACCTTATCTGAGGAACAATCATTGCATTTTTCATATTTTCTTTCTATAATACACTATTGTGACGACACCAATCATGTCTAAAGAGCACTTCCCCAAACATTCTTAGGAGGAAAGAATGCCTTAAATCCTAATTTTATGTGTGAGTGTTAGTTTCAAGTATAGTGGTGGTGAAGAGAGTAGATACTCAATGGGCATTTTTACACACACACACATGTTAAAGTTCTGGATTTTTCAATCTTCTGGGTTCATAAGTCCACAAGTAAGTTTCGGATTCATTTTTCACACAAACACTGCCCTGAGGCAGTTCCCGGATGCATTTTTCACACAGACGCTGCCCTGAGGCAGCCTAAAGTAACCGCAGCTGTAGATGTGACAGGCTGCCATGGAAACCAAGTGACCACAACTGCCTGGAGCAAAACAGTTTACCAGGAGAACTTTTTACACACAAAAGTTCTGAGAGAAGTTCTATGCAGAAGTTCAAAGATCCGGATGTTTAAGATCTGGGTGAGTGATTTAGACACACCGAAAGTTCAGGATGTAACAGCAAACATCCAGGAGAAATGTGTGTGACAGGCTCACACGCTATCCAATGACAGGCTCAAGGATAGCTCTGAAGCATTTATTTGGCTTTCTTGTGCATGTGCATTATGATACAGTGATTAATGCCATGAACATATAACTATTGTTTCCACAAAACCTCTATCTTATTTCATGGGCAGGGTGGATGGAGCTTAAAGCATCAGTCAAATCTGTCTAGTGAAGGAAGCTGTTGTCTGTAGGACTGATGACTGACCAAGTGGAAGTGCAGGAGGGAGTGGGAGTGACAGGTAGCTGTGACTGGGAATGCAGTGGGAGGGAGTGAATAGGAGTGAGTGGGTATTTTTACACACACGTTTCTCCTGCATGTTTGCTGTTACATCCTGAACTTTCTGTGTAGAACTTCTCAGAACTTTTGTGTGTAAAAGGTTCTCCTGGTAAACTGCTTTGTTCCAGGCAGCTGTGGTCACTTGGTTTCCATGGCAGCCTGTCACATTTACAGCTGCGGCTACTTTAGGCTGCCTCAGGGCAGTGTTTGTGTGAAGAATACATCCAGGAACTGCCTCAGGGCAGTGTGTGTGTGTGTGAGAGAGAGAAAAATGCATCCGGAACTTACTTGTGGACTTGTAAACCCAGAAGACTGAAACGTCCGGAACTTTAACATGTGTGTAAAAATGCCCAGTGTCACTGGGAGAGTGTAGAAGAGAGTGAGTGACTGTTTGCTAGTGTGTGAGTTGAGAATGTGGGTGTATGCATGTTACTGTGTGTGAGGGTGTGAATGGATGTAAGTGTAACTGGTTGGGAGGACTAAATGGAGGAGAGAAGGAGTGAGTGTGACTAGATGGGAATGCAGGAGAGTGGGAATGTGTGACTGTTATTGAATATGACAGAGTGGGGTTAGAGGGACAGGGGAATGAGAATTTATTTTTATTTATTTATTTATTTATTTATTTCATTATACTTCTCAACCGCTTCCTCTTGCCCACATGGGCAACTCGAAGCAGCTTACAACAAATAAAAACAAAATACATTATAAAATACATTATAAAATAATGTGACTGGGAGGATGTGAGAGAGTGCGAGTGGCTGGGTGTATGCGTTTTAGTGGGATGGACTGGGTGAGAGCATCTGATTTATTGTGGGCGTGTGAGTGGTTGTGATGGCATTTGAATCTGGATATCCTTTTGCTTGGGCATTTGATTTAATGTGGGCATTTGTTGGGATTTGATGGCATTGCATGGTGTTTTAATTAACTTACAGCCTGATCCTCTGGCTATATACATGCACTATCAGCATGCAGGCGAGTCCCACTGGAATGACGGTGATTCATGTAGTGTACACGCTGATAGTGCGTAGGGTATCTGCTGGCAGATCAGGCCGATAGCTAAATTTAAATAGAATTAAATAAAATTTAAGTCAGGGGAGTAGGATTCCTGGGATGGAGAGAGAATGATTGTGCAGCCCATTATTAGGTTAGCCAATTGATTGCAGCCTACCAAGTGATTTAAGTTGAGCATCCCATAATGTATAACCATTACATATAAGGAATCTCTTTTCATTCTCCAAATATATAGAAAGTTAATGGGAAAACCAAGTCATTAGAAGCATATTTTTGCTCTTTTCAAAACTTTGTGTGGCCTTGGAGGACAAACATGCTGGGGGTAGAGGTGTGGGGATTTCTGCACAGTACGTAGAGTGGGGGGGGAGCTATCCGGTGGGAAGGAACCTGGGAGCTGAAGCAGGAACAGACAGGGAAATAAGCAGGGCATAGGATGATAGGGAGGGAAGATGGATGACTAAAATAGGAGGAAAGATGGAGGCAAATAGGAGGCGATATGCACAGGAGGGAGCAAGGGAATATACTTTGAAGGGAGTGTACCTTGAGTGGCTAATGTCTGTGTACTAAATAATTCTGCTGGAGAAGTAAGCACAAGAATGTGATGTCACATACATGGGTGCTGGAAGGAGGGGGAGCGAGAGGGTGCATCCCCCCCCCCCCATTTTCATGTCCCCCCCACCCTNCCCCCCCCCCATTTTCATGTCCCCCCCCCCAGCCCTTTGGATCGTTGTGATTCACAATGCTCTGTATATGGTTGTCTATGACAGAATATGGTGTGGCCACAATGGGTGTTTTTAGATGGATGCGGGGGGCAGCCTGCCCCAGGAGCTGCTCTGGAAGGTGCGCCCCCGTGTCTGCCCGCTCCCAGTCGCACCTGGGTCCAATACCACCTCCACGCAAGGGCACCGGGAGGAGCATGCAGAAGGGGGCAGTTACACCCCCGTCTGCCCCCTTCTAAATGTTGTGATGTCATGATACTCAGAAAAGAGGCATGGACTTGTTAGAAAGGGCTGGGACCCCCTTTGCCCCTTTCTGACATGGCCTTGCCCCTTTCCCAAGTATCATGATGTCACACAGCTCAGAAAGGGGCAAAGGGACAAGATCATCTTGGAAAGGGGCAGGGCCCCTTCTCCACCCCCAAGGTGCCCCCTTCTCCACCCCCAAGGTAATTCTGCTGGTGTGCTGGCCTCTTCCTCCTCCTCCTCTTCTTAAATTGTAACAACTTTGCTTCTTTCCTCCTCCACATTGGGCATTTTTACACACACCATAAAGTTCCTGATTTTTCACTCTTCTGGGTTTACAAGTCCACAAGTAAGTTCCAGATGCATTTTTCACACACACACTGCCCTGAGGCAGTTCCTGGATGCATTCTTCACACAGACACTGCCCTGAGGCAGCCTAAAGTAACCACAGCTGTAGACGTGACAGGCTGCCATGGAAACCAAGTGACTACAGCTGCCTGGAGCAAAGCAGTTTACCAGGAGAACCTTTTACACACAAAAGTTCTGGGAGAAGTTCTACGCAGAAGTTCAAAGAGCCGGATGTTGTTTAAGATCTGGGTGAGTGATTTAGACACACAGAAAGTTCAGGACGTAACAGCAAACATGCAGGAGAAATATGTGTGTAAAAACACCCAATGTGTGACATACTTTACAGACAGATGCATGAGGGTTGTATGTAGAAGTACAGGTTTGTCGCAGGTTGCTGATCATGGAAACTGAATTCCCAGACAAATTTTGTTGATTAAACTGTGATGTCACAATGCTCCAGAAGGGGTTTGGCCATGTGTGAAAGGAGCTTTACGGACAGATGCATGAAGGTTGTATGTAGAACTACAGGTTTGTCACAGAGGTTGCTGATCATAGAAACTGTGAATTCCCAGACGGATTTTGACGATTAAACTGTTATGTCATAATGCTCCAAAAAGGGTTTGGTCATGTGTGAAAGGGGCATGGCCCCTTTCTAATGTGGTCCCACCTCCTTTGGAGTGGGGCCGATCCCATTCCCCACGTGCGCAACTTGTGTGCGCACCATGTGCACGTCCATTGAGGCACATTGTGCCATGCGGAACCTGCGCTGGACCCGTGCGGATCTCACGTGGATCCCGCTTGGGATTGCAGCCATTGTCATTACATTCCAGAGGGGGAGGGCAAATGTTGGAAAGTGTGTGCGAGTTGCACGTCCGTGTGCTCTGCTAGATTTACGTGGGTGTTAAATCCTCATTCACAGCAAGAGGTGTTCTGCAGCATAGCCATGGTCAGTCGGCAACTTTAGGTCTCTGTGCCTAGAGCACACTATGAGTGATCAGATCACACTCATGTGCTGACCTCACGGTGGGGCTATGCGGCGTTCATGGGGATGACACCGCATGTGCAAATGAGAGTGGATGACTGGAAATGATATCACTCACTGTGACTGACGATTTCAGCATACAACTTATACGTGCACTCCATCAAAGAAGCCATCTACATGGCTTGGATCTTGACAGAAGCTCAGTTTTCAAATCCAATTGGGGATTGACAGGAGTCTCAATAGAAGAGTAGCGAAGAGATACTATACGTATTATATCTTTAGCTTGCCCCGGCTTTACCATTTCCTGGACCAACCTAACTGACTGGCAGGCAGTGCTATCTGTCGCGCTGTGCCTCGGTTTCCCCGAAAGGAATTTGCACTTAGTGGTCCAGGCCTGACGTGATCTGGTCTGGATATAGGGCGCTCTTTTCCAATATGTGGAATTCGAGTTTACACTTTGCTAATAAGCCAGCCAGCTCAGCAAAGTATTGTAAAGATCCATTCATTTATATAAATGAGGCTATGAGACTTATGAATATTATAAAATATGAAGCAATAGTTTACGTAAGTTCAAATAAAGACATAGTACAAAAGAAAGTGTCAGTTAAAAGTACATGGTTTAGAAATACATTTCTGTTCAGAGAACAGGTCTGTTACAAATTCAAAGATCTTAACATCTATAAGATATAACATATGCTCTAAGTATTATTGCTATGGTTGACTCAATGCATCATATAGGATATAACATATTACCCAGTCCTTTCCCCATTCTGCCAGATGAAAGATGAGAAAAGCTTCAGAAAAGGAAGCTTTCTGAAAAATCCATCTTTCCTCTCTCTTCTTATAGAATGAAAGATGCTTGGAGGTCAGCTAAAAATGACGTCAGGTCAAAACTGCTGACAGGGAGGGGTTTTTCTCAAAATACATAGTAAGAAGCCTCTTGATACATACTAAACAGGTTGCTTATCATATGGATAGGATTAACAATGAGTAAACTCCAAACAAACAAGGCCTTTTCCTGCCCTGCCTGAGACTCGGGTATCTGGAGACCTAGTCAACAGAAACTGTTAATTTCATTAAGAGACAGACTTGACTATTGTCTATTCCAGTATATAGGCTGATTTTCCAATATCTGGTCAAGAGCTCAGTAGAAAGGTCACTATAAGACAGCTCTTTTAAGAAGTCATCATACAGAGAGACTAATTCTGATTTCCAATATATTGAAACACAGATAGTCAACCATATATGCCTATATACAGGATGCATGACATATCTGGCTGTTGGCTCCAGTGGACCAGGGAGAGCAGGTGGCTCTTTGAGACTCTTATGCTAAAAGGAACATTTTTAGTTAAGGCTCCTAAATTTTCTGTGAGGCTGAGTTGGGACACATGGTTAACTGGTGGGTGGGAATGTGGAAAAATGAAATTTCTTTTCATTGAATATTTTCCATGCAATGTGTGTGCATGACAGGAAATGCCATTTCTTACTTGTTCTGTGCAATGTGAATGGTACATTCTCTCGCAATTATCTTGAGTGTCTTGTTTATGGAATTATTTGGCATAAAATGAAAAAAATATAGAAAATACAGCAAATGAAGAGTATCAAATTGATGACAAAGAATTGGTCTGGGAAAAAATTAAGATGAAATTCAATAAAGACTCATGCACATTACACACGAGAGCAAAATCAAAATTACAGATAGATAATAGTGGGTGACTGTGTGGGCAGCTGTACTTCTGAAAAGGATTGGGGGTTATAAACAGCCGCCCCGAGCTGTTTCAGGAGGGGCGGGGTATAAATGCAAATAAATAAATAAATAAATAGCTGCTGACAGGCTTAATTTGAGTCGACAATGCGATACAATAGCTAAAAAGGTGAATGCTATTTTTGGCTTGCGTTACCAGAAGCATCGTCTCTAAGGGCATTAACAAACAAGACATTGCCCCACACTGGCCCTTTTCACACAGACACTCTTAACACTGATCAAATAGGTGTTACATTTTATAATATATGTTTCAGGGCTGCAGGTGCGCTCTACGGGTGCCCTGCAACATGTATAATAAAATGTAACACCCATTTTATCAGTGTTAGAGTGTCTGTGTGAAAAGGGTCATTTGCTCCCATTAGTCCCGGATTCTCCTGCTTGTCTACCTTGTGGCTGCCAGATGTTCACCCCAACGCTGCGCCACACAGTGTCAACCCAGGAAATGAGGAGCCCACCTTACAAGCGAATTCAGGCAAAACTGGAACAACGGGTGATCATGAGGTTGCTGCACGTCTGTTGTGTGTGTGTATGTGTGTGTGGGTTCTGCATGCATTCCACACCATAGAGGCGCAACCTAGAGCATCGCTAGAGCTGCTGCAATTTGAGGGAGGAGTTGGGGAGGGCAGCATGGAAGTGGACCGTGGCCGGAAGGAACACATGCCTGTTTGCTGCGCTCCCCACACAGGAGCTGTGTGGGAGCTGCGCAGGGCCACTACGGTCTCCGGTGAGCTCCCAACCTGTCTAGTAACACCCTAAGACAAGGGAAGTGATTGTTCTTCTCTACTTGGCTCCGGTCAGTCCTCATCTAGAGTACTGTATTTTTTTAAAAACAAAACGACAGGCTGACAAGTGTCCAGGTGGCATTGATAATGGCAACAGGTGGGCAAAGCCTGAATGCAGCTTCAGGGGGAGGGAGATGTAGTGGCACCAGGCAGTTGGCATGAGTCGATTGGAAGCATCAGGAGACACAGAGGTGGGGAAGCTGTGGGAAGCCGTGCCCCTCCTCTCCCTGTCTTACCCACAGTCCTAAGTGGCACAGGCAGCCAGAACAAGCAGCAGGAAGAAATGTTTCCTTCCTATCTGTGAGCCACCCAAGAGCCTGCTAGGACCCACTGGTGGGTCTTAGGGTGCATTACCACAGTCCCTCTGTAACAGAGTGGCACTTGTCCACAGTAGGTCTATGCAGGATCAGGGCCCAATAAATTAGTGTCTCTGGGGTATTAACTCAAAGTCTCTTTATTTACTCTAACCTCCACCATTAAGCTCTTCCAAGCAGCCCCTATCTGCTTGTACTCCCCTTATCAGGCTCCCCGCCTGGGCTCTGCTTCCCCAGCAAACCCCTTATTTATGTACAGTCTTTTCAGCCAGGCTCCCCAGCTTGGGTTATCTCAGGGTTCACACTGTCAGTTCCCTCTAGCCAGTATTTTATTTATTTATTTATTACAATATTTGTACCCCACCTCTCCAGCATCAAGTAGCTCGAGGTGGCTTACAGATATAAAAATGTAAAAACAACATACAAAAAAACTTATAAAACAAATAAATAATCAAATAAGATATCAACCAAATGGGTGCACCACAGAAAAATAAAAAACCCCACCTCCCCCACCCTACCCATCACCCTCGCCAAAGGCCCGGCAGAACAGTCAGGTCTTACAGTAACGGCAAAAGGAGGCGAGGTCCGGGGCCGCCCGGGCCTCTGCTGGGAGGGAGTCCCACAGCCTAGGTGCGGCCACTGAGAATGCCTTCTCCATCGTCGCCCCCCCCAAACAACCCGGGGGACGTCAAGAAGGGCACTCCCGGTGGACTGCAGGGGCCGATTCAGAGCAGGGAGAGTGAGACAATCCTGTAGGTAGGTGGGGCCCAGGCCATTTCTCACAGGAGCTCATCCTCTGACTCCTACTGTCAGCAACCTCTAGCTTATGTCTCTCTGGGCTACTACAGTCACGCCCAGTCACAGGTGTTTCTTAATCAGGCGCGCTCCTGTCTCAGGTGCAACACCTGTGCCCTCACCATGCTGGCGCCAAGTCTCTTAAAGGGCTCACAGCCCACTGTGGCTCAGTCCTGCCACACCTTCCCATATAGCAGCAAATTCAGTTGGCTCATGTTCTTATTTCTCTTGACTATGATTTAAATAACTTCGCTGGCAAGGATGAGAGACAAATCTGGCCCTAAACCAGTGTTTTCAAGACTTTTTTGTCTGTGACCCCATTTTGAGACTTTGGGTGAAAATAAACAAAATGATAGCCCACGTTAGCGCCCACCAGGTGGGTGTTCACCTATCTGTCTATTAGGTGTTTGCCAGATGTTATCCTGCAACCCCTGCCCCCAGCCACCACTTTCTGCCCACTCACGGCATCATCCAAGACATCGCAGACCCACTGTGTGGGACGGTGTGTGCTAATGCACACCCATGCTGCCACGTCTCGTTAATTAGGTTTGCCTGCTGCCTCACCCGCATCCAGTTCGCCAGCACCATAGAGTCGCACCTAGTGCAACGGCTAGTGATTGAACTCTCACAGCTGACAGGAGGCTGTGAGAGCTGTTACACATGAGTCAAAATGACCCCCCCACACACACACACTCAGAAGGGGTGCATAGAAAGAAGTGTTGGGACCCCATGTGGAAGGAGAACAAAAATATATTAAGCTGGCCTCATGGAAATCCCCTTCAGAAAACCAGCATCATGCAAAACACACAGCCTAAGAAAGAAACAGGAGGAGCCGGCACTTAAAAGATATGGAGCAATTGAGATGCCAGGCAACTCCCCCTTTTGTGCAACCTCTAGAGATAAGATCCTTCCGTCTAGCACCGTACCCCAATTAATAGTCTGCCCTTGACCCTTTCAGCGAAAACCCCCTCAAGATAAGGGGATACCAACGTACCTGATTCTCCTGTTGCTGCAGAGGAGAGAGTAATTGTGCTCTCTCAGCTGAGAGGCAGCTTCAAGAGGAGAGAGCAGGGAGTGCAGGAAGGCCCTTCTCCAGAGGATCTGCACCTTCGAACCAAGGAGAGTGCAGGAGCCCCATGGTGCGGATGCACCCTGGAATGTGTTGCACCCCATGGTGTGGGTGAAGAGCCTCTGGAGAAGGTCCTTCCTGCACCCCCTAATCTCTCTTGCAGCTGCCTCTCAGCTGGGAGAGTGCAATCGTTCTCTCCTCTTGCAGCTGCCTGAGTGCACAAGTGCTGCTTCTGATGGAAAGGGGGGATCATGGGCTGGGAAGAAGCTTTCTCTGGCTGTGACTCCCCTTTCCATCAGAACCAGGGCTGGGGAGAGGGGAAGCTCTGAGTGGTGCCATCGGTGGCAGCTACCACCAGTACATGAAATGCAGCGAGGGGGCTGCCCATTTATTAGCTGTACCCGCTAAAAATGTGAGTGGGGGCTGCATGGACTGAACACAAACTCCAGTGCGCTAATTGTCTCATTTGATTTCACCCTTAGTCATAGCCCCAGACAACAGCAAAAGCAGGTAACGTATATACAATTTAGTTTGGATTGTGATCCCCTCTGTACATGGAATATCATACTGCCATGATAACCCCTAGTTTGAGAAGCTTTGGCTTAAACATCTTAAAGAGGGGCAAACAAAATACTAGGTAAAGAGGAAGTAGCTATAAACCAGACACTTTGTTACCGGGCATACATTTTCCATAAGATCTTGCATTTGTGATGTTCCTATTCTATACTAACCAGTCACAAGTTGATTCCAGGTTGATGTGGGAGGGAGTTACATGAGGTTCTGAAGTGAGTGATGAAAGGTCCAATGTGATGAGCATGTCATTTCCATATGGCTCAACTTTTGTAAGATTCCAGGAAAATGTTTATTTAAAAAAATAAATCTCATTGACATCTGTTATTCTTAGCTTTTGGATTATTTTTAGTTTTTAGTCCTTTTTGATTTTGTACATTTGAAAGAGTCTCTTTAAATAAGGAGGAAGAAGAAAGAAAAAATATATAGGAAAGATATAAAAGAAACCATGGGCTATCATAGTCACACTGTTCTCTTGTACTAAGGTGGCAGAAGGTAGCATGAAATCCTGTTAGACAGGGAAAAGGCAGGTGTCAGGACCTCATGGGCTTTCAACTAACATCACCTGGGTCTCCAGGCCACAGCCCATTCCGCTCTGACATTACAACACTGCTGGCCTGGTTGTGGTTCTGGATGGGATGCTGAGATGGACTCTCCACAGCATTGCATGCTATGCCTCTTTCTCACTTGCTTGGTTGGTCTCTGGTATAAAAGACCACTTAACAGGATCAGGAAATGGGGTGAGACAATTTTAGGATCTCTTACTCAAATCTGTTTTGGGTATCTGCTTGTTGTCTGATCCTACATGTCTCTCCCTGAGCCTACTGGTCCTTTCCTTCAGTCCACTGATGGACTTCCTGACTCTGACCTCCTGGCTTGTTTCTGGACTCTGAGCTCTGATCTCAGCTTGTTTATTTAATTTGGTTTTGATCTTCCAGCCTGCATCTTGATTATACTTTTAGATTGTTCTCCTGGCTTGCCTTCTGGTGTTGTCTACTGGATCTGACTTTGGGGCCTTTTTTTGGGTGTGTGTGTGCAGTTTTGTCCTTTTGGTATGACTGCTTAGCTTCTGGCTAGGGGCCTCCTCCTGCTCAAGCTACCCTCAACCTAATGCATTACAAAAAGTTCATATCATAGCCTTCCGTCCTGATGGGGGTCGCATTGGTGAGACTTAAGAGGAGAGACAGAGTGGATGTTCTGGAGACTTCTGGAATACAGCATCAGGTTTTCTACTTTATGTTTGCTGAATTCACCAAGTGACAGTCACCAAAGTACCTAGAAATGCTGAATTCAACTTTGAGAATACTGAGAGATTCTGAAGCTTATTTAATAAGAAAAATAGTCTTTAGAACATGAAAGTTACTATGTTTGTTCTTGGTTATAACTTATGGATAAGTTGCAAAAAAAATCAAATTAAAGGACTAAAACTAGATGAATGATTAGGCATCACTGTGTTTAATGCTTTTATTAGAATAACCAGCACAGTGTGCACAGTTCTCCAAATCAATATTCACAAAAAATGAATTACTTATTGAGGCGCACCCTCTGATCTGTCCATTCTGAACAACCAGCACCAAGTATGTCCAAATGCTGCAGAATCTGGGCAGGTTTTCCTGATTCCACCTGGAGAATGCAGTGATGAGCTCTCAGCCCCAGAGACAGGTTTCTCTCCCCTGAGTCACTGCCTCCCCCTGCTGAACACAAGAAGCAGGGCTGAAATGGAGTTTTGCCAAACTCTGCATCCAGTGGATTTGTTCAACCTGATCTAGGGCCAACAAAATGTGGAGCGCTTGTGATCAGGTTCCCGTTTTGAGGGAAATCTGTTTTGGCTGTTCCAGCTCACTCACCCTGGCATCTTTCCATCCTGCACATGTGCAACAGCTAAAATACGTTTGTATGCATGCACAAATTATTATTTTGACTACTGTGAATATGCAGGATGGTAATATACCAGGATTAGGGCTAGCTGGAGCATCTGGTGACGCAGTTCAGTCCTAGTAAGAAGTGCCATACTGATTCTGACCAATGGTCCATCTAGTTCATCATTCCGTCTCCAAATATGGCCAATTTTGGTTGCTTCAGAGAAGGGTACAGTAGGTCATGATGGAGTCATCAGTTTCTTATTATCCACTCCTACCTCACCCACGCTGCCCACTCTCCAACAATCAGACGTTTGAAAGTTTCTAGATTTATAAAGCTTTGTAATGGGGGCATGCACTGCCCCCTTTTAGGGGATCTGCTCTGTGCCTTGGCCCTGCTCCCTTTTGCATTATAATTGCTGCATAGCCTGGAGCCCAGGAGGCAGTGTGTATGACAATGAAGTCAGAGTGGCCTGGTTTGGGAGCTCTGCAGGGAGCTGACCAGGGTTCTGAAATCCCCAGCAGGCTGGAATGCTGCTTACCAACCCAAGGTAAAGGTGTGAGTGGAGAACCTATGCAAGGCTATGGAGCACCTTGAAGGCTTTGCCCAGTAAGCTGAACCTGTCTATTCTGTTTAAGATATGTGGAAGTAAATAATAAACTCTCACAGGTGGTGGGAAAATGTAGAGTGGGAATTCATTAAGACTGAACCTGCAAGGACTTTCTGACAGATGGGCAGCTGAGCCTGGCCACAAGCTTATTTCCCTGTCCAACACCTTCCCTCATTGCTTCCAGATGAGCCAAATCACTGGACTAATAGCCTTCCCAAGAGGGTGAGACCCTGCAAGCACTTACCCCAAGCTCTGTTCTTTGAGCCTAGTCCCAAAAGGACTTAGAGGTGATCTGTAACAGTGCCACACATGCATCTTCATTTCCCTGTCTGGTGCATAGACCTGCAAGAGCCCGAACTATGGATTCATAGCAGGTTATGAAGCAAAAAACAATCATGGCCATTGGGATAGCATGGTGGAGAAATTGTCTTTTTTTCTCTATTAAACATACTTGTAATGATAAAAAAAAAAAAACACCACCCTAGAAATACTGAAATTCCTAGATCGGAAAGTAAGCCAGTGTGCTTAGGGAATAGGTTGTTACTAGATTTTGACCTGGGAGATCAGGATTGAAATCCTGTCTTAGCACTGGCAAATCACTATCTCTCAATCAACCTTAGTTCCCCATTAAAATGGGAATAATAATGATTTACCTCATGCTGTTTGTAGGCTTTAACACCTGGTTAAAGCGTATTTAAAAGGTCAGACAAACAAGTTAAACAACCTAGATTGTGGCTCACAAACAGAAAATTCTATAGGTTGTTGTGATGGTAAGAATTGTAAAGAATTTAGCACATTCACTGTTCAATATAAATTCTAATAATAATAAATAATTACCCGAAGAAGCCCCACTGTAGCTAAAATTATTTAAAATTCTGCAAAATCTAGAAGAATAAACACAGCAACATGCTTCCTGAGGTACAGCACCCCTACTGCTCACCTTTGTGTAATACATCTTTATACTGTCCACAACAGGCAATTTGGCTTAAAATATATAAGCTGCTTCTTCTGTTGGTAGCCCCTATCACATCTACATTTTGAAAATATAATCAAATATGGGAATAAATTCTCCATCCACTCTTAAAGCCACGCTGAGCCCCAGAATTGACGTCAGCCTGTCAAAACCTGACTTGCCAATCCACCTGAACCATAAAAGGGGGAGGAACAATTTATTCTGCCAGAAAAAGGAATTTAAAGATGCCATCAGCCTGCCAGATCCTCCTGCCAGCGCCATCTGTTTGAGAGACATCACACGTTGTTCCATTCTGCTCGTTTCCTTGATTAAAGTGACGTTGATATACATTGTGGGGGGAGGGGGGGGAGGAAGGGGGAGAAGGGAGATGTTTCTATAGCATCAGGTGCTGGGTGTTTTAACTCTTGTAAAAGCTAATTTTGCAAAAGCGAGATTCCTGGAGATGCTTAATTAGGACTTTATTCTTGTGACTACAGGAAAAAAAAGGAATTAAGATTTAAATCCCTAAAGAAGTAGGACAAAAAGTGTGGGTGCAATTCTCCATCCATTGAAGTCAATTGCTCAGGAGGGTTCAAGCTTAGTTTAAGTGGCCAAATCTTATTTGTTTCTCAATGTGAGCACCCCCAATATAGTGAACAAACCTAACTCTCTTCTTCAGATACTGAGTAGGCTATGTGAAAATGCAGCTAATGTTTGCAAGTACAAATATGGCTATCTCTTTTAGTGCTATTGTTAACTGAGCTTGAAGGCCTTTGTGACATCTGCCATTCTTCACATTTAGCTTTCTTGGGCTGATTTTGTAGCAAGGTCCTTTATAAACCTTGTGAAGTCTCTGTTGATTTCACTGGACAATCGGACAGAGGTCCACATTCACTGTGCCGAAAAACCCCAAGGTTCCGCAGCCAAATTCTGCAAATTCACCATGAGCAGAATAAATGTGCATAATTTCTAGGACTGAAATTTGTCTTCATTCTCATGAGAATCACAGTTCTCAACTTGTTCTTAGCAAGAATCAGTAATTGAGAAAACCCCCAGTTCTTGACACTTTCTTGATTGAGAATTTATCTCAATTTATCATTGACTGCAATTATCATTTAGTGCTTTACCATGATTTACGGTGTACTGCATACCAATTTACCATGTACCACTTACCGTGTACAGCATTCATCCAGGTTGTGCACATGCACAGCGACGCTGTTGGCACAATCTTAGAAGAAGACTGCACGTGTGCAGAACAGCTGTGGTGGCCATTTGGCACATTACTGGGATGAACACGGTACACGGTAAGCGGCACATGGTAAATCGGTATACAGTAAATGGTAAATTACAGTAAATAGTAAAAGAAGAAGAGTTCTTGACCAAGATCTTGAACCATTACGGAGATTGTCCTGAGATCTTGGAAACGATTCTTGATTCTCGCGAGAAAAAAATTGAATCTTGTTTCAGCCCTACAACTTTATTTTCATAACTGTGCACAATTTATTCATGCAAATGTGCTTCCTGGCATTCAGTTGTAACAGATTTAATCCATACAAACATACACAAAGCCTGTAAATCCAGTGAGAGAAAAGACTTGATGCACTGCTCCTCAAAACTTCCCCATGTACCCTGCTTCTGTCCCTCAGCCCCTTATGCATAAACTGCTCCCGCCCCCCCAACCCCTTAACCATAAACTGTCAGTGCCCTGGATCAGTCCTTGATGTGACGGTGACAGATCTTCAGTCATCTTGTAAACTCAGTAGCTCAGCACCTCACTCCTGCAGTCCTGTCCTCGGGGCAGGTGGTGGTGAATTGGCTGGCTTGTTGCTTCTAGCTTGCTGTTGCAAAATGAAGGCAAAGGTCTCTGGCTTGTCAGCATTTGTGTACAAATTTGAAGTTGGGCCTGTCTTTGGTAGGTCACTGGAACAGCGCCTCTAGCTTGCTTGCTTGGCTGCCAAGAGATAGGTTTTAATTTCATCAAGCTCAGTACATTTATATAGCAGACATCCAGGCCCAGTTCGCAGTAAACTCACTGGGTGTTTTTAGATGGATGGGCTCCCCGTTGCTGGGTATGCCAGCCCGCTTCACCCCTGGGTGGTCCGTCCATCTAAGGGGCCCCTGCCAGATGTGCAGGCAGAGCAGTTATGGATCAGGCTGTGCCTGCATTGGATCAGCCTTGCCAGCAGCACAGCAGAAGATCCCAGAGCGCGGCCAGCAGAGCAGGCCAGCCAAACCTAGGGCATCGGCTCGAAGTGGAGCAGCTGTCCATTTGATGTGCAGACCCATATGCTGCTCTGCTTCCAGCTGGCCTTGCCCTGGGTAACACCATAGCATTGCGGATGCTCTAGCCTACAACTCTATGGTGGTGGTGGTGGTGGATGAGTGCAAGCAGACTGCGGGCTGGGGAACCCACTGATCCCGATCCAGGCAGGGCTGAGAGCGGACACAGGGGTGCACCCATGGAGCAACTCCAGGGCAGGCATCGCCACGTCTCTCTGAAAACACCCACTGACTCAGCACCTGCTGCTTGCTGGGCTGGCGGGAAAGTATAAGCTATTCTGAACAACTTACTGTCTTAGCAGCTCCTGTCTTCTTGGGCTTGGTTCAGTGTATGACCTGCGAGCTCACTGTCTTTAGCTTGACGGTCTGAAGCCAGAGCATAGGGTTTAGTGAGACCATTGACTTTGCAAGGAACTGAGAGGAGGGGGAGAGAGATTTGTTGCTGTTTTAAGAAAATAAGAATGGAAAGACAGACGAGAACCACAGTCCTGAAAGATAAGGAATAACCAGGAGAGTGCCCCACCCCCCTTCATTTTTAAGGGAATTTATTTATCAGTTCTACTGTGTCTTTAAACCCATGGTTTCCAAACTTTGGGCGAACAATAAAATGACAACCAGCGCTCAAAATTTACTGGGTTACCAGTCAACAGCTTGAACCTCAGCACCAACAGATTAAGGTGGCAGAAGTGGGGATTTCCAATTTATCAGTCAGCCCCATCTTCTGGGGAACCTGATTGGCCTGCCCCACACACCCCTTTACATGCTAGTTGGCCAAAAGGGCCTTTATAAACTTCCTGTTTCCTGCTAGAACCTGTTCTGTGCAACCAGATAATCTGTGATCTTTCTGCTACCCTGAACGTTTACCTCACCCAACCTGGCCCAACCCCCTTTACCTACCCACTGCCTTGCTACCCCAGGCCATCTTTCCTTCCGCTCTTCAGACTGACCTTCCTGGCTTCTCAGCCTGGTGTGACCCATATCACGATTCTTAACCTGCACTGGACCCCCACTGGCTCCTGAGCTTGCCCTTGACTATGCTCCTCCTGACTCACCCCTCTGGCCTGTTGACTGAACAAGCAAAGTCGAAGCCTCACCAGGCTAGGAGCCTGCCGGGGTGCAGTGCAGAAATGGCTCCTCCAAAGAATGATAGCCTAGTAAAAGGTCATGACAACACTTAGCACTTATTGCATAACTTCATATAAAGGAACACATCTTGTTCTCAGTTATGTGCAACTCCCACTAATTTCCAGGCTGGATCCAAGCAGTTGCATGCTGTGACTTGAGTGTGAGATGCACTGGTGTAAAGAATGGTCTCGAGAACCTCAAACACAGGAAGCCCTGGCCTGTGGCAATTTAGGAGGTGTCCCCTAACACATAAAGTAGAAATAACAATATCTGCGTAGCCTACAGGCCTGCAATATGGGGTGTCTCAGACTCCCAAAGAGAGATTATTACGGTAACATTTTTCTTTTCCTAATTGGTGAGTCAATGTGTGTCCATCAAATATTTCTGTGTTAGAAGTGGACCATGCATGATTTTTAATGGATGTTATCTAATTTATTTATTTTGATGTTTTTTTTATCCTACTCTATCCCTTAGGCTCAGGCTGGTTTACAACTCTTTAACTACATTATCTAATTACTTAACTCAGCTCTTAATCCTCACAACAACCCTGTGAGGTAGGTTAGGCTGAGAGATCCATGACTGGCCCAAGGTCACCCAGTGAATTCATGGGTAAGATGAGACTTGAACCCCTGCCTCCTGGTCCAAGTACTGCACTCTTAACCACTCTACACCACACAGGTTCTCTAATGAGACAATCAGTTCCAAATGAACAAGCTGATCTTCATGGGATGTTTTTACATAAGCACCACGGGAGAGGGTGGGTCTGTGGCTGGAGTGGTGCGGTTGTGGGGCGCCCACACACATGATGTGCGTGGGGAGCACTTCACATGGGCTGCTTCCAGCATTGCTGCCCTGTCCAGGGAGGTGGTCACCCTGGCCCATACGAGGCACTCCGGATTTTTGGGTGGTGCTCCGTGTATGGCCATGGGTGGCTGTTGCATGAGTCATGGGCATGCACCTCCCACTTACCACCATCACACAGACTGTTGGACACATTGGATGGTGGTGGGGCCATGCATGGACACGTCTTATTTAAAAACACCCATAGTCTTGCTGACTCAATGAAGGGGACCAGGGAGGAGAAGGCCCTGAGGGATAGCCAATATGGCCTCTGGGGCCACTAGCATGCCCACCTTACCCATACCCTTTTGTTATGTATGCCCCCACCAACCCATTATAAATAAAGTCCCTTGTTCACCCTTAGCATGAGTCCCGTATCCTTTCTCTGACAGGTATATGGTGCAGGCAATTTTAAGGCCATGATGACCGGTGTTATCATTGGGCAGCTATCAGCCCAGGGGCCTTGGGGTGGCATGGCCAGGCATACCACTTGAGTGTCCTGGAATTCCCAGGATGTCCCAGATGTCACACCTCTTCCGCTATCCATCCCGCAGTCCTTGGTGGCTGATGTGCTGTACTTGCTCCTTAGAAGTTATTGATGAGTGGGGACAATTGGTAAGCCATTGATGGGCACAGAGGGTTAGGGCTTCCTCCAAAAATGTCTCCCCTCAGTAGATTGTTTCTATCACGTTGTCTGGATACTGTTCTAACTCTGTGGTTACAGGTTTTATCTGCATTAGTTGCAGTTTTCCACCATTGATTTGTTAATGTGTTATGTATTGTTCAACCATGTGTATCTGTCTTTGTGCAAAAAACTCTAGGGAGGTTATGAGAGGTGGTGGTGTTAGGTCTCAGTAGACTGGTGACTGACTGGTGCAGAATGTGGACATCATGGTTCTGGCATGACCACCCGGTGAGGACATCCAGGAAGAGGCCCTGGTCATTGATAACCACTGCCAGGAGGACGATGGAGTGGAACCCCTGCCAGTTGTGGTAGTCCTCCATGGTGTGGGGGCAGGCAGAGGATGGTGATGTGGGTCCCATTGATAGCCCTGATGCAGTGCGTGAAGCCAGCCCACTGGAAGCTCTCCATCATGGACTGTGGTTCCAGAACTAGACCACCCATTCCAGCAACACTTCCTCCAGGGTGGCACACACCTCCACTAAGATGGCAGCTATGGTGGAGGTGCCAACCCCAAATTGCTGTCCCACAGAGCAGCAGCCAGGAGCTTCCTCACTGCGATGGCCACATGTTATTCTACAGCGATAGAGGCTCGCATCATGGTGGCCTCCCTCTGCAGCTGGGGTCTCGGGATGTCAGCGATTCAGAGGAGCAGCCGCCAGGGCACCTGGAACTGCTCCCTCCACTCCTTGTTCTGCCAGGTGCCCATGATGGTCTCCCACCAGTGTCTGCTGCACCCCCCTTCCCAGAGTTGCCTTTGTATGGGCACGACCATGTGCCGGAGGTGGGCCAGTGTGGTGGTATCCCCAGAGAGGAACCTCTTTGCCTGCCTCAGCACTCTGAGTGGGGCTGACATGCAGAGCAGAAAGGTCCATTGTGGCAGGATGGCTGCCTGTTGGTATGTTGTCAGCAGCTAGGTGGGTGGTGGAGTGGCAGAGCTGGTTTTAATGCACTTCTAACTCCACCACCTGGGTCGAGCAGGTGGCATGGAGCTGTTGGATGGCTCAGTGGCTGGTCTCGGTATTGCTGAGGAGAGTTTCCAGCAGTGGCACCATGTGTTCAGGGTCCATGGCTCCCTGTTCGCCTTATTATTTATTATTATTATTAAACATTTATAAAGCGCCAGTAACAACCTGGCGCTGTACAGAACATATAATCAGCTGCGGTCCCTACCTGTGGCTTACAATCTAAAAGACAAGGAGGGGGAGACAAGGAGAGGGGACAGTGGGAGAGACATGGGAGAAGACAAACAAACATTCAGGCGGNGGTGTAAAGAATGGTCTAGAGAACCTCAAACACAGGAAGCCCTGGCCTGTGGCAATTTAGGAGGTGTCCCCTAACACATAAAGTAGAAATAACAATATCTGCGTAGCCTACAGGCCTGCAATATGGGCTGTCTCAGACTCCCAAAGAGAGATTATTACGGTAACATTTTTCTTTTCCTAATTGGTGAGTCAATGTGTGTCCATCAAATATTTCTGTGTTAGAAGTGGACCATGCATGATTTTTAATGGATGTTATCTAATTTATTTATTTTGATGTTTTTTTTATCCTACTCTATCCCTTAGGCTCAGGCTGGCTTACAACTCTTTAACTACATTATCTAATTACTTAACTCAGCTCTTAATCCTCACAACAACCCTGTGAGGTAGGTTAGGCTGAGAGATCCATGACTGGCCCAAGGTCACCCAGTGAATTCATGGGTAAGATGAGACTTGAACCCCTGCCTCCTGGTCCAAGTACTGCACTCTTAACCACTCTACACCACACAGGTTCTCTAATGAGACAATCAGTTCCAAATGAACAAGCTGATCTTCATGGGATGTTTTTACATAAGCACCACGGGAGAGGGTGGGTCTGTGGCTGGAGTGGTGCGGTTGTGGGGCGCCCACACACATGATGTGCGTGGGGAGCACTTCACATGGGCTGCTTCCAGCATTGCTGCCCTGTCCAGGGAGGTGGTCACCCTGGCCCATACGAGGCACTCCGGATTTTTGGGTGGTGCTCCGTGTATGGCCATGGGTGGCTGTTGCATGAGTCATGGGCATGCACCTCCCACTTACCACCATCACACAGACTGTTGGACACATTGGATGGTGGTGGGGCCATGCATGGACACGTCTTATTTAAAAACACCCATAGTCTTGCTGACTCAATGAAGGGGACCAGGGAGGAGAAGGCCCTGAGGGATAGCCAATATGGCCTCTGGGGCCACTAGCATGCCCACCTTACCCATACCCTTTTGTTATGTATGCCCCCACCAACCCATTATAAATAAAGTCCCTTGTTCACCCTTAGCATGAGTCCCGTATCCTTTCTCTGACAGGTATATGGTGCAGGCAATTTTAAGGCCATGATGACCGGTGTTATCATTGGGCAGCTATCAGCCCAGGGGCCTTGGGGTGGCATGGCCAGGCATACCACTTGAGTGTCCTGGAATTCCCAGGATGTCCCAGATGTCACACCTCTTCCGCTATCCATCCCGCAGTCCTTGGTGGCTGATGTTCTGTACTTGCTCCTTAGAAGTTATTGATGAGTGGGGACAATTGGTAAGCCATTGATGGGCACAGAGGGTTAGGGCTTCCTCCAAAAATGTCTCCCCTCAGTAGATTGTTTCTATCACGTTGTCTGGATACTGTTCTAACTCTGTGGTTACAGGGTTTATCTGCATTAGTTGCAGTTTTCCACCATTGATTTGTTAATGTGTTATGTATTGTTCAACCATGTGTATCTGTCTTTGTGCAAAAAACTCTAGGGAGGTTATGAGAGGTGGTGGTGTTAGGTCTCAGTAGACTGGTGACTGACTGGTGCAGAATGTGGACATCATGGTTCTGGCATGACCACCCGGTGAGGACATCCAGGAAGAGGCCCTGGTCATTGATAACCACTGCCAGGAGGACGATGGAGTGGAACCCCTGCCAGTTGTGGTAGTCCTCCATGGTGTGGGGGCAGGCAGAGGATGGTGATGTGGGTCCCATTGATAGCCCTGATGCAGTGCGTGAAGCCAGCCCACTGGAAGCTCTCCATCATGGACTGTGGTTCCAGAACTAGACCACCCATTCCAGCAACACTTCCTCCAGGGTGGCACACACCTCCACTAAGATGGCAGCTATGGTGGAGGTGCCAACCCCAAATTGCTGTCCCACAGAGCAGCAGCCAGGAGCTTCCTCACTGCGATGGCCACATGTTATTCTACAGCGATAGAGGCTCGCATCATGGTGGCCTCCCTCTGCAGCTGGGGTCTCGGGATGTCAGCGATTCAGAGGAGCAGCCGCCAGGGCACCTGGAACTGCTCCCTCCACTCCTTGTTCTGCCAGGTGCCCATGATGGTCTCCCACCAGTGTCTGCTGCACCCCCCTGCCCAGAGTTGCCTTTGTATGGGCACGACCATGTGCCGGAGGTGGGCCAGTGTGGTGGTATCCCCAGAGAGGAACCTCTTTGCCTGCCTCAGCACTCTGAGTGGGGCTGACATGCAGAGCAGAAAGGTCCATTGTGGCAGGATGGCTGCCTGTTGGTATGTTGTCAGCAGCTAGGTGGGTGGTGGAGTGGCAGAGCTGGTTTTAATGCACTTCTAACTCCACCACCTGGGTCGAGCAGGTGGCATGGAGCTGTTGGATGGCTCAGTGGCTGGTCTCGGTATTGCTGAGGAGAGTTTCCAGCAGTGGCACCATGTGTTCAGGGTCCATGGCTCCCTGTTCGCCTTCCATGCCATGTGGTGACAGCTACATGCCACTGTTTTAAAATCCCTGCAAGGAGGTTTGGGCCTAGGATTGGCAGCGCAGGGCCCGTGACTGACCCCCTGTTTGCTAGTTTGCCATGTGGCATCAGCTGACTGATGGGGCGCTTGGGTATTGGTTGGGTATTGGGGTCATAAGAACATAAGAAGTGTCATACTGAGTCAGACCAATGATCCATCAAGCCCAGCATCCTGTCTCCGACAGTGGCCAATTTCGGTCGCATGGGAGAAGTATCAGCAGTCACAATGGGCAATCCATTCCCTGTTGATCACTCCCTGCTCCCTACAGTAAGAACTTCTCCTCTCATAATCTACTTGGCTAATAGCTGTTAATGGACCTGTTATCCAAGAACCTATCCAGTCCTTTTTTAAACATTGCTATACTACTGGCCCTGACAACCTCATCTGACAACCAATGCTACAATTTAACTGTGTGTTGAGTGATAAGAACATAAGAAGTGCCATAGTGAGTCAGACCAATGGTCTGTGCACATGCCTGGGTCTGCCCCTTTTCCTGGGATGGGACCGCATGGGGTTACCCCCCCCTCCAACCCGGAAAACAATGTGCCGCCGAATGCAGCCAGACCCCTGGACCTCAATGCACCTGCTGCCTGTGGGGACCATGGCTCTTGCTGGCCCGTTGTCCCGAATGGCTAGGTCTGCTGGCCTTTAGGCCGTGCCTTTCCCTCCTCCCTTTCTTGTTCCCTGTTTGTTCTGGTCACTTAATGAGATCTGACTTTCGCTTCTGGATATGGGCATTGTGTGGCTCTCATGGGGTCCCCGGGCTGGCTGTGTGCTGGTTGCCTGCTCCTCACTGACAACCCGGGAGTGTGCAGTGTGGCCGGGAAGGGGCTGGGCCTGCTCCTGGGGCTGTGGGTTGTAAGGGGCTAATGGCTGCTGTCGTGGTTAGCAGAGCTGGGCTTCTGGGCAGGGTGTGGGGTTGAGAGTGGAGTGGGCCTGCCCGGGGTGGGGGGGGAGAGGCGGGGGTCCACCTGTCTGCTCATGTGTTCCTGAGCCAGGGTTTTCCTGGCGCAGGGGGAAGACATGTTTGTTGACTGTGCGCTCAGTTCGTCCGCCCACCGGGATGTCTGTTTGATTGCGCCGTAACGTGTGGGTGCGTGCAGCTCTGGTTTGGGTCACCTATGCACCTGCTCCAGGGCTCTGGTCTGCTTCCTGTCTGTCTAAGAACGCCCTATGCTGTGAATGAGGCTTGCAAGGGTAAAAAGCTTTGGGGACTGGAGTCTAATCAGTGTAACAATAATACTATCTTTCTTTTGCAAAGCTGGGGATCGGTATCCACATTCTACATGTTGGGAAATGAGAAGGAAAGATAAGTTGCCCCAAAGCCTGGCTAGGAGACAAGGTTAGACCGTAGGAGTAGCTGGACTCCAGTCAGCTCGATGAGAGCTGCCATTCAAAGTGCATTTTATTTGTTGTGGAACAAATTAACAGACACATGATGCAGAAAGCAACCGAGTTTAAGGAATAAACAACCCAAAGAGACATACACTTTCAAAATGCCAATGCATTCCCTGGCTTCACAACAAAAATCTGCCTGCCCTGGTTGGCCCTGGGGTGATGGGCTGCTTTACAATACAATCTTTTTAAAAGGGTCGGTGCTTGATTAAAACAGACCGATGTAAAACAACAGAATTTAAACAAACACCCAAATAGGAATTGATATCAACATTCTACAACCGCAAGGCATGATCAGAAGAGGCCTTGTTCCAATGACCTCAGGTTACAGCTCAAAGTAATTACCTGCTACTTCCGACCCCTCCCAACCCCCACTGTGAATGTCCCAAGAGGATACATTGAGTTTCAAGCTCAGAGTGTCTTAAAATGAAGTCATAAAGCCCTGCAATGGATATTGAATTTTACCAGGTCATTGTGAAGATTGTAAAATAAGAGCAATATGTCCAAACAGATGAGCACTGCTGCTAAATATAGCACTTGCACACTACTGAATTACAAACAGACTGCCAAATACAGTAAATAGCCCCAGGCTTTATACAAGTCTTTATGCATGACTAGCCTCTCACTGCAGCGCAAATGAGATTTTTTTTCTGCCTGTCCAGAACAATTTGCCTCCAAGCAAGATTCCTTACCTTTCCCACCTAAATGTTGGGGCAGATATCTACTTGACTTTCCTATGGAAGGCACGACCTCCTGGTCAGATAATATTTGCTAGCAGTTAGTGCTGGCATGAGTTCCATTGAAGTGGATGAGACTTGCGTCTGCACTAACTACCAGAGCATTTGCAATTTTGCCAGAGGATTATACTGTTAGAATAGAGGTTCCTGTGGTTCATGGCTAGAGCTGAAATGAGTAACTGGATTTTAAAAAAAATAAAATAAAATAATCATGAATAGCATTCACATTTTTGGATCAGCCTTTGCCTGTCCAAACTAATATCGGCATTCAAAACGATATCCATGAAACTGCACATTTGGATATTTGTTTTTGAATATTCTGCTTTCCCTCATGTTTTTGGTCATTTCTTTGGAATCTGACCCCACTTCAGGGTTTGACTCTTGACTACATTCTGACCCATGTACCTGACAGGCCTCTCTGATTGTGCCCAGTGTGCTGCCATCGGTCACTCTGGGGCCATTTGTGCCGATGGATTTGCTCTCCAGTTTGAGGTGCAGAGCTGCTCAAATCCCATTGCAGTCAGCACTGTTGAAATGGCCTGTATGAATTGGCTTCTTCTTTTTCTTTTTTTTTGCCTCACAGCATCTGAATCAATATTTCTTCTTGATTCATTTCTTGGTGCCGTTTCTACATTGTTGTATTCGCAAATCTGCCAACATCTCATTCTTGGCTGAATGTCCTGGGTATTGGAAATCCATTCATCCTAGATGTTCACAGTCCCTGGCAGTATCTTGCTAAGTTTCCAGCTGCAGCTTTCTTGCACTGCCGTCATCCTACTGTGCTGAGTGGTTCCTCTCCCAACCTCAACTTGCCTTTTTGTTCTGTTTCTGTACAATGAACATTGACAGACACCATCTTTGCCCACTAGTGAAAGACTACAAGTCTCTATGCTTGAAGCTCCATAGCCATGTCATGTTTGGTGGGTTCTATAGAAAGCATCTTGAAATGATGGAGAACCTGAAGGCATGAGGGTTGTTAATTGGGAGTTTTATCCAAAATCCCTGTCTAGAGTTTGTCTCTCTTGATATCCCTTGGAAAATGGGTGAAAACAGTCAGCATGCTGGCCCAGCCTGGGCCAGCATGATTCAGCAATGTTTATTCCAGGCCCATGAGAGTACAAACTCTGGCTGGGTAGGAGCTGGGCGGGAAATGTAGGCCTGTACAAGCTGGGCCTACAGTCCATGCCTGGTTCCCGCCTGGCCAGGACAGAGTAGGCGAGTTGGGTGGGAATGTGTGTTCCCAGCCTGGCTCCTACTGGTGTTGGGGAGGTTGCCATGGTGGTGAGCCATGGCTGGCTGTAATAGGCAGCCATGACTGTCCAATATGGCAGGGGGGAGGGATGTCGGGAATGCGACCAAGTGGCCGACGTCGATTCCTGCCCTCCCTTCCCAATGTTCCTGCAGGCAGGGCGTACCAGCCAGGGGATGCCCTCCCCTCCCCAGGGTGGGACGGACTTCACCATGTGATTTTTAAACACCCAATGAAATTTTATTTTTTTGTTTTTGTTATTACAATAATGAAAATGAAAACAATAACAACAAAATCAATAATGAAATTTTGTTTTTTGTTATCGGTATTGCACTAAACCAAAAATGTTGTTTTTGTTTCTGTTTTTGTCAGCATGGGTATGTGTGTGTGTGTGTGTGTGTGTGTGTGTGTGTGTGTGTGTGTGTGTGTGTGAGAGAGTGAGAGATAGAGAGAGAGAGAAAATTCATTCAGGAACNAGTCTGATGGCACTTCTGCCACTGGCACATCTAACACACCCCCCCCCCCCATGCTGATGAAAATGGAAATGAAACTGAAATTACCGTAACACACTCTACGGAGGGCTACCCCTGGTGACAGTCCGGAGACTGCAGTTGGTGCAGAACGTGGCGGCCCGTCTTCTAATGAGGATGGGTCGTTGTGAGCATATTTCACAGAGTGCTCCGTTCTCTGCATTGGTTGCCTATTGTCTTCTGAGCTCGATTCAAGGTGTTGGTAATGACCTTTAAAGCCCTAAACAGTCTGGGCCCTGCCTACCTGTGGGACCACCTCATGCCCTGGGCCGTGGTACGTCCCTTGTGGTCAGCCAGGGACGCCCAACTCAAAGTCCCTTGGGTTTCCTGGGTGGCGACGATGGGGAGGGCGTTCTTGGTGGCTGCACCTAGGCTGCAACGGAGGCCCGCTTGGCCCCAGACCTCCCCTCTTTCTGGAGACAATGCAAGACCTGGCTGTTCTGCCAGGCCTTTGGGGAGGGAGACAGGTAGGTGGGTGGGTGGGTAGGGGGGAGGGTTTTTATTCTGATTTCTACCCTTTTTAGTAGTTTATGGTTTAAATAATATTTTTAGTGTTATTAATTTGTATATAGTGTTTTTATTGTACAATTGTTGTACGCCGCCCCGAGCTGCTATTGTGCAGGAGGGAGTGGGTTAAATTTTTAAAAACAACTAAATACATTTTGGTTTTGTGCAATACCAATAACAACACCGATAATGAAAAATGAAATTTTATTATTAACAAAAATGGATGTCAGTTTTTAATAACGAAAATGAAAAACAAAAATGAATAATGACATGGGTCCCTGGTGCACACCTCTTGTCGTTTAAGTTTCTCCATGCTGAGAGGCACTCTGCATGAAGAGGCACTATGTTTTCCTACCCCACTATCCAAACCATTTCTATGGTCTGGGGGTATCAGTGAATGAAATGAGGGAGGTACAATCTTCTGGGGAAAGTTCAGGGAATCTGTTGGAGGTAGTGAATCAATGGGAGAGAGAATCTGTTGAGGGAAATGGGCAGGGAATCAGGAGACAACTACATTGAGGCCTCAGTCCTTTCAATGGAACTACCTTGGAGAAAATGGCTTCAAGACTGCTGCGCTGCCAGAGGGAATCCTGGTAGGTAATGAATGAATGTTATCTAGGTCCTGTAAGGTCATCCATTTATCACTCCTGGATGTTTATCCAAACTTTAGTTTTCTTTCAATAGTTTTAGATATATATTTGTTTTAAAACTATTGAAAGAAAACTATGTGAGGTGGCACTTCAGGGGTCAAGCTCCGCCAAGGCATGCCCCGTGGAAGAGCTAGGCCCCCGTTAATGAGGCTCCAGCGATATGCCATAGATGCATTAGCAAATCATTCAGGATATGTAGAGTGTATATAATGAATGGAGGTGCTTTGTTGGTAGAACATTTGAGTGGGATAGGGAAATTTGGGCTTGGTTAGCCAACCCGCTAGTGGTTTTACTTTTTTTCTTTTTGTACCTTATTTGTGGTTCGCCTTGGTTTTGACCCTCAAGGAAATATATTGGAATAAACCCTTTTGGAGTAATGTTTATATTTTATGTGTTTATTTATGTTTTATTTAAATGGGATGGAGGTTGATTATGCCCAGCTGGACTGAATGGAAAGCTGTCGCCCGCTGTTAGATATGAAATCCATTTGTGTATGGAATTGACTATGCTGTTATTATGTATTTATGTATTTTACATGGATGTCGGTTAAGGCGAAAGCTAATGCCATAATAAATTTATTACTTACTTACTATATATTTGTTTTGATACCACATAGGGTGTTAATACGAGTATTCTCCGTTTTCAAGCTCTGATCATTAAGATTTATATTTTAAATAACCTCGAAGTTCCTCCGAATACACAAACAATGTCTTGATGTCATGGATCCTAATGAACCCCAAAACATCTGCTTCTGTTAGGTGCATTGGGGCCAGTTTTTCAGAGTCTGGCAATGTGGTATTAGGTTGGCGGTGCTTGTCGGGCACTAAACAGACTTGCACATCTAACTATTCATTAGAAGAAACTGATACCTCCTCCCCACATTGGGTTGCCACGTCCCTCGGGGGGGAGGGGGAGGAGGGGGACGGGACTCTGCAGGGGAGGGACTATGTTAGAACGGTGGTGTAATATCTTTGAATAATGAAGCATGTTTAAAAGAGAACTCTTTATTATGAACAAATAGTAAAAGGATCAAAGGTAATAACTGCTTACTGATTCTGGCTATGATGAGCAGAGTTCCTAGTTTTCTCTGCCAAAAACTTGGAAGTTCTCTGGGGGGAAAACACCTAAATTTTCTGATTAAAAACACCAAACCTATATTTTTCAGATGTTAAAATTAGGAAGTGTTTATTGCAAATTGTTCCTTTTTTGTGAGAATTTGATGCACTGGTTGCCACTGGCAAATAACAAAATAAAATAAAACAATATCCCACACCACTTAGCCCTAGCCTCTCCCTTTGCAGGTGGGAGGGGTTCTGCTCCAACTCCCTCCTCCCCAGCAACCCTGGCACGGACCCCAACATACCTCTGCTTTGCCAAAAGCCAGACACAGCTGTGTTCTTCTCGCACCAAATCTATTCTCTCAGACACAGGTGCATACAAGAACCTCCAGAGGGATTCCACCTTCTTAAAGGTTTCACTGCTGCCGCTGCTGCTGCTGCCGCTAGAGAATTTTTGCAGGCAGAAATTTCCCAGAAAAACCTGGAATTCTGTGTTTTTCTCTGGGGAAAACAGGAATTCTGTATTTTTCTCTGATAAAATGGGAATTCTGTTTGTTTTTTTTCCCCTGATAAAAAGGGAATTCCGTGTTTTTCTCTGGTTTTCCTCACTAACGGAAAACCAGGAATCCTGGTGATGGGGAGCTGGGCTGGGCTGTTATACCCAGTCTCTGGGTGTTTAAACAAGCAAAGCTTTCAGCAGAGGGTCTGTGACCGCTGAGTGGCACAGCTGTGGAACCACAGTAAGTTGGGAGGGTTTTTAATGGGGGGTTCCCAGGGTGGCTACCACGACCCTGCAGGCAGCTTCCACACACTTCTGCTACCATGGACCAGTCCCACAAACAACTCACACAGGCAGCCATTCCCCCCGCCCCCCAACCAGGCAATATCCCCACCCCAAGCCCCACCCAACTGCTTGCCCTTTACCATGACGTACAGCGGCAGACACCATGGAAACATGAAGCCGCAGCAGCCGTAACTCCTTCTTGCCTATCGGAGCTGCTACAGCCACTAGCACTGTCCCGGTCAACAATGGTGGCGCATACTGGTGAGAAAATGCAGGAAGCTGCTGTCTGAGCTGCTGCCCTCCATGACATTGTCTCTTCTCTTGTGTGTCACAAGGGGGATTTGTTGTGCTTTGAGCCAACGTGGTGTGGTATTTCGCATGTATCCTTTTAAGAGCTTCCCGGCAGGGCTGTGGGCGGGACCAGGGAGGCGGCCGGCTGTGGACCTGTCTATTGGCGTGGGTGGGTGCCCCAGTTCATACGGGCAGGGGATGCATGGGCGCCAGTCCCCACGCACATTTTTGGCTTGCCCTTGTAGACTGCTGAACTGGAGATTTTGTTGCTAGGCCTAAAACACTGCTTGTGTAGGACAAAGAGAACTCATAGTAGAAGTGAAGTAGATGGAAATTCCTCAACATGGCAAAAACATAGAGATAGCAGCGATGCCGTGAAGCTAGACTTTTGAGATAAGAACTGAGGCCCATTGTCCTCATGGTGTCATCTTGGCCCCGAGTCTGATGGCTTTTTGCCGAGCCTGTAAGACCTGGCTGTTTGCCCAGGCCTTCGGAGGGGAGAGTGGGTGGCAAGGGAAGGGGGGTTGGGGGGGTTGAGGGGTGTATAGTAAATGTTGGGGGGGATTACTTTTTAATTATTCTTATTTGATGATGTTTTTATGAGCTTTTATTATTGTTTTACTTGTTGTGAGCTGCCCCAGGATGCCGCAGGCATGAAGGGGGCGGCCAATAAATATAAAGAAATAAAAAAATAAAAATCTTTACCCAGTCTTAGATCTGGTTTGACATTGAAGAAACATCTTTTAATTAGAAATATTGTTTATAGAATTAACTACATCAAACTTTACTTATGGAATGTATGTTGGGGTGCAAAAGAGTATATAAAGCAGTTC
Source organism: Sphenodon punctatus (assembly GCA_003113815.1). Taxonomy (NCBI): domain Eukaryota; kingdom Metazoa; phylum Chordata; class Lepidosauria; order Sphenodontia; family Sphenodontidae; genus Sphenodon; species Sphenodon punctatus. The sequence goes on along the minus strand of QEPC01013926.1, from coordinate 648,322 downwards.
TGACAGGAGTTCTTGGCTCTTCAGCTATTCGTGGTGCTTTCTGTCAGAAGCTGAATAAACCCCTTTTGCAAGAGGTTATATATTTCTGTTACTTTCTATATTTTTCTTGTATGGCCATACTTCTCATTATATTTCTTCATTTATACTTTTATATGTGTTCCTATCTATATTTTGTGTCTCTTTATTTTTGAGATATTTGTATTCCTTCTTCTTGCATCCTCAATATATGTATTTTACTTAGAATAAGTTTGGATCCGAATTTACTACTTTAACTTCATCTCAATGTAACTTGTATTCAATTTTAACTTCTTTAAAGTAAGATAAAGGGAAATTGGTCTCTGTGTTCATTGGGGGGAAAGGTTTCTCTTCTCTCTAGTAATAGCAGCTCAGTAACGCACCAATGTTCAGATCCTGCTTCTGGGTCCCTATCCTTCCCCAGGACCAAAAATCTAGTTTACACGCTCCATGGCACCCTCCAGATTTTTTGGCGGTGCTCCATGAGTGGGTGCTGCGTGGCTCATGGGAGGGCGCATCCTTACATATGAGCTTCAAATGAACAGTTGGATGCATGGTTAATAGGTGGCCATGCATGGTAGCCTCTCATTTAAAAACATCCTCTGTCTTGCTCCCTAATCTGGTACTGCCAGCCTGGTCTCCAGTCTGGCCTGCAGGAACTGTGGGTGTGTCCTCCCTACACTCTGTAGGGCTGCTCTGGAGCACAGACGGCATTGTTATGTAATCCTGCCTTTTACAAAGTGTTATGACATCACAATACTCTGCAGAGAATGGGGCCTCATAGAGCACTGTGATGTCATATCCCCTACCTCATGTAATCCTGCTCTAGCAAAAGGATGGTGGGCCCCTGGCTGCCCTGAAGCCCAGAGAGTCTGGGTCAAAATTTCGAGCTGCAGATGAAACTGGACCACACATCAGGCTTGGTTTTGAGATCTGTTCCCTTCAGACTCTCCCCATAGCCCTGATACCCAATATGAAAACAGGACTGGCCCAAAATGTTTATCTGTACAGCGTATTTCCCACCAAATAGCACTTGGGGCACTTCACAAAATTGATATAATAAAATAACCTAAAATCCATTTATTTATTTATTTATTTATTTAGGAAACTTTTTGCCTCGCCCATCCTGCCACAGGCAGCTCTGGGCGGCTTACAGTCAACAAAAATTAAAAACAGTTTAAAGGGGGAAGATAAAGGGAAAAGAAAAATACATTAAAGGGAGCTGGCAGTAGATTCTCCAAAGGCACCTGGAGAATAAAAAAAGTTTTCAGATGTTGTTGTTTTGAAGGCGAAGAGGGAGGAGCTGAGATGAACATCTGGAGGAAGCAAATACCATACTGAGGGACCCACTACAGGAAAGGCCCAGTCATCCTAGAATCCCCAAACACTGGATGGTGAGATAGCCAAAAGGGCAACTTACCAGGCCTGCATTGCAAGGCTCAGTCTGCAGTTTGCAGTACAGGCAGAGAGGGGAATGGAGCACTCCTGTTTCCCACTCTATCGCTTTGCTCTTTCATGGTGGACTTTCTGCTCATACGTATCTTTTCTACCATCTGCACCAGTTGTCTGGGAGTGAACCTGTCTCATACATAATGTACTTGCATAAAAGTGATAAACAAAACGTATACATGCTGGAGAGAAGCTGTGACAAAAACACCGAATTCTGGAAAGAGCAAGAGGCTAGCAGACAAATAAAATGGTGTATAAAAAGTCCAAGCTGCTCTTGGATTCCCAGACCCACGGCAAAGAAAGACAAGCGATAATGGTCACACGGTGTATTGGAGACAGGTTCAGGAGCAGAACCTAATAAGAGTTCTTGTTCTCAGGCGTCTGCTGGAGAAGGCAAAGTTCAGGCAGTAGAGGGAAAAGTTCTTAATATTAGCAGCTGAGCGGCAGAACAGCCCCCCCAGGAGGCGGCTGAATCACTATTGCTTCAGGGAAGGTTTTTTTGGAGACTCCATTAGATGGGCTATTAGTGGGCATGACAGAGCAAGCCATCTTGCAAAATGCTAAGACTTGGAGTGAGTGATGAAACAAGGCATCATTTGTGTCCTGCTGTCTGTGATCGCTTAATCTCAATGAACAGCAATGTTTAATGACTGTTATAATTAGGATCAAGAGAAAAGGCTGAGTCAAAGAGAAACCTGAAAACTAGAGAAATTACATGAAAACTGGAAAGGAAAGAGAGAAAAGAGATGGGAGGCCAGGGCATTTCTTGGCAGTTAATGACCAAATCAGAAAGGGGTGGGAGAGAGAGTCTCTTGGCCCTATGGTTGTGGTGTGGTCCTGCCACACCCTGAAAAAAATTCTAGTGGTGCCCCTGGATAGTCTGGGGAGACAGGAGCTTCACCCAGAGATGATAAAAACCCAGAGACTTCAGGTCGGTTCTGGTTTGGGGTATATTTGTTGCTGCATTTACAGAGGAGCTTCACACACTCTTCTCTCTCACATGCTTTAATTTTGTTCTTTCATTTCCTTTAAAATAAAATGTCTTTTGAACTGAAGGGCGACTGTTGCTGTTTGTGTGCAGAACAGCATCATGGGGTAATTTCAGAGGTGACGGGCCCAGAGGCCTGCCATGCTGAATCACGCTCTGGGATCTGTCCTTTAGACGTGCCGGCCTGATTCGCTCTGAGGATTGGGGAGGGGGTGGGGCTGCGCAGTGTACAGCCCCACAGCCCCACCCCCCATGCTCCCCAAGCTGCCCACCCTCCGGGAGATGGGTGGGTGCAGAGGCCAATCTGGCTGCTGAGCCCGATCCTGTCCCGTGGTTGTGGCTGGATTCCCGGACAGGGTTGGCGGCCAGACGTTCAGCGTGGCCATTGCCAGCCCCATCCCTGATCGTGGCCAATCTAACCATGATTCCAGAGGTGAGGCCGGCCTCACCTCCAGAATTGTGGTTATTTTGATTCCCACCAGGTATTCACCGTGGTGAACATCTGGCGGGAAACATTTAGACGTTACAGGACAAACGGCCACTACAGGGGATTCACTGTGGTTGACTGTGGTCTCGTAACGTCTGAAATTACCCATGGATGTATCCTTTGGAAAGTATAATACTTATCCCCATTTGGAAGAATAATGTTAACTACGGAATTTTCACAAGGAATTTTCAGTAGCTCTCTTTCCAAACAGAAGGTGATTTCCACAGTGAAAATCCCTTGGAGGTCTTTAAAGTGTCCAGTGTTCTGGCACATTATATCTGTCAATGAACAAACTATCTCTGATCTAAGGTTCCAGGAGGGAAAAAAGGGAGGGGGAAAATTTTCTTTCATAAACCGAAAAAAACCCACTTCCCAAAGCTCCTTCTCAAGTTGAAAGTAGTAGCATCTCACTTTGAAAAATCTCCTTCTGTGTGTTAAAGGGGCATTGGTCCAATATATAAAACACATGTCGATTATATTGCTTTGCTCATTTCTTTTTATTTTATTTTATTTTCCTCCACCCCCCACCCCCCAAATTCCCTTTCCTTGCAGAGAAATGTACTCTGCTGGAAGGAACCAACTGTGCCCCAATATTATTAAATTAAAACTTTCTTTATACTTTGTCCCCAGAATACCTTTGTGATATTTCCAAGTCCTCTCTGGACAAAGTGATTCGTATTCTCTCTTCCTGGTGCAGGGAATTCTAATTAATACCTCCTTCAGTTCTGAGTAGCATTTATTCAGCCCTCCTTGGTTTCTGCAGAGAGTCCTCCTATCCGGAGGGTCTGTTGAAATCTCTCAGTTGTCCTGCATTCATACAAGCAGGCTAACAGTTGATTTCCTAGCATGCTCTTTGCTTATGCCAAGTGTTGTTATAATTTTAGCTCGTAGAAGAGGAAGATTTTATATAAAAACCCATAAAAGGAAGATGAATGTTTTGTTTTGTTTAAATAAGATACAGAGTGAGAGGAATGGTTCACCTAGCCCAGTATCTTGTTTTTGACAGCAGAGAGCTCCAGATGTTTCAGAGAAAGTGTATGCAAACTGGTCATGTATGGAGGTCTTATATGTGTGTTTCTACATGTAACCATGTCCATAACAACGGCATGGAGCACAACACATGTAGAGTCCCATAGTGGTAATTCACACAGGCTGCAATACATGTTGGTATCCCCCAACCCTGCTGGTAGCAGCCTCTGGTTCTTCTTCTGATCTGACAACGGTACCCTTAGCTGGGAAGAGACTAGGGATGCTGTCAGGAGATTGGGAGACACACCACACCAGCAGCAGTTCAGTGCATGAGCAAGCTACATTGCTTCCTGCTGCAGCTGAACAGGTGTTTCACTGGGAGAAGATCAGGTCTTCCCTCTTGATCCTATAGTTGGGGGGTTCACATGTTACATCGGTTGTGTGCAGCCAAGCCCAGGACTGCTACTCTACTTTATTCTGGAGTAGTCGACCAGGACTGCTGTTGTACTTTATTATATTGGGTTTGGCAGTTAGCCATTCCCATGTTTGTGCGTACAAAGGTGCACCCAAATGTAGGAATAGAGGTGACTAATGTAATGTTTATAAACATGGCTTGTCCTTCACCTCTAGCTTTCATCCATCAGAAGTTAAGCTGTGTTCGGTACAGAGACCGGATGTCTTTAGATAGACGCCTGCTTCGTTCCTGTAAGCGCCACCTTGAGGTGAGACAGAGCAGGTGCTGCCTGCTCCGGGCCAGCTCCACTGCGGTGTTCTGGAACATTCCGGAGCACTGTAAGCAGAGCAGGCCACCCAAACCTGGAGCACTGGCTGGGGGCAGAGCCACGGTCCACCTACTCACAGACGGGCTGCTGCAACTCTGCTTCCAACAACAGTTACAGAGCCGCAGGCGGAAGCCTAGTGACTGACTATCCACCTGCACCTCTACGGTGCTGGGGAGGAGGGCGCCATGTGGGTGGACTGTGGGCCACAGTGGCAGCTGCCTCTGTGTAAACCCACTGCAGTCGTAGCAGACTCAGGAGTGCCCCCCCCCTTAGCAGATCCAGGGGTGGTCACCCCCAGATCTGTCTAAAAACACCTACTGTCTCCATGGTTTGTCGTTATGGGTAGACCTCTGATGTACAATAAGAGAGTAACTGCTACAGTTACAGGTAGTTAAGCACTGGGGTGGGGGGAGAGTGTGGTCCTCCAACATCATGTACATATAATAGGGTGTCTAACCCAGTACTGGGACATCCTCCTTTTGAGGGGGAGGGCAATCTGACTTTTGTGGAGGCATGCTGTGAATAGCTTCATAGAAAAGGGTAAGATACTTCGTTGGTGCTAATTTAACTGTAAGATGCCATGCTTGAGTGCAATCAATGCTTTGGACTGAGCTAAGAGAGTTACTGAGCTTCCTTTATGAAACAGGGATTGTAAATCATGTAGTTGGCTATTTTATTCCTTAAAACTGCTTTAGATTACAGATGAGGATATTTTAATCTCTAAGACTGCTTTAGCTTGCAGATGAAGTTCTGTAGAAGCCCCAATGGATGAAGCTGCTCAGGAGATTGCTGAGCAGACCCCTGAGTAGCAAGTCCCTGAGGCGGTACAGGGCCTTTTAAGGAACTAAATGTATTACGGGATGTGAGAGTGCGGATCCCTCCTGTACTTGTCCTGGGTTCCCCGGGTGGATTTTTCTCTAAGGAGGGTGTCTCACAGAGGAGTGGGAACACTGGGATAGTCACCCCAGGCCCCTGACAGCTGGACACTTCCTCCTCCTCCCCTTGCTTAGGTAATAACTAATAGTGGTACCTGCTTGCTCCGGATGGTGGGACGGCATTCCTCTTGGTGAAGACCTGCTCCAGTTCAGTGTCCCTCAGGATTAGGACTGGATAGCCCAGGTGTGGGGGTTGCAGCCCCAAGAGCTGGTCTGTAAACCCCTGGGCAGTGCTGTGTGAGAGCTGCGGCATTTCCCTAGGTGTAGAGTCTCTAACGTGCCTTGTCTGCTCCAAGCCTTCTCCTCGGGGCTTTTGTGCTGGTGTTTCAGCTCTGGGACCTCCCCCTGCCATGGGAACACAACGTGGCTGATTCCCCTGATGTCACCGGTCCACGATGTCATCAGGGCTCACAGTCGGTAACCACGAGGAGCCGTGTGGCTAGACTGTTTCTGGCTGGAGGGAGTGGCATGAGACAGGGCTGCAACAGGTAAGCCCTGACATGGGGCCTGTCAGAAAGGATTATGGGACCTGTAGTTTAGACAGAAGGTCAGGTAATTGGTCAGCTGACTTAGCCTACTTTTATCAGATAGCCTGAAACTGTAGTTAGAGCAGAAACTCTGGTGTGGAGTCAAGGTGACTGATGGAGAAGATTGAGAAGGTCTGAAAGAACACTGAAGCCATTAAAGGAGAAGAGGTGGTTGACCACCTTGAGTGAAGAAAACAAGTCAGCCAGGCAGCAGTACGGTTGCCAGCTTCGGTCTTTTTTTTTACCTGACACTTCCATTTTGGCCTATGGGAGTGTCAGGTAAAAAACCACCACAGGTGACAACCCTAGCCGGCAGCTGTGGAGGTGCCAGGGGGACGTATGCTGTTGCTAGGATTTGGGCTAGAGTGTGGGGTTGTTTGCTGTGGGAGGGCATGATTCAAAGCCACTGGACTAATACAGGGAAAGGAGTTTTGAGTACTGGGAGGGTTGAACCCAGCCAGAGGATGACTGCACACTTGCACCTAGAAGAGGCCGGTTGGACAATACCCTGGAATGGACAAAACAGATTCAATACTCAGATTTCAATAGTTGGGGGTCAGACTGTGAGTAATGGCCCTGCTCAGCCACAAGCAGTCCAAATTAGAACTGGTAGCATCAGGATGCTTTGAAATGGGAGTGTGAAATGTTTCCTTTCAGTTCTTGGAATATATTTGCAGTGGCATAAGGAATGTGGAAGGGTGCTGCATCTAACTGTGTGGTGGCTATTAATGAACCCTCTTAATAGGGCACAGGGTGGGAGGTTCTAGGCTCAGCCCCAGCAATTAAATTAAAAGGGGGCTGAGTCCTGGGAAATATTCCAGTAAGAATGTGCACCCCCAAAAATGAAAGACCAGGAAAAAACTGATACTGGCAACTTCAATGTTGGAAATAAAAGCCAGACAAAAACCTGCCTGGTTTATTTGACTTTAGTTAATGATTTTCCTGCCCCACCCCTTGCACTGGTCATCATATAGGGTGCAGTTACACAAGATACCTTGGGCGCAGGCTACCAAGCCTTGGGCAGCCTTAACCCACTCTGGGAAGCCAGATCACATGGTGCAGTGCATCATGTGGCTGGCGGCAACCTGAGGTTCTTCTTCAAGGATCTCCGCGATTCTCACTCTTGGGATTCACTTCCTGCTCTGCAGGCACTGGAGACCTTGTTGTCAGCAGTCTCCAGGCAGAAAGCCTGGAAAGATCTAGAATATGGTGAGGGCTCCGCCCCTCCAGTCCTGTCAAAAGAGCAGACTCAAGATCTCGCGAGAGCAGGACTGCATAAATAGGGGGAGGAGCCCTCACCACCTCAGTTCCTTCCAACCGCGTCGCACTTGGAAGACTTTCAGCACTTTACAGTGCTTGTCAGTAGTTAAAAAAAAAAGATTAGAAGATTAAGAAGAACTACTTGAGTGCAGTGCCCTGGCCCACGGGGATTCATCCCCTGGGCTGCGCCCGCTTTCACGCAGAGTAGTCGAACTATGCACAAGCAGGCGGGCTTAAACGCTGCCGTAACTGTCCGGCTACACTTTCCGTGAGTGACCATGCCTCAGAGAGACCCATACTACTCAGACTTGTAAATTCTGCTCTGCCCTGTCTACCAGAACAAAGCGGGCTAGTGCTCTCCACCTCTGGACATTCTAACAAAAGGGCACTTCAGGGTGGTGAAGAGGGGCCTCTCCGGCTCCCCACCCGGCGCTCACTAACCTCCGAGATGAATCCGGAGCCCACAGCTTCTGCCGCTCCATCGGGACCACTAAGCGCTCCCAGTACTGCTTGTACTGCTGGTGCAGTAATCCGGAGCCCACAGCTCCTGCCGCTTCATCGGGACCACTAAGTGCTCCTGGTACCGCTGGGAGTGTTCGCCCGACAGTGTGGCATCTGCACTTGCCCGCCATGAGGCTGCACAGGGATCAGGCGCTCTGTAGGTCGTGTGGCTGCATTCGTAGATTAAATCACAAGAACTCCTGATTTATAGTCAGCCGTAAACAGGCAGATTAGTCCAGTGGTTGAGTTCCTAACCAGAGAATAGGGTTAATTTCCCTGCTCCGACAAGCTGTGGGCCTGGAGGCATGGCTTCTGGGACAGGCTTGGGTTCCAGCAATTCATTCTTTTACAAATTAAGCACAGATTAGCCCCCATACCAAGACTTCTAAAAAGGATGGAAGGTCAGTCTGTCTTGGATAGGGTTGGGAAGACAGACAAGGAAGACAGAACACTGAGGCAGGGGGGAGCCTTGTAGAGGTCAGAACTGAGAAGAAAAAGGGACCCTCCCAGAACAGGGGGGGAACTGCTTAAAGAGACAGGGATAGCCAAGAAAGAGTGTAATTCCCTGCAAGACAGGCACGCTAGGGGTTTTTAAAGAAGTTTGAATTGCCAAAGCAGAGACACTTACTTGGGGACAGCAATTTATCTGGCAGCACGTTTAGATAGCTGGATGAGCAGAGTAATGGTCTGGCTCCTGCAAGCACGTACCTCCTTGCAGAGGCCTCTGTTGCAATGGCTGGTGGGTCTACAACTAAATGTGTGCATTGACCAGAATTCCTGCAGGCATGCAACATGGGAGAGAAAAAAGGGAGAAGGAACCAGAGTTGTTCTGCTGTGGTTCCGATGCCCAAGGAGAGAGAAATCCATTCTCTCCGTCCCTTGTGAAAAACATCCCTTATTAAAGTTATTACTCAGTATTTGTGCAAGGGCTTAATATTTGATGCTTACAGACAATCATTGGCTCCGGTGTGCTTATGAATGCACTCCCCTCTCTGAAACTGCATGGAAGTCTTTAAATATTCACAAGGAATGTTGAAAACCTGGTTTCATATTTCTTATAACCTGTGGAAAACAGTTAGGAAGAAAAATATCCAAGTCCCTGATGGCACAATATACCAAAGGATTTTGTCTATAAAGCCATCACTTCTAGGAAGATATTAGGGCATGCAAAAGAGAATCTGATAGCTTTAGAAGGGAACAGATCATCTCTATAGAAAACATAGCACGCATTCAATTACAGGCCCTTTGACAGCAGGAGCTATCAAATAGACTTATTCAAAGGCAGCAGGTTATGGACAGGCATTAACCTTACTAACTGAAATGACTATGAACGACAGCCCCAAGGATATAATTTTCAGGCAATAAAGTTACAGTGGTGTAAGGGAGTTGATAATTGGGCTTTTGGTTGCTCCAGAGAAGAGGTCATAATTACAGCTGAAATCAATACCTGAAGGAAAAAAATGGGCTAACGTGTCAAAATCTATGCTATCCAGACCAAAAATGGTGGTTTGCGTAATAACAGATACCTGATTTTGCTCCATCAGGGATCTGTTTTGGTTAATTCATTTTAGCTAGGTTTTTTGTTTGTTTGTTTTTAGTTTGGTTTGGTTATTTCACTTCAGTCATTTTGATCACATCATTTCAGCAATATCTGCACTATTGGGCTTTTGGAATTGCTAAAAATGGCCCAACCAAAATATTGAGATAACAGAAATATCCTAAAAAAGCAAATTGAATACCACCCCCCCCAAAAAAAACACAAAAAAACAACAACACAGGGCGTTTTGGTTGTGGCTAATAGTTTAGCACTAGTCATAGAGTGTCAGAATTGGAAGGTTACCTCAAGGGTCATCTAGTCCAATACTCTCCTTGGATCAAGGATGACTACAACTACAAGATCCCTGGAAGATACTGTCCATAGGGTTGTGACTTTTTGCAGTCCCTGAGGACATTTTCACACAGACACTTATCCCAGGACTATAGTGTTCATCCCAAGACAGTGTGTCCATCTAAACTCTACATTCAGTCATTACAGTCCTGGGATAACAGAAAATCCGGTGTTTACAAAACCCAGTTTTTGAGGTTTTGTAACATCCAGGTGTTAAACTATTCCTTGATTATGTCTGTCTAAATGACTTATCTCGGGATAGTAAACTATCCTGAGATTAGTGCCACAGAGTCTTATGGCAAGAGCTGACATCTTATTTCTGGAAGATAGGTCCATTAGCAGCTGTTAGCCGGACAGAATCAGGGAACATGATGGGAGCTGGGGGGAAACAACAGGCAATGGTTCCCCCATTGTGACCTGTTGGGTGCTTCTCCAAAGCCACTATGATCGGCCACTGTCGGAGACAGGATGCTGGGTTAGATGGACCATTGGTCTGGCCCAGTATGGCACTTCTTATGTTCTTATCAGAATAAAGTTATCATTGGATAGAAATGTCCATGTAAACAGGTACCACTTTGTAATCACTGGAGAACAATCCCAAGATAGTTTCCCCCAAATCCTGTGATAGTTTGTCAATCTGAAAATGCCCTGAGACTCCCAGATGCCAAAATGAGAGTCTTGGGGTCAAACTGTGAGAAGTGGCAATCCTAGCTGTCCAGCCTTTTAAAACAACAACAACAAAACCAAACCTCCAATGATGAAGAGACTGCAACCTCCCTAGGCAACTTGTTCCATTGATGTACAGATCTTGCTGTTAGGAAATGTTTCCTGATCTCTGACCAAAATCTCCTTTTCTATAATTTGAGCTCATTATTTCTAGTCTTGTCCTCTGCAGCTATGACAGCGCCTTGCCCATCTTCTTGGTGGCAGTCCTTTAGATATTTCAAGTCTGCTTTCTTCACCATGGATGGATAACTCATAATGGAACTATCCCCTCACTCTGACCAACAGTCAGAGGTCTCTCATCGCCTGACCAACTTGTAAACAGAATGTTCCTAAGGAGTGTCAGCCTTGTGTCTGACTCCTGACCCCAGAAGTCCCATTCCCTAATGCTCCCCACCCTGCCTGCTCCGCGGAAGCGTGAGCAGATATGGGATCATCTAGCCTAACTCCCTGTCAGGATGCCCGATACCTACAGCATCCTGGACAGATGCCTGCCCAGTCTTTTCTTGAAAACCTCCAGGGATAGAGAGGTTCCCTAGGCAGCTTGTTTCACTGCTGAACTGTTCCAACAGTTAAGAGGTTTTTACTAATATTAACACAAACCTATTTTCCTGACATTTAAAGCCATTGTTTCTTATCCTGTCCTCGGTAGGAAAGAAAACAAAATGTTCTCCATCTATTTTATTGCATTGTTGCAAAGTGGTCTGGCTCCAGCCAAGAGTCTGAGAAACCCACTCAGGCACTGCTGACCTCATGACAGTGGCCCCAGTCCTAAACACAGTTGTTCATGAGTAAGTCTCATTGTAATCAATGGGACTTACTCCTGTGCAAACATGTTTAGGATTGAGCCCAGTGAGTGCTTTTATATGGACACCTGCTCCGTTCCTGCTCCGTCCCACCTCTGGGTGAGGTGGAGCAGGAACAGAGCAGGCACTGATGGGCCAGCTCTGCTTGTGGTACTCCAGAACATCCCAGAGCATCGCAAATAGAGTGGGCTGCCCACCCGGAGCACCAGCTGGGGGCAGAGCAGTGGTCCATCTAAAGGATGGCCGGCTACTGCAGCTCCACTCCCGGCTGTGGGTTGCCCCGACAACGGCCATAGAGCTGCGGGTGGCAGCCCAGAATGGCTGGCGATCTGTCCACAGCTCTATGGCAACGGGAATGCATGTAGATGGACTGTGGGCGGTGGTGGGCTCTGTTTAAATCACCCGCTGCTGGAGCAGACCTGGGAGTGCCTCCCCCACCCCGGTCTGTCTAAAAACACCGAGTGTGCTTAGCCTGACAACAGGACTTAACCAAGCACAGTCACAGGCATTCTTTTAGATATTAAAAGGATGAATAATATGATATATTCATCCACCTGGGTTTAGGGCTTCATGTGACTCTTGGAACGCTCGGAGAATTGCACGGACTTCCCCTAAGCTCTAAGGCACGTGATTGTCTGGCCTCCCCAGCAGCTATCACATATAGCCCAGGCCTTTGGGGAGGGGGGTTAGGGTTCTTAGCTCTTCCCTACCCTTATTTCTTTTTTCATTTATTTTGCCTAACCCTGTTTTTGAGGTTTTAAAATTACGGGTGTTTTAAAAAATTGTTTCTATTTTTATGAATGTTTTTATTTTGATTGTACGTTACCCCGAGATGCCGTAGGCATATGGGGCGACTAATAAATGTTTATAATAAATACATAAATAAATAATATGCATCATTGTTTGTATGTCTTTGGGCATTTCATAACATGCAATTTCTCAAGCAATTGATGACATTTGATTTAGGGTGATGGAAAAATAGAGAATGTGATGGAAATGATTTAGGGAAAATGGGAGGACAGTTGGTGTTTCTATTGGCAGAATTTATTTTGTTTGGGACAACAGAATAGCTGAGCCCGCTTAATGTCCAAGCTGTTTTAAGCTTGACCCAACCTGACTGTAGCCCTATAATCCCTCATGGAACATTATCATGTCATGTTACTCGACAAGAGATAGGGCACATTGTGAAGGGGGCAGAGTGTGTGCTGGTAAAGTTGCAGAATTTCATTACTGGTGCATACCTGCCCCCTCCCACCCCCATATCGGGAAATGAGCTAGTAATGCACAGCCATGGTAGAGTTTCATATGTTTTTAAAGTCTTGCGTTAACAGAAATTGATACCACATTCACACCTTACAGCGGTGTGGCGGTGGCACTCCTACGGGGAGAACGCGCAGCGGGGGAAGGAGGCAGACACCATCACAACTTCCGGTGTGAACAGGGTTTTCTCATGACAATACTCGCGAATGATAGGGCTGGATTTTGTCTTTGGCCAACAAAGCCCTTATAAGGTATTGGCTTAGGGCAGTTTCCCAGGGAGAGACTGCTCTTACACACCAGTGCCTTAGGGAAGAGTTGATGTATGAGGGGGTGCGGACCTACCCATGGTTACGCCACTTGGCATGTCTAGTTAGTAAACATGGCTTCTTTTTCCAGTATTTCGCTGGTAGATCATTAGCATCAATTAATTCAGAGTTCCTGATTAGGATTCAGGATATGGCCAACCAGGAGGACATCTCAGCGCTGAGGGGATGGAGAGTGGCACCCTTGCTTGGCTCGTACAAACTCTGCTTCTGTTTTGAACCATACTTGGATATATTGTCAAGCCCAAAACTTAGGAGAACGTATCTCCTTTTGCGCTTTCAGTTAATACAAACAACCGTTTTGGAGGGAAGGTATCGGTCTATTCCATACCAGGCTAGGTTGTGTTCATGCCCCGTGGCTGAGGTAGAATCAGTAGAGAATTTCCTTTTGAGATGTCCCCAGAATAAAGCACTCAGGGTGGTGTGGCTTGCCCCGCTTTTGCCAACAGACATGACATTTAAATCTAAAGATTGTTACCTTTTTTTCCTTTTCCTTTCCCAGAAGGAGGCCATGGTCGCTCTGGCCTCCTTTGTTTACCTGGCATCTGCTAAGCGTGAATCGTTGGGTTAGCAGAGCCGGATTGATAGGGCTTGCCATATGGCAAAGATAGAACGCAACCACACCCCTCCCTTAGGTTACCAGATGATCTCCCGTGCTGCTGGCAATGACATCGAACCCGCTTTGGGTCCTTGTGCACTCCTATTATGCAATTAGAGTTGTATGATATGGTGATTAACGGTTAGGGCTGTTATATTTATGTCTTGGGTATTAGCCTAAATTGTTTTAATTATTGTAATATATTGTGGGTTTTGTAATGGGGTCGAAAGCATGGGGTTGAGAGACTACCATTATCCTTGGCTGTTACCAGGTTGTAGTCAGTGTCAGTATGAGAAGGTACGGTTTGAAGTCCCACTCCATGTTTATTTTATTCATTTTTATTCTACTCATTTTATCATTGCTTTATTACCAATTATTATTGGGATTAGTTTGTGTATATTTACACTGATTGTTTGTTTATTGTTTTGAGCGAGGCATACAGTGAAAGCTTGCCGCAATAAACTAACTGAATGGAACTATTTATGAGTATTGTTGCGGCAGAACCCTGTTCACACCGGAAGTTGTGACGGTGTCCACCTCCTTCTCTCCGCCGCATCTTCTCCTCGTGGGAGCGTCGCCACCATACTGCCGTAAGGTGTGAATGTGCCCATAGTTCTTAAAACCCAAGAAGTAATTATTCCATACTGTTTGGCACTGGTCAGGCGTCAGCTGGACTACTGTGAAGGAGAGCTTGAAGAAATTGGGAATGTGAAACTTAAAGAAAAGAAGACAGAAGGGGGATTATAATGATAGTTTTCCATAAGAAAAAGGTTGTTAGAGGCCAAAGAGTGCTCAGTTCTCTGTGGCCACTGAAGAGAAGAGAGGGAATAGGCTTAAAGTGAAGCAGAAAAAAAATTAAACTAATTGTTAGTGAGAAATTTCTAGCCATAAGAGCCATTAGGCAGCAGAACAGATTCCCAAGGGAGAACATGGAGTCCTCCTCATCACCGGTAGTCTTTGAAAGCAGGCTAGATTTACACCTCTCGGGGATGGTCTCAGATCAGCTAGTCTTGCTTACGGAAAGGGGATGGATGAGATAACGTGGTAAGATCTTCCTACACTGAAATTCATACCCCTAGGATCTCCCTACTGCCCATGAGAGACAAGTTGCTATCCTGGACAACATCCCCTTCTTTCCCTACCAATACTGAAAGCCACCATGGAGCATTTGATGAGTTTCATGCCCAGCCTTCTTCCATATAACTTTTACAGCCACAAGCTATTTTCCCTTTCAGACCATCAGGAGCATCCCATGAAGAGGCATGCAAACAAACCTGGTTTAATTCAGTTTCCTCAGCTGGCAAGCACGGGTCAAATTTATTAGGAGCTGATGTTGTCAGAGTTCAGTAGATCTCTATTAACAGAATAAAGATTTAACGCCACAGTCAATTTGCTGAGCGGGAACAGTAATTTGAGCCACGCAGGTTAATCAGAAGCAGTTTGCAAGGCTCGCTCTTCTAGGAATTAAGAAACTTCTGCAGCCCCTGTGATTGCATTAGGGCACCCATCATGTCACTAGAGGGGAGGTACTGGGCCAGAGCAGTAATTTAAGGCCCCCTTTACACAAGCCGTGGCATGGGGTGTGTGTGTCGGTGTGGGTGGGGGGAGGGTGTAGATGGGTACACACCCATTTACACCCACCTCCACGCACGGAGCAACCACCGCTTAATTTCTCTGGTTGCTCCGTGAGTGGGGGATGGGTGTAGGTGGGTGTGTATAGGTGCGCATGGGAGTGCACATGCATGCACACACACCCCGCCCTCTGCCACGGGATTTACACGAAACTCACCCATGCATGAGCACCTAGATTTCTGGGTGTTCATGCGTGGGTGCTGTCCATGTAAAAAGGGCCTATGTTGACCCCCACCCTACCCTCAAGGTGGTTTTAGTTACAGGGAGCGAATCAGGATGAATGGAGAACTGTTCTCAAAAAAACGTAATGGGAGCAATGGGTACTATGTTTATCATTTCTACATTGTTTTCAACGTACAAAGTGTTTTACAGTCCTTATCTTGTTTACCCCCCACTCCAACCTTGTGAGGGGAGGATTATTCCCATTTTACAGATGAGGCTAAGAGAGAGTGACTTGCCCAAGGCCACCCAGGGAGTTCATGGCTAAGATGGGATTTGAATAGTGGTCTCCCTGGTCCAAGTCCAACATCTTATCTACTAGGCTACACTGGCTCTTTAAATGCATTACCTTGGGACCAGGGCTGGTTTGTATGTGTTCAGTTTATGGTAATGCCAGTCAATTGGGCCCCTGGAAGCCAAGCCCTACATTCACCGCGTGCAGCTTTCTGGAGTCAGGTCCCAGGTGTGATTATTGTCCTAATGCTGTCAATCCTGCTTAAACTCGTGATCAGCAAAACCCCAAACCTGAGCTCTGTCTAAGTCAGTTTGGACTATTGTTAGTCACCTACCAACTAAGCAGCCAGTAGAAGTAGTAGTTCTATTGTATGCCTGGAACCCTACTGAAAAACAAAATATAGCCAGATTGGTACCTTTTCAAATAGAAGAAGATAAATTTAAATATTTGGCCATCTGGCTTCCTGCAAAATTAGATACACTCTTTTGCTATAATTATTTCCCTATCTTAAAAACCATTACCACACAAACTGAAACCTGGGGCAGACTGGTGTGCTCTTGGTTAGGATGATTACATTAAGGCCTTTTTTACATGGACGGTGCAGCAGTGCCGATGGGTGGAAATGGGTGGGCGAGCACACCCGGCGGCACTGAGCCGGGAGACATTTACACGGACAGTGCCGCGAGGGGTTGTGGGAAGGAAAGGGGAGGGGCCCACAAACACTCAGCACCCAAACACCCATTCCGAAACACCCAGCAAACACCCGTGCAAGTACACGGATGGCCAGGACCGGGAACGGCGGGGAAGCCCCGCCCGGCACAGCAACAGCACAACATGGCCGACTGAGGGCAAATAAACTGTGCGGGCGGGGTGGGAGGGAGATGGGAGGATGACAGCTGCTACAATGGAGCCGGCTCCACACAGCCCTGGCACAGAGCCCAGACCACCCGGCGCCAGGCCTCCCATCCCCAATACACACCCACAGCAGAGCCGCACACACACAGCGGGCATCAGAAGCACACAGGGAAGGGCACGCGGCCCACAGGGGGCAAAGAAAGGGGGGAAGGGACCCACACAACACAGGCAACACCCCCCCCATGCCCCCCCAGAGGCATCCGCACAAGGGGAGAGGTCACAGCAAAGCACAACACCGACACACCAGGAAAGGAACACACAAGTCTTTATTAAACAATGGGGAACCGGCAACAACAACAGGGCAGGGAGAGGGATGGGGCATCAGAAGGAGGGGGAACAGCGCCAGCAGAGGCAGGCCCAGGGCAGAACCCCGGTCAATATGGCCAGCGACCCGGTGCCAGCGCTCGGCCTGCGCGTGTTCCAGCCGGTGCAGTCGCTCCAGGACGAGCAGGAGGAGCTCCACCAACTTCCCCTGCTCCCGGGTGTGCTCTGTGATCATGGCTTGCACTGAAGGGGACAGAGGGAGAGGAGACAGCCATCAGAGCGGCCATGGGCATCCAGGAACAGAATCCCCTAAGGAGGGACACAGGCACAGGGTCCAGCAAAGCGGCAGCACACTCACGGATGCCATCGAACAGCCGCCCCGCCGCCCGCACGTCCCAGGCCGCCCACTCCAGCTGCAGGACCATAGCCCCCAGGCGCAGGATCGCCAGCAGCACACAGGCGCAGCTCGCCTCTCAGGGCGTTGGGGGCGCTCACCCCCCAAGCACCCCTCCAGGCACTGCACTGCCGCTCGAGAGGAAAGAAGGGAAAAAAACAAACAAAGCCCTTGCCGCCGCTTCCCAGCGCTGCAGCAACCTCTGCCTTGCCTTTGCTTCAGAGCGGAGGCTGCTGCTGCAGCGCTGTGGTCAGTTTAAGTGAAACTGACATGAAACTGACCACAGTGCTGCAGCAGCCTCCGCTCTGAAGCAAAGGCAAGGCGGAGGCTGCTGTGGCGCTATAGTTAACTTCTGGGATGCACTCCCGAGGAGTGGCTGCCACTTCAGCTGAGCTCCCAGCACCAGGTAAGAAGATTCATTTCCTGACCTTCCTAATCCTATCTTCCTCCCGCACCCCCCACCCCCGCTGTTTCCCACTGGGTGCCTGGGGGTGGGTGGGTGCGGGGTGGGAAACAGCCTTGGGGTGTGTGTGCGGGAGGAGGATTCCCACCCCACACACCCCAAGGCTGTTTACCACCTTGCACCCCCCGAAGGCACCCCACACCCCCC
>QEPC01013926.1:610231-629793 GCA_003113815.1 Sphenodon punctatus | reverse complement strand
TTATACATTATTTATTTTAAGCTTGATGTGCATGTAGATTGTGTTTTCTTCCATCCGATGTTAACCATGGGAACTCCTTGCTGCTGCATTATGCCATGCCACTGACCTACCGTCCCCCTGGCTCCGCCTACCATGTCCCTGGCTCTGGCCACCGGCTCGCCGGCCTTAATGCCCCTCCAAACTCAAAACCCACCAGCCGCCCCTGGCAGCACAACAACAGTAGCTGCAGGAGAGAAGGGACAGGGCACTGGGGAACGCCCGCACCAACGGGCCCCTGGAGTGCCAGGGGCAGTGACACCACCAGGGGAACACCTCCCACGCACAGAGTGCCACCACCCGGAAGACAACCCGGACCCCTGCACCAAGGGGGATCAGAGGGGTCAAATCCTGGGGACAGCACAACCCCTACTCATGGTCAACTGCCCAGCGCCCATGGTGCCACCGCCCATCCATCGCCACCACCAATGACGGGCTGCACCAACAGGGAGACAGCAGAGGGGAGCGGAGGGGCACAGCCACACCAATGCACAGGTGAGGCCAGGGGGTGCCTGGACGACCGACCACCGCCTATACCACCCAAGGAGCACCCCCAGGCAGCAGCACCCAGCAAGGAGGCAGCCAGGGGAACACACACCTCCAGCCGGTGCCCACCCCACAGGCCTCCGGGCCCCCCAGTACACACCAAGCACACCCCCTGCACACAACCACACAGTTGGGGGCAGGAGGGCCGCCAAAGGGGAAGGGGCACCCGGCCGCCACAGCAGCAACAGAATCAAGGCAGGAGAGGACATCACAGAACAACATTCCTTTATTGGTGCTGGGGAAAGCAGGCCCCCAAGCACAGAGAGGCAGAGCAGGGGGGCACTGGGGCACCCATGGCCGGGCATGAGAGGCACAATAGGAGGGCACAGGAGCGCCCATGCAGGGTGGGGGAGGGCACCTGGGCAGCCCCAGTGGGAAGGGGCAGCGGTCACACGGAGGGGGAAATGGGGTTCAGGGACTCCAGGCGGCAGCCAGCAGCAAAGCAGAAGGCAGCACACAGCCTGCTTGGAGGCACGGGGTGGGGGTGGGGGGGAGGCTATGCACCGTCCCAGGCACCAGGGTGGCAGTGAGCGGGTGGCGGCGACGGACTGCTCATGGATGGTCCTGTGAGCGCTCCCGGGGTGGTGACCCCGGCACCAGACTCTCCCAGGAAAACAGGCCCCTTCGGAAGCCTCGGGTGTGCACATGAGCATCCACCAGGTAGCGCGGAAGGAGAGGATCTGCACCTGCGGCCGCAGCCTGTACAGCTGGAAGGTCCCTCACCAATCAAAGGGCGGCGAGCTCTACAGCGGTGGGGTCTACGGTCCGGAGCGGGCCACCAACCTCAGGGGACAGCAAGCCCAGGTACCACAGGAGGGCCCCCACGTCCAAGGGTGTGCGTGGGATGCCGCGCGCATGCAGGAGGTTGCCGATGTACTGGGCAGCAACAGGGGGCCCCCCAGACAGCAAGGCGAGACCGTACCTGAGTATCTCTGTCAGCAAAGCTGGCACAGGGGTTGCGAAGGCAAGCTCAAGGGAACGGGTCGGCACACTGGGGCCCTGACCTGGTGACCCATTGTCCACATGTACTGTGACAGGAGGTGGAAGCCATCCCCCGCCGACTGGGGGTCGCCCACCAACAGCTGCACATCGGGGCTCAGTCAGAGGGCTCCCAACAGCATGTCCACACAGGGAGACCACCCCTCCCCTGCATCCCTGGATAAGGGCCCTGCAGAAGGGCCGGCCATGGCAGCAGTGGGGCTCGCTCTGGGGAAGCAACAGGCAGGAGACGAAGGGATACCGCAACTGGGACAAGCACACACCGAGCGGATACCCTCGCCCACAGACGGCCTTGCATGCCAGAGATAGGCAGGCCTGCTGTGGACAGGGCACCACAACCCACACACAAGACAGCAGGGATGCCGCACAGCTGCCAAGATAAGAAAGGGGGTCATGACCAGGCACTGCGCCAGGGTGTGGAGCAGAGCCAGTCACTGCATCCACAGCGGGCACTGCTGCAACTTGCAAAGGTGGAACCAGGCTGGGGGGACGCCAGTGTGGTTGCGGAGGCAGGGGTACCCAGGGGTGCGTGCGGTCCCATCCCCCCTGGCAGGCATGCACCTGGCCCGCTCGCAGGGATGCTCAGCCAGACCTGGCAGCCGCTTGCCACCCCAGCACACCCCCTGTGCAGCACTAACCGCTGCCCTGCCCCCACCGGCCTACACAGTACATAAGGGACACACTGCGGCCGGTCGGGCGTGGGGCGGAGGTGCTATAGCACGGGACTGTGCAGCACACAGAGAATGGCGATCCCGGGCTTGTTGCACACGGAGGAGCTCCCGCAACACCAGGGGAGGGTGGGCCATGGGCACAGGCCTGACAGCGGAGTGCACCGTGCTCATGGCACGTGCCAGTGGTGTGTGGCAGGGAGTAGGATCGCACGTTACACCACACAGCCCTGCCCCCTCCCCCGATTCCCCTCCAGAATCCGCTGGCACGTCTGTTGACCGGCCACCGCGATTCCGAAGGGGGGTGATTTCATGATTCTGTGCCGTGGCAAGGAGCTGCCGTGGCACGTCCGATATTACCCTAAGTCTCTATTGCCTATATTTGGGACCAACACGGCAACCTTACTTTATCTACACTTGATCACCCTAGTATTTTTCTGCAGCCCCTTGCCCACACCCTATACACCTCTCCTCCTTACTCTGACAGTACTCTTACTGTGACACTGAAATAACACCGACTCCATAGACTATGAAACATGAGAACTTTGGCTCATGTAGGTCAACATCTTCACTGGCCATTTAAAAATTGTCTATGTGGCCTTCGGAGGGGAAAACAATTCCAGTCTAGCCAGGAGTGGGGAACCTTTTCTTCCCCGCAGGCCACTTTGAAAATTAGGGCAAGCTCTGTGGGGGTCACATAGGAGTTGGGGGCAGGGGTGCTTAAGGGGTGTGGTCAAGATGGGAGGAGGAAGGAGAGCATCCAGATCATGGATCCAACCCCTATCCTTGAGTGCATGCCTTCATCCTCACTCCTTTCCCCATAGGGAGCTCATTTTTTTGTTGCTTCTTGGTGAGGACTAGATCCATGGGCCAGGAACTGGAATGGGGTCAAATATGAAGCAACTGCAAGCCACCCGTTCCCCACACCTGGAGTAAGCTAGTCCTCAGCATTGATTGTTATTTGTTACTATATGTGCAGCTGCATTGTAGCTGGAACAAATATCCTAATTTATGTAGTGCCTTAGAGTGGTGGGAAAGTACTATGTACTCAACAGATTAGTTTTTGGCTGCAAAACAAATATCCTTACCCCTCTGCTGGGAGTTCACAGATTTTGAGGCCTTGCTGTTTTCCACGGAAAGAGGGACATCAGAGCTGTGGTTCCCAGCTCTTTGCCTGCGAGACCCATTTGGAGACTGAAACATAATCCTATTTCACCCCAGACAGCAACAAAGCCATGCAGAGTATAACAAATATCAGTCAAGATTGTGACCCCCAACTACAAATGATGCAACTCCAATTTGGCTCAGTTTGTGAACCTTTGCATCAGTAACATGGACCTTGGGGGTATATTCTCAGTATAACTTGCTTTGTTATGCCGTATGAACTAGTCCAGCGTTTCCTGAACCAGAGGGCACCCTCTGAAGCATACAAGAAGTACAAGAAGTACTGAAAAGGAGGGATCGGGGAACTGCTCTAGGGCACAGCAGGGACAGATGGCACCGCAGGGACTGACCTTCCCTTATCCTGATCACTTTCCCCACACTGGCACCAAAGTGCAGGGCTGCGGGAGCTGGGAAAAGCTTAGCTAACGGCTGCAGACACAAGCACATGCACGCACACACACACGCACACGCACACGCACACACACACACACACAGAGCTGTGTCCTCCTCCCTGGAGCGACACCTGCTGAGGAAATCCCTATGGTGCTGGCCAGATGGGTGTCCACCTGTCCCCTTTACCCTAGTACAGCTGTCAGAATGAAGTCCCCAACAAGCAGGTTTACCACTAGTCAAGATTTAATCCTGAGTTGCAAGATTTCCAAGCATATTCTCCAGACTTTGGGTGTTTTTAGATGGACATGGGGGCAACCTGCCCCCGGAGCTGCTCTGGGGGTGTACCTCCAATGTCTGCCCTCTCCTTCCCCCGCCTGGGTCCACTTTAGATGGACCCAATGGGTTTCCCTAGTCATGGTCTGCCCACAAGGCACCCTCTCCCTCCCCCCACACACCATAGAGTTGTGGGCAGATCGTCCAATGCTCTAGGCTGGTGTCCGCAACTCTATACTACTGCCAGGGCAATGGGTGACTGGGAGTAGAGATGCAGCATTGGTCCACTGAGCACATGGACAACAACTCCACTCTGGGCTGCTGCCCTGGGTTTGGCCAGCCCGCTCTGCTGGTGGTGCTCCGGGATGTGCTGGAGCACCGCAAGTGGGGCTGCCCTGGATCAGGCTCAGCCTGCTCTACTCCAATATCGGAAGGACCAGCCATCCCAGGGGTGAAGCACAATGGCGCTGCCACTCCTCGGAGCTACGGTCTGTCTGTTTACACCCTTTGAGTTAAACTGATCATTCTCAGGGTTAGTCAACTATTACTTTAGTGCTGCCTCTCTTTGCTCCTGCCCCAGCCTTGGGTCCCCATGTCCCGAAGAGGGAGAGAGAAGACAAGAGCCTCCACAAAAGGCCTAGGGCCAGTGCAACATCCTGGCAGGCAGCAGTGGAGGGTACAGAGAACTGGAGAGGCATGATCACAAGAGACAGAAATTGAAGCAAAAGATGTGGGAGTCCAGCATCTCAAGTCCTTGCAAGGGTGTGGTGGGGAGCAGACTTCTTGCCCCAGTAGTCCCTCTTTGCATGAGCTATGGGGCAGCATATGTACCCCATGATCTCTAGTCCTCTGCTCCCAGTTCCTGTCCCATCTATCCTGCACCTACCTCTTGCCCCCTAAACATTTTTTTAGTCCAGCCTAAATGTCTTTCAAATTGCATAAATTTACATGAACCAAATGTATGCAAATGTATGCAAATCAGCACACTGTTTCTTCCCTGGGAGAGAGGGCAGGTCTATCTGCTCATGAGTGTATGCAAACTTTATCGAGCTCTTCCTCAAACTTCCATCTGCTGACTGCTTCCATAACAACTGTTTCTCCACTCTGACAAGCATACAGAGGGGAGTTTAGCAAACATGGGTCTTGAGACTGGTGATGCGGTAGGCAAGAATTATTTAGTTTGTCACTTTTGCATGTAGTTTCTCTGCACTCAGTCCATTGGTTTTAACATTGTTGGAAGCCGCCCCAGGCTGCATGGCAGGAGGGGCAGGGTATAAATTTATTAAATAAATAAATAATAAATAAATTTACTTAGACTATGCACAGAGACCAGGATTTGCCCCTCCTACTCCATGGGCCAGATAGGGTAGGTGGTACCAAAAAGTGGTAGCAAACCAGCTTTATACCACTGAACTAGGATGGTAAACTAATGCTAAAAATGCATGCTGGACATCTCAGATGAGTAGCTTTATCAGAGATGCTTGCATACTCTGATATGCTCCTCAGCACAGCGCCACCTCTTCCCTGATGGGTGGGTGCAGCAGCCTATCAGGCTGCCGCACCTGCCCGGAACTGTTCCGACCACTGGATGGGGTTAGATGGACCGGGCCATCAGATGTGATATACACGCTCTACCACAGTCAGGGGTAGGCTTCCCCAGACCATGGCAGGGCTTAACCCGGGGTGGTGAACATCTGACGGACAGAAGCAGACATGACACCACTGCCGGTGGCCACACTGGGGTAAGTGTGGCCACAGGTGGTGATGTCATGTCTGAAAATACCATATGCCAAGTATATCTCTGTGTATTATGCACAGATGACAAGGCTACCAGAGGACCATCCATTTATTTATTAGCATTTGTCAAATGGTGGATTCTCAGTGCAAATGAGTGCAAGCATGCCTTTGGAAGGATACCAATAGATCAGACTGTGGAAGAAACCATTAACAAAGACACACAGACATCAGGTGGTATGAAGGGTTTTCAATCAGCAGACCCACTGCAGTATCCAAATACTGTCTGACAGCAGAATTTCACAGTATGTGTCTGAGGCACCTGCATAGATTCATCAACTTGCATGAACATGGTGTCAGTCATCCTGATTTAGGAACATCTCGCATTCAGAGAGACGAAGCAGATGTCCCATCAGTCATTGTCCTTCTCAAACACAATTGGGTTAATCCCCTTGTTGAAAGTGATGGTGATCTCTTGAGCATATCATCAGGTATTACTGCACCCCATAAATAAAACATAAATAAAATGAGTTATTTTATTTTATGTTTTATTATAATGTTTTGTGGATGTTTGTACTGTTAGATACTGAGTCACCCCGAGCTGCCTGAGGCAGGAGGGGTGGGATATTAAGATTTTAAAAATAATAAATAAATAATTAACCACTCCTTTACTATGGTGGTGGATAATGTGTAGAAACATTCCTAGGTTTCAGTCCAAGCTTTACCACTGTTTTGGGTAAACTATTTCACCTGTCTGTGGGGAAGCTTATATACATATTAAATGGCAGTTTTTGACTATATAAAACAAGGAGACATCACTTTGGGTGAAGATAGTTGTTGTTTCTCCATTAGTAATCAATCACCACTGTAATAAGTGAAAGTCTCAGAGAGGCAGGGAGATGCCAGCCGTGGGATATATGCAACGTTAAACAAGCAAAGATAGTTTTGGAGGAGGTTTGCCTTCTAATTGTGTTCCCCAAAATCAGTGTAAATGTCTCATTCTGCAGATTGGCACCTGTCAGGGAATCACAGTTGACTTCAATGGGATTTTGGCAACAGATGTTTGGCCAGACTTATTCTGCACATTGTGTGATGATACAAGTAAGTAGGTATGAATTAATACAGTTGCTGTTAACCCCTGTAGCGTACTGTCATAAAGCTTGAGCATGCAGCCACTGCAGCAAAGCAACTTCTGTTGCCTTGAACTTATACAGCATATGATTTGGAGACCCATGATGTGCAGAACTTTTAAAATATTCTTACTGTAACGAGACAGTACATCAGAATGTATAAAGGAATGAATTCCTTCTCTCTTACCACCAGCTCTTACCATCAATTTCTGTTCTTGCTTTGCTTACTGATTTCTTCCCATTCTCTGATCGGGGGTGCAATTCGTATTGTTTTTAGAGGTGTGCATCAGGGCCCCATGTTGTTTTTCATTTTTTGTTATCGTTTTTGTTATTAAAATGTTAATAACAAAAAGTGGTTTTTCATTATCATTGTCATTATTGGAATCGGTATCGATTTCAAATAAAGATTTTGTTTTTGGTATCATTATTGGTATTGGCTGCTCACTGGCCAGCAATTACATCCACCAGGTCCTTCCCCTCCCATCACAGTCCCAGTTCCACAAAAATCCTTGGCATGTTAAGGGTGAAGCCCATCTTAATGATCTTGGCTTTTCCCTTGATTATTTGCTTGGCAAAAGTCATCTGGTGGCACTGGCTGAAATTTTGGCCAGATGGAAGGATATTGACAGGCAAAATGAGGTTGCCCTAATTAGATTGTCACCCCATATGAGTGGGTTCCTCCCTCTAATTCCTGATAGGGGCAAATTAGCTTCCTATCTGTTATCACAGTGTTATTATTATTATTAACAAACATTTATATAGCGCAAGCAGTGTACCTGGCACTTTACAAAGTAATAAAATAGACACGGTCCCTGCCCCTAGGGCTTACAATCTGAGAGACAGGAGCTGGGGGAGAGACTTAGGAAGGGGAACAGAGGGAGAGACAAGGGGTCTAACATTCATGAAGATGCGAGGTCTCAAGTGCACGTACTTGGCTTGGTTACGATGAGAATGACAGCAGGCAGGTCCATGTTGCAAGGATAAGGGTAAACCGATCGTAGGTATAGGAATAGTGGCTCAGCAGGATAAAGAGTCAGACAGAGCAGAGCGAAAGAGGTGAGTTTTAAGGAGAGATTTGAAGGTATGAAGGGAGGGGGCAAGGCGGATGTGGACAGGGAGGGAGTTCCAGGCATGGGGGGCAGCAAGTGAGAAGGGACGAAGGCGCTTAGGGGAGCAGGGAAGGCGTGGAAGGGTGAGAGAAGGGACAGAGGAGGAGCGAAGTGCACGGGCTGGAGTATGGAGGGCGATAAGTGCAGAGAGGTAGGGGGGAGCAAGGTTGTGAAGAGCTTTATAGGTGAAGACTAGGAGCTTGTGCAGGATTCGTTCAGGAAGGGGAAGCCAGTGAAGCGAAGAGAGGAGGGGCTGCACATGGTCGAAGCGACTGGCGAGGTAGATGACCCTGGCAGCAGAGTTTTGGACAGAGATGAGGGGAGAAAGGTGAGACCGGGGAAGGCCAGTGAGAAGGAGGTTACAGTAATCGAGGCGAGAGATGACCAGAGCATGAACAAGAGTTTTGGCAGACGAGACAGAGAGAAAAGGGCGAATCTTAGCAATGTTATGGAGGGAGAAGCGACAGGATTTAGCAACAGAGTCAATGTAGGGTTTAAAAGAAAGGGCTGAGTCAAAGATGAAGCCTAGGCTACGGGCTTGGGGGACAGGCAGGATGGTGACTCCATCAATAGTTATTGACAGTGAGGAAGGAGAGGAAGGATGAGGGGGGAAGATAAGGAGTTCAGTTTTAGCCATGTTGAGTTTGAGTTGACGTTGAGACATCCAGGTAGAGATGTCAGAGAGACAGTTGATGAGACGAGCTTGAACAGAGGGAGAGAGAGAGGGAGTAGAGAGATAGAGTTGAGTGTCATCAGCATAGAGGTGGTATTGGAAGCCATGGGAGGCAATGAGTTTGCCTAAGGATGAGGTATAGATCGAGAAGAGGAGAGGGCCAAGAACAGAGCCTTGAGGAACACCAACTGAGAGGGGGAAGGAGGAGGAGGCGGAGTTGGAGAGAGACACATTAAAGGAGCGGTCAGAGAGGTAGGAGGAGAACCAGTTATGGACAGAGCCACAAAAGCCAAGGGAGTGAAGGGAATCCAGCAAGAGTGAGTGGTCAACAGTATCGAAGGCAGCAGAGAGATCAAGGAGGACAAGAATGGAATAGAGACGTTTAGATTTAGCCACCAGAAGATCGTTGGTGATCTTAGCGAGAGCAGTTTCAGTAGAATGAAGGGGGCGGAAGCCAGATTGGAGGGGGTCAAGGGAGGAGTTGGAGGATAGGAAGTCAAGGCAGCGGGAGTAGACAACACGTTCAAGCAGCTTGGAAGCAAAAGGAAGGAGTGAGACAGGACGATAGCTAGAAGGGTCAGAGGGGTCAAGAGTGGACTTTTTGAGAATAGGAGAGACTGTGGCATGTTTGAAGGCAGAAGGGAAAGAGCCAGTAGAGAGGGAGAGGTTGATGATGTGCAGGAAGGAAGGGGCGACAGTGGGAGTAATGGAGGTGAGGAGGCGGGAAGGAATGGGATCAAGGGGGCAAGTGGAAGGGTTGGAGGAGGAGAGCAGAGAGGAGATTTCCTTAAGGGAGGCAGGGGAGAAGGAGGACATGAGAGAAGGAGGGGGAGGAGGGAGAGGGGTGGGAGTGGGAAGAGGAGAGGAGTGGGAAGCGATGTCGAGGCAGATCTTGTCTATCTTGGAGGTGAAGAAGGAGGCAAGATCCTGAGCAGAAAGGGAAGAGGGAGGGGGAGGACAGGGAGGTTTGAGGAGGGAGTCAAAGGTAGAGAACAGGTGGCGAAGGTCCCGAGAACAGGACTCAATGCGGGAGGCATAGAAGTGTTGTCTAGTAAGGGAGATGGCAGAAGTATGGGTGGAGAGGGTGTTCTTGCCGGGGCAAGGGGCTATTTATGGCTGCCCGATTTAATGCTTTGCCAACTAAGCTGTTGGAGGGACACTTTAGTGGGCTCCCTTTTGCTCAACGTCTCTGTCCTTATGAATTCCAGGAAGTGGAAACAACGGACCATGTGCTTTTTAGATGCCACTTATATGATAATCTAAGAGAGAGACTTCTGGAGCCTTTCTTGAGGAAATACCTGGGCAGTTCCTAATTGTGATTTTGGCTCGTCGACAATTATTCTTGGATTTTAAATTGCTTTAGGGTTGACTCATGGCACCTTGGTTCAGAATTACTTTACTGTACAGGACTTGTATTTCTTGTGTTTCTTGTATATTTTTCATATCCTTATATTTTATGCATTATATGTTTGTTTGTACATATTTATGAGCAATGACCATTGGTGATGCCAAATAAAATCTGTCTGTCTGTCTGTCCATCCATCCATCCAAGTTCAAGAGTTCAGCACTGTTTCTGACTCTGAGATGTCTGCTCCCTCCTCCCCTTGCAACATTTCTCTCCAAAAAATACCTGCCAGGCTGCTAGGCAATAACAAAATCAGTAACGACTTTCATTATCGTTACTGAGATCATTCACATTTCATTTTCGTTATTGATATAATGAAAACGACATGCACACCCCTAATTGTTTTAATTAATTATGAAAACAATGGTGCCCCATTAGTTTTTATAATAAAGGTAACGGAAATGAATGAATAGGTCAATGACATTAATTTGATTTCACTTTTATTTTTCATTTTATTTTCATTAAAATGTATAATTAAAAAATCACCATGCAAGCACAAAATGGGGCCGTTCTGCTCATGTGTGCCCTTTTCTAAAAGAGTAGGGCTGCTGGCGGTGCCATTTAGAGAAAGGGGCCGTGCGTGTGCAGAACAGCCCTTGGGGCCATTTTGCACAGAGGCAGTGATTTTTTAATTATTATTTTTAATAAAATAAAACAAAACCATAAATGAAAACAGTAGAGTTCTTTATGAAAACCTCTGAAAACAAAGGGTTTTTTTGTAAATGAAAATGAAAACTAAACCAAAGTTGTGCCGCCTTCACACCCGTACTCTCTGACAAGCGTGATATATATTGGGGGTGAGGAACCTCTGGCCTACGGTCCATTTCTAAGCTGTGGTTGCCCTCCATCTGGCCCCCATAGGTTCCCCTAAACCAGTGCTGTAGCAAGGCTGTGGTGGGCTCGGCCTCCCGTCCCAATTATGTTCCCCTACCCAAGGGCAAGGGGCAGGAACAGGGCTTACCCACGATGAAGGCAGCATCGCCCCAACTTTCAGAAGGCACACCGCTCCACCCCAGAAATGATTAGAAATAGCTCTACATTGCCCCAAATGGAGGTTTGTTTTTTTTTAAAAAAAAAATTAAATTCCAAATACTATTTTCTCCCAGGTGTTGAAAAACCATATTGAACACTTGGGAGTCAGAGCCCCTTTTTATATAATACGCTCCCCGACATGCACACCCATTGTGCATGTTGGGGAGCATCCCGTGTAAATGTGGGGGTGCGTGGGTGCGCCCTCCCACGACCCACACATCTCCATGCATCTCCACCCACCCTACCCACAGAGAGTTACCGGCGACAATGCTGGTTGCTCTGAATGTGGGGCTGTGGGGAGGATCGGTGTGCGTGTGTGTACTCAGCCCACCACACTGCCCCCGCAGCGGCGCACCCATGGACCATCACCTCTGCCGTGGCCCATTTAAGAAGGGCCAGAGAGAACGGGGAATCCTTTATCTGTCTTGATTCCAACGGAGTCTAAGGGCCAACATACTATCCTGACAGGCCGTTTTCCCTCGAGAGTTCTCCTGCAAGCCCTAAGACCAAGGGGGGAGCTCAGACCCCGGTGTGTTCCCCTTTCGATCCACCTACTGCTGGGACAGACTGAGGCAAACTATTTGGCTGGTCTGACTCTTTTAAGGCTGGAGAATTCATCTCATTGGGAGTTTTCAGACAGATGAGGGACTGCCCACCACTGGAGCTGTTTTGGGGGTGCAACCCTGCAGCCACCCGCTCTCAGCCCTGCCTTGGTCAGGTTCAGATGGACCTGGTGGGTTTCCTGGCCTGCGGTCTGCCTCTGTGATGCCCTCCTCACAGTTTCAGTCAATCCCGGTGCTCTAGGCTTGGACCTACAACTCTATGGTGTTGCTCAAGGCCAATGGCCAGCTGGGAATGGAGCTGCAGCATGGGTCCGCACATCAAATGGACAGCTGCTCTGCTTCAGGCTGGTGCCTGGGGTTTTCTGGCCCGCTTTGTTGTTGGCGCTCCAGGATGTTCCGGAGCATCACCCCTGGGGCTGCCCTGCCTGCTTCGCTTCAACATCTGGTGGGGTGCCTATAGACTTACGGGCCACCCGGGGGTGAAATGGGCTGGCGTGGCCAGCACCAGGGCAGTCTGTCCATCTAAAAACACCCATCGTACCACTGATGACTTGCAAATTGCTCTCCCTCTCACCTCCCTTTCTAATCCGGGACTTTACAGCCATTTTACAGGACTGCAGGACAGATAACAGAAGAGATGTGAACTCAGGTAATGTCTGAAAAATGCGGGGCACTTGGGAGGTATGCCTGGAGCACACCCAGTGTGGCCATGCTCCACCCACAGGATGCATCAACCTGCCGAGTGTTGTAATGGAATAGATCTGTCCTGCGGGGGGAGGGGAGGGGGAGGTTCTCCATCCCTAATTTAAATGGAAACAAAGTTGTTTGGATGGTTTCTTTTATTGGATCAACTCCTGTGGGTGGGAGCGTTCAAGCCTTTGGTTACATGCCCAAGGAAGGGCCCAGTCGGAACAATAGCTATAGTTCTAGACCTAACTTGACTAACTCTGGCTTAGTTACACCCAAGCACTGCAGGGAAAGGGTCTGGCTGTGGATGAGGTGGGGTTTATATAGGATGGCCATACTTCCCCTTTTTAGGGCGCTTATGAAAAATACATGGTTCAGGGCTGCACTTCAACCAATGCAGCCCTGCAACATGTATTTTTCATAAGTGCCCTCTTTTAAAGGGGTGGTATCGCCACCCTATTTTTATATTCCAGCCTGCTGTGATAACTGAGAGTCCTTGTATTGCTAACCCTGAATATTTTTAAGTGATGAGCCAGGCCCCTCAGTTCTTGAGACTGGTGTAAAAATCATGAGAGTTTACAAATAAAACCTGTGGTTCTTTTCCCCAGCGTTGCAGTTTCTGGACTCTTGGGAACTCATCACAGCTGCCTTTTCTAGCTTTCCCCCACAGCCGTGAGGCCTAGGAACTTCCTGTTTGAATGAAAGCTGAACTTCTCATGATGTAAGAAGCACCCCTGTGCTAGACAGCATTGCGTAAAGCAGCTGTATGCTGTGCAGTGTTGTTGTGTGATCTTGAGTCAGGATCCTGGTGTGTAGACGCTCACCATTGCATTTGGCTCCAGTTGATGACTGAGTCAGCCGTGTCATCCATGAGGCAAAGGCAAAGGGATTTTACCTTCTGTTCTCGTTTTTCTTTCACCTCCAGGTTGAGGTATGTTGGCGGAGCAGAACAGAACAATCTGATTTGTTACAGCCCATGTGCTTCTTGTTCTATGGATTTTGCAGGCTGCATTCTCCTGGGCTGCCAGTTTGGCACTTTTAATCAGAGAGAGAATTGTTTTTAAAAAGTCAGGAAATAGGGGAGCAAACCTGGGAGTTTCAAAATGCAGCATGCTCAAAAATGCATTGCCATCTATTTTGCATTGTATTCTGTGGTTATTTCAGTGTGGGCTTGTTTCTTATTTTTCCTTGTCTAACTTTTCAATTGTAGGGAACCTCTGGTCCTTGGGCCAAATCCATCCCATGGCTGTTTTTTTATTTGGTCCTTTTTCAACTCCTGGATCTACCCGATGGATCCAGTTTCTACCCTCAAGCATCGAAAGGGTGATCTCAGTAGGAAGGACACCAGAGGTGAGGGCATGCACACAAGGACAGGTGATGGATCTATGCTATAGACAGACACATGATCTTGACTTCGCTCTTTCATCCCTTATCCATTCCTGAGTACACCCTTTAAGTACTCTCGCCTCCAGCTTCTCTCTGACCCATGAAGCTTGTACAAGTTTTCAAAGTGACCCACAGGAGGGAAAAGGTTCCCCATCCATGTACCTTGCAACTGAGGGTATTTTCAGACGTTACGAAACCACGCTCAACCACAGTCAATTCCCTGTGGTGGGGAATGGTCCTGTAACATCTGTTGGGGAAATGGAAGTTCCCCCCACAGATGTTACTCACGCTCTATCCCTGCCAGGAATCTAATTCACCATGTGATCGGCTGAACCGGTGGGGCCGTCGCTGATCGCGTGGTGAATTAGATTCCTGGCGGGGATGAAGGGGCCCGTCATGTCTGGAGGGCGATCACGGCCTGGAATCCCTGCCAGGATTCTGGGCTGTGGTCATTTCAGGCAGGGGAGCGTGGAGGGGGGCGGGGGCATGCGGCTGCACGTTGCGCCGTGTGGCCCTGCCCCCTCCCCGATTCCCCGCTGGGATCCCCCGGCACGTCTGTTGGCCGTGCCGGAGTGATCCTGGCGGGGAATCTATGGGTTGTTTCCGTGACGGGGTAAATGCCACCCCGTCACGTCTGAAAATACCCTGAGACATCATAGGTCCCTAGAGAATGAGGCACTGGGTAGGTTCTGGCCAGGTGAGTCCCTCTGAGATAACTACAGCGCATCATTTTAGAATGCCCAACGAGCCAATTAGAGGTGGCCAAATGTTCCTAGTTGGTGTAGGAAGACAGGAGGTCAGATGAATGGAATAGGATATACAAACCTGATCAAAGATGCAGAGAAAGGGAACCAGGGAGGAATCTGGCTCAACTCAAGAGAGAGACTCAGAGTGTGTCTCTGGAGCCCAGGGAGAAGGGCAAGAGCAGGAGCTAAAGCAGGGGCTAGGGGTGGAAAACCTCTGGCAAATCAGCCTACAGTCATTTTGTGACCCACAGCCAGATGCCAAATGGCCCTAGAGGTTCCTCCACATCCACATTCACTTTGGCCTAGCGGTTACATCCCATGATCCGTTAGCAGGCTACCAGCCATTGGACAGATGTAGAGAGCTTCTGGGCTGGCAGCTATGCCTCCTATCGCAATGATACTCCAGAAGATACTCTGGGACACATTCAGGTTTGGGCATCTGGTTGCCAGCAGGGCAAGGTTCCTCATCCCTGGGCTAGAGGAAGGAAGGTTATCCCAGGTCCTGGAGTTACCCCCTCCAAATGGATTGTGCGAGTACCCATTTCAGTCACAGACAGTATTCAGGTACCTGAAAATGCAAGTAATAAACCCACTCTTTGTTTTGACTCTACTTATAATCATAAAAGAACACGGGATAGAAAACTTGCAAGCTTTGTTTGGAGGCTCTGATCTGGCAAAGCAATGGAGGTAATGAGGGTTTTCCTACTCCATAGTTGTATCGCTGACAGGTCTTGCATCCAGTGTGGCAAGGGGAAAGGGCAATCTAGTGGCCAGGGAAGGCTAGTCCATTACCTTCCTCCACTGACTTTACTGGAGTTGCTATTATTTTATGAAGACGTATGCGGTGAATTCTAAGATTCTGTGATTGTGGCAAATGTAGACACACCCTCTGTCAGTGGGGAATTACAGCTCAAGTGGAGAATGCTATGAGCTAGCCCATGGGGTACTGGCACTACTAGGAGCTAACCAATGGCATTCTAGCATGGTGAGCTGCCAGCATATATCTCAAGAAGGATGTTAAGAACATAAGAGGTGCCATACTGGGTCAGACCAATGGCCCATCTACCCCGGCATCCTGTCTCTGACAGTAGCCAATGACGGTGGCTTGGGAGAAGCACCCAACAGGTCACAATGAGGGATTCATTCCCTGTTGTTTTCCCCCAGCTCCTGTCATGTTCCCTAATCCTGTCTGGCCAATAGCTGCTAATGGACCTATCTTCCAGAAACTTGTCCACACTTCTTTTAAACTCAGCTATAGTAATGACCCTTACCACAGCCTCTGGCAGCAGATTCCACAACCCAATTATATGCTAAGTGAAAAAAAATATTTTATTTTATTTGTTTTAAACTTGCCACCCATGAGTTTCATGGGTGGCATTATTATTAGCATTTATATAGTGCCAGCGATGTACTTGGCGCTTTACAAAAAACAAGATAGACATGGCCCCTGCAATCTAAAGACAGGGGGAGGGGAGACAGGGAAGGGGGAACAGAGGGAGAGACAAGGGATGCGACACTCACGGGGATACGAGAACTCATGTACACGTTCTTGGCTTGGTTACAGTAAATTGAGAGTTTGCAGATAACAGGTGGGGGATAATCCTGGTTGGGGATGATTAGCAGGAGTTAGGAAGGGTGGAGCAGAAGAGGTGGGTTTTGAGGAGGGACCTGAAGGTGTGGAGGGTGGGGGCAAGGCGGACGAGGGCAGGGAGGGAGTTCTAGGCATGCGGGGCAGCAAGGGAGAAGGGACGAAGGCAGTTGGGGGAGGCGTGGAAGGATAAGGGAGGGGATAGAAGAGGAGAGAAGTGCTCGAACAGGGGTTCAGAGGGAGATCAGGGCAGAGAGGTGGGGGGAGCAAGGTTGTGAAGGGCTTTGTAGGTGAGGACAAGGAGCTTGTGCAGAAAATGCTCAGGAAGGGAGAGCCAGTGGAGAGAGGAGACGAGAGGCTGCACATGGTCAAAGTGAAGGGCTAGGTGGATGATCCTGGCAACAGAGTTTTGAACAGAGATGAGGGAAGAAAGGTGAGAGCAGGGAAGGCCAGCAAGGAGGAGGTTACAGTAGTCGAGGCGTGAGATGACTAGGGCATGAATGAGGGTTTTGGCAGAGGAGACAGACAGAAAAGGGTGGATCTTAGCAATGTTGTGGTGGGAGAAGCAGCAGGATTTGGCAACAGAGTCAATGTAGGGTTTGAAGGTAAGGTGCGAGTTGAAGATGAAGCCGAAGCTATGGGTGTGGGGGACAGGGAGGATGGAGACCCCGTCAATAGCAATTGACAGGGAAGTGGGAGAGGAAGGATTGGGAGGGAAGATAAGGAGTTCAGTTTTCACCATGTTCAGTTTGAGTTGACATTGAGACATCCAGGCAGAGACATAAAAGAGAAAGTTGGTGAGATGAGCTTGAACAGAGGGGGAAAGGGAAGAAATGGAAAGATAGAGTTGAGTGTCATCAGCATATAGGTGGTATTGGAAACCATGGGAGGCAATGAGTTTGCCTAGGGATAGGGTGTATATAGAGAAAAGGAGAGGACCAAGGACAGAGCCTCAGGGAACCCTGACCAAGCGGGGTAGGGAGGAAGAGGGGGAGGAGTTAGGAAGAGATACATTGAAGGAGCGGTCAGAAAGGTAGGAGGAGAACCAGTCAAGGACAGAGTCCCAGAATTCAAGTAGGAGCAAGTGGTAAACAGAGTCAAAGGCAACAGAGAGATNAGAGCGGGGAAGTCTGGACCTGAGGTTACCTTTCCTTTCCTGTGGAAAAAGGGGACAGGTGGCCCGCGGATCCAGCGAAGTTCAGGGGGTTGAGAAGAAGGGGCAGACCTAAGTCTGGGAGATCTCTTTTAAAAAATTCTCTTTATTATTTTTCAAAGTTATAGCACCCTTCCTTCCAGTACAATTAATGGACCTAAGTTACAGCATTGGTCCATTTCTAGCTAATACAAAAATGCTATCACTTTTATTCAAATTTTTGTTAAACATAGTGAAATCCTTTTTTCATTTGGATCTAAGTCTTGTTGGATTAAGTCCCATACTTTACTCCAAACTGCATAAAACCCTTCCAAGTCCATTTGTATTTCTGCCTGTATCCGTTCCATAGTGAGTGTCATCCAAAGTCTTTGTTTCCATTTTTTAATAGATGGTTTTCTTGTCGCTTTCCAGTTACACACTATGGTGTATATCGCAGCCAACCAAAGTTGTTGACATGCCATTTTTCTTTCCTTTATTATATTTAGCTCTGGTAAGAGACCCAGCAAAGCAAATTTTGGTTGAAATGGGATATCAGTTTGAGCGATCGTGTTCAGATAAGGCCATATTTCCGCCCAGAAGGTTTTTATGTGTGGACATGACCACCAGCAATGCATCCACGTCCCCTCTTCTGAACAGTCCTGCCAGCAAATCTGCAGGTATTGCTTGTTCATTGTATGGAGTCTTTGTGGGGTGAGATACACTCTGTATGTCATTTTTATTTGTGGCTCCATGGGAGATCTCTTAAGATACAGACACGCACAGGGAAATCTGCACGTGGTCGCATACAAAACCTTCTCAGAGTACAGCGGGGAAACCAGGAGCAGTTATAGGGTTGGGATAGGCTTGGATGCATCACAGAGGGAGGACAAAGGGAAGATTCAGGAGGACAAGGGACTCAAATGACCCATCGAGGCAACTCTGGGTGGGTGTACAATAGTTACAAAAGGGACTCTGTCTGGAGTCGGGGTACAACATAAGGGAGAACAAAGGACACACCTGGGCATGAATGGGGGAAGGTATTTTCAGTGATTTAGGAGGAGAGGAGGGGTCTAAGGTTAATCACCAACATCCCTTTGCATTTTCTTGATGGTGCTGGGATGGGTGTTGGCTTCCGTGGGGGATTCTATCTTCCATGTCTTTAGGGCTGTTGCTAACCTGAGTTCTGTTCACCGGTGGTTTCTCAAAACAAGGAGAACACCCTTTCTTAATGGCCCCATACTTAGTGAGGGCTCTCTCCCCTTAATCACCTTCCTTCCAGATCAGGCCAGTTTCTACATGAGAGGGTTCTATTTCCTTAGGCTCCATGGTGGCTTGGCCCTACCTCCGCTCCGGCTCCCTCATGACCACCGACCCATGCCTCACATGGCCTTGCCAAGTATTGGGGGGCTGTCTTTTGTGTGTGTGTGGGCTGCTAACAGGCGGAGATATCATAGAGACAGTTGGTGAGACGCGCTTGAACAGAGGGGGAGAGGGAAGGAGTGGAGAGACAGAGTTGAGTGTCGTCAGCGTACAGGTGGTATTGGAAGCCATGGGAGGCAATGAGTTAGCCTAGGGATAGGGTGTAGCTAGAGAACAGGAGAGGGCCAAGGACAGAGCCTTGGGGAACCCCAACCAAGAGGGGTAGGGAGGGGGAGGAGTTAGGAAGAGATACATTGAAGGAACGGTCAGAAAGGTAGGAGGAGAACCAGTTGAGGACAGAGTACCGGAATCCAAGGGAGTGAAGCGATTCAAGCAGGAGCGAGTGGTCAACATTATCGAAGGCAGCAGAGACATCAAGGAGGACAAGTATGGAGTAAAGGTGGTTGGATTTAGCCATAAGAAGATTGTTGGTGATTTTAGCAAGAGCGGTTTCAGTGGAGTGAAGGGGGTGAAAGCCAGACTGGAGGGCCGTGGGGTCAAGGGAGGAGTTGGCGGAGAGGAGGTCAAGGCAACGGGAGTAGACAACCCGTTCAAGGAGCTTGGAAGTAAAAGGGAGGAGTGAGACAGGACGGTAATTAGAGGGTTCAGAGGGATCCAGAGTGGACTTTTTGAGGATGTGGGAGACAGTGGCATGTTTAAAGGCAGATGGGAAGGAGCCAGTAGAGAGGGAGAGGTTGATTATGTGCAGGAGGGGAAGTTGATGATGTGCAGGAGGTCTGCAATTTCATATTTGAGTTCCTTCAGAACTCTGAGGTGAATGCCATTTGGCCCTGGTGACTTGTTAGTATTCAGTTTGTAAATTTGCCCTAGAACATCCTCCAAAGTCACATTGATTTGTAACAGCTCTTCCAATTCCTC
>QEPC01013926.1:560110-600332 GCA_003113815.1 Sphenodon punctatus | reverse complement strand
GGGGGGGGGTGCGACAGTGGGAGCAATAGAGGTCAGGAGGCGGGATGGGATTGGATCAAGGGGGCAGGTGGAGCTGCCAATGCAGCAACATATGGTCAATCATATCAAATGCTGCTGTAAGATCC
This sequence comes from Sphenodon punctatus, assembly GCA_003113815.1. Classification (NCBI taxonomy): domain Eukaryota; kingdom Metazoa; phylum Chordata; class Lepidosauria; order Sphenodontia; family Sphenodontidae; genus Sphenodon; species Sphenodon punctatus. The sequence goes on along the minus strand of QEPC01013926.1, from coordinate 600,207 downwards.
AGTATGACCAAAATGGCCAGCTGTCATCAATCCAAGATGTTGGGTTGATGAATGATCTCCTGATCAAGTGTAGTCTGTACCCCATCGGAAGTCCAGAAACCAGACTGGAATTTTCCCCAACGTGATATTGGAGTGTCAATGCCTCTGCAAGCACACTGCCACAGCCTCCTCAATCACCTTCCCTAAGAGAGGCATATTAGAGACCGGGGTGGCAATTGGAAAGGACCCCAGCATCAAGAGTAGGTTTCTTGAGGAGAGGGCAGACCTCTGCACGTTTGAGGGTGCCAGCACCCTCTCTTCTAACAGCTGAAAAAAGCCATCTGTGAGCCTGTCAACCCCCTGGTTGGAAGGGAGGGGTAGGTGTATAAGCTGCAGCATTTGTAATGAGATTGCTGCACTCCACTGGATTCATCATTCTCCGCAGCTGTGCAACAATCAATCGACTGCGGTGCTGTTGGTCAGGTAGAGTGACACCTGCATTAAAATGCACAAAGTAATGGTCAGACCATCCAACAGGGGTGTCCCAAGCATCCGAGACTGGAAAGCCCAGCTCGAAGACAAAGTCAAGTGCCTGGCCAGCCCTGCAGGATGCTCTCCTGAATGTTCTCGGTAAAAATGAGAGATGCCATTATATTCAGGAACTCAGAAGTCAGCCTCCTGGAGTCTTCGACATCATGCACATTGAAGTCCCCCAAGACGAATAACCTGGAGCACTCCACCAGCAACGCCAGCATCAGCTCCAGGAACTCAATCCTGAATCCCCCCCCAATTACCTGGGGTTCTATAGACTAGCAAGATCATAAATTTTGGTCCTGCCCCAGTGGCACAGGACATGGACAGGCACTCGAATGTACCTAAAAAAATATCATAAAAACAAGTCAGTAAAATATCCATACAGTATGCAAATCTAAAAAAGGTAATAAAAGTCCAATGCGTATCGAGTCCTAACTCTTCTTTGGGGACATTCTGTATATAAATAGTTCCTACAAATGAGGAGTGATAAGAAGGAAAGTTTCAAATAACAGTGTACAAGAACCTCTACGCAGTTCAAAAGCTTGCTTGTAATGCCTCTCAGTGAGGACTGGAGATGATTCTCACCACAGAACAAGGACTTTGGCCTTGGGCAGGAGAACTATTCAGTGTATCACCACATATGTTGGACTTTTATTACCTATTTTAATAGGTAATAAAATAGGTAATACCTATTTTAATAGGTAATAAAATTTAATCGGACCATCTATTGGGGGAGGGGGGGAGCAAGGGTAAGAAAATCTGCCCCACCACCCCATGCTGCTGGTATTGCTACTGCCCCTGGCTGAGACTGTATTTGCCACAGGTGTGGCTGGTTTACACACACACACACACACCCCGTTCCACCTTGGGGGCAGGGCCAAGGACTCCCCCACCCTGACTAACCACTTGAAGAGTGGCAGTTGCTGCGGCTGCGCTGCAGGGGCATGCGCCACAAGGGCATGCGCCGCAGGGGCATGACCAAAGGCTCTTTGGAGGGGGCTATAGGACTGAAGATTGTGGGGGAGGTTTTGATGGGAGGCAGTGATGTTTTTTTGGGGGTGTTTGGGGTTGGGTAATCAGTAGCCTCAGGAATTGGTGGTTGGGTTCTGGGGTGATAGCTTTCTCTCCCTGGGGAGAGCAGGGGGTGAAGGGGGAATGGGTTAGAGAGGGGGTCTTGGCACCCCTGGTGAGAGGAGGGGTGCAAGATGTTTGGGGAGGGGTGGTATGGTACCCTGGTGAGAGAGGGGTCTGGGGATATAGGGTGGGGTGGATGTGGGAAATATCGTGATGTATTCTTCTGTCCTGGGACTAATGTATTTATATGTGTTGATGGAATTGTTATTGATTTGTATTTTGACTATGTATTATGTTGTTCCATTTGTTGTATTGTATATTTAAAATTATTTGTAAACCGCCTTGAGTCGTCATCAGCAAGAGGGGTAGTATAGTGTGCTACTGTGCTGATCTGTAAGTAATCGGTTTGGAGAGGGAGGGGTGCCTGGCCTGGTCTGTCCATAGGGGCAGTGCTGAGGGATGGGGGGAAACATTTTCCCACCATGCCATGATTTAAATAATAATAATAATAATAATGAGTCCAGAGGGATCTCTGTCTTGCTCCACTTCCCCTTGCCTGGGTTATCCAAGTTACCAGTGCCACACCAATGCCATGCCTGTTTTAAAAATAAGCATGTGACACTGCTACCTTCTGTTTGTACTGCTTGGCACCATGGTGGCCAGAGGGATCTGCCTAGCTCCACTACTCCTGGCCATGGATTATCCATATACTAGGGGCAATGCCGAAGGTTGCCACCAGTACCTAATATACTTAAAGTTTAAACTGGGTGCTGCTGCTGCTTGCACTGCTTGTTAGTGAGTTGGAACCATAGAGGCCAGAGAGGGATCACTTTAGTTTTGCTGTGGTTTTTGTGGGCACTGTGACTGTACTTTGTCTGTGGGTTCAACTTTGCCAAGATATGACTGACCACTGAGTAGGGGCACAGGGGAGATATACTCCCCTTCTCGTTAAAAGAATATGTGTGTGAGGAGGAGGGGCTTGCCTTGCATAGGTGGCCACTGGGCAGGCACAATGAGGATTTTTGCGTGTGAGGGTGTGAGTTTCTGGTTTCTTTCTTGTGGATGTCATAAATATGTCTGCTGGACTGGCTTTTTTTGGCTTTGTGCATGCAGTTGTTGCACTTTTGTGGGTTTGTCTTCTTATCTTGAATGACTATCCCACTCTTGCTAGCCTCTGTTTCTGGGCACTGCTTGGTTGGCATAATGATTTAAAAGTGTGTGCACGACTGATGGTGGGCCATGCTGTGGGTACTACTGACTTTTTTGACTATCTGCACACAGTTGCACTGTTTGGCTTTGTCTTCTTGAGTGATTGCCTCACTCTTGCTAACTGCCTTCCTCGGCATTACTTGGAATAATGATTTTAAAGTGGGTGCAATTTAAAATCATTAAAGGAAGAAGTTCCAAAGTTCATAGAGTTTGGGATTTCTGAGGTCTGGAGTTTCGAGTTCCAAATTCCGGGTCCTCAGAAAAGTTCTGAGGTTTGGCCAAGTACCCAGTCCGAGTACTTGGAACTCGATCCAAGGACTCAGATGACCTATTCGGTGCAGCCTTATTTATTATATGGTTTGTTCTATACTTTTTTGATTGTCTTATTAAATCATATTTTTTCATAGTTTTGTTTTTTGCTTGTTTTTACACTAGCTGTTGTTGCTGGTTGTTGTTCTGCTACTGTTTCATTCCCCTTTTTTTATTTACTCAAATGTACCTGCCTCCAGTGTGGGCCATCTTGTGCATTGCAGGCAGGATTAAAAACATCAAAGTCACCCCACCCCCCACAGTTTTTCATTCTGCACGAGGCTAGTGGATAATCAAGAGCCCTGGTGGAACTAGCTGTGCCAAAATGGAGCCTGCAGCATCATCCAGCCAGGTCTTGGTGATACAGGTCTCGACTGACACGCCGTAATAGAATCACAAGCATTGACCTTATTCACTGCAGACCTGTCATTAGCATTTGTTTTAGTAACAAATGTGCAGCGTATCATCCCCACTGGTAGTTCCTGGAAACTGGGCAAAGGAATGGAACCACTGTTAGAAGGAGATAGAGGGCTGGGCTTTGGGAGTCAAGGGGGTGGAGCTGGGCCCTATTTATTAGGGATGGGCCTCTGGGCAAAATTTTGGTTTTGGTCAATTTTGGTTTTGGTTCTCATGAATTTCGGTTCTTTTTCGGTTTCGGTACTATTGGATCTTTTGCATCGATTTTTGTACCGGATTTTTAATATTACGGTTTTTCAATGGGGGACAAACCACAATGTTAAAAATTCGGTACAAAAATCAATGCAAAAGATCTGATAGTACCGAAAGTAGCTAAGGTGAGAGCAAGTTTTCCTGTACCATCAGGAAATCCCTACCTTCTGGGAGCACTTGTATCTGTTTGTTGGTATTTCCTCATTGTTCATTGATTCCGTGCTTCTGCTGTTGTTGAGATTGACATCTGCCAATTTTAATCATTTTTCATTAGTTTTTTTTAATTACTGGAAATTGTTGGTATTTTGGTCAACTTTTGTCAATTTCTGGTATTTTCCATTAATTTAGGGCACTTTCCGTTATTTTTGGCAGTGTCTGTCAATTATATGCCACTTAGCCAGCATATAAACCATAGGGTTAGCAGTTCAGTTAATTTTGCATTAGGGCAGTACACTGATAGATTGTGCAGAACCGTAATTTCTGTACACTACTGAAGAACTACCAGAAGCATTGAACAATTTTGATTCCTGAATGGGAACTAGTGGAAAATAGTGAAACGTCTGTAAGTTTCTTCAATGTGCGAGTGAAGGCAAATGATCTGTTTCTCATGGAAACAGCATTCATTGCAATGGCTTATTTCAGACCTACAAGGAACGAAAAAGTTAAAACCGTTCCCTTTTCCAGCTGCCCTTTTAATGTACCTTGAGCACTGACCTGCGATAGCCACCTCTACGGATGAGAAGAATGACGTTTCAACCTAATCAGAGTTCAGCTTCTTAGCTAACATTATGCATTATAGTGTCCATATCCATCCTTTGGTTAAGTTAACAATGGTTTGGAAGAAGAGTGGGATTGGCCTGTGTATGAAGAAATTGATGAAAATTTAGAAGGCACAAGTGATGGAGCAGAAACCTGGGGAATGACAAAGGTGGGTCAAAAGAGAGTCTGCCTTTGTGCGTTGAGGATGGAGAATTGGGGTAGGCATGAGACGACTGGATAGAAGGATGAATGAGCAGGAGTGTGAGAAGATGGACCGATGGCTGAGCTAAAAGTAAGAAAGATCATGAAAAAAATGCCCATTGGAAGAGAGATAAAAGGTGAGATTGAAGGAAGAACAGGTAGAATGTAGACTAGGAGGGAAATATCAAGTACTGGGCATGTTCCAAAACTAAGGTGTGAAGTTGGATGGTTTGGGAATGGATGATGGGATCCTTACCATCTTTTCAAGACTAAAGGGAGAAAGGGGTGGATGGTAGAGGTGAAATGAGTACCCGCAAAAATGGATATACACGTTGAATATCTGGTACCTGAACTGAATTGAAAACTTAGGTTACTGATTGATAACCAGTGTCCTGGAATGGCAACTTCCAGTCCTGGGATATAGACTTCTGGTCACAATTTTGCAGTTTTCCATCCCAATTTTTCGATTGGAAAGTGGAAAATCAGTGCCAGAAATTATCAATTTTGGGGGGAGGAAGGGTGTCAGGGTACCTGATCAGTGATTGAGCAGCCTGTTGAATACCTGTCAGGGTACTCAGAAATGCAAATATTACCTGTGGATATAAAATAAGGTACCTTTTCCAGCTCTAGTGGACAGGTATGCCCATCATTTAGAACTACACCAGCATGACCTTTGAAACAGGTTGTTGAACAGTAGTTGAACAACATTTGGTCACTATCAACCTGGATGAAGTCTGATCAGGAAAATGAGAGATAAGAGACTCTGTGTCTCATTAACAAGGCATCCCTTTCACATCTTACTCTACAGCAGCACCATAGCAGGAGATCATCCAAGTTGTCTCCCTAATTCAATTGGAAAGGGCATTTTCCAGGAGGAGTCCTCAGCTGCAAAATTCACTTCCCACTTAAGTACACAGAACCCAAATGTGTTGTTTATCAGGTCATGTCGGAAGACCCAAATGTTCTTCTCTGTAGGTTGAGCGACAGGAGGAGTGGGTAGACAAGGATGTCAGAAGAGCTCTGGTGAGATTTGAAAGAGTTTGACTTTCTTTTCTTGAGTTTTGGTATGACTTCTCCTAGCTTTGTGGTGTTTTTCCATGTGTTTATAGAATAAGGTGGGGATCTTTTTAAAGAACCATTGAAATAAATATATAATATAAAGCATGTATTATTGTCTGAACTTCATTGTTTCTCCTGAGCTTTTATAGAGTCCATTGTATAAATCTCAGATTGGATATATTTGTTTAAAGTGGCATTTAACATTACGTTGCAATATCTTTAAAGGAAGGCTATTATTTACCTTCTGTAGAGCATAATTTTGATTTGAGCAAGGCATTGTTTGCCTTACTCAAGGCCATTCACTGAAAGGATGAGGAATGTATGATGGAAAGCCTTGAACATTTCTTGGTGATATGAATGGCAAGTTATTTTTGTTCTGGAGGAGGGCAGGGGGAAGAAAAGCCCACAGTACCATTGAATGGGAATGCTGCTCCCATTTGCTTATTTTATGTGACAATGAAAGAGAAGATAATTATCCAGACAAAAGCTTCCACTTCTTTCCTAGCTCTGCTGACCATTAAAAAGCACCCACACGCTTTGGAGACAATTGACGCAATTTCCCCTAGTTCATAGTTACTTCAGTGGATTTTTGTTGTAGCTTGAAAATACCCTTGCGGAAAATAAGTTGCTTTTCTATATGCTGGTTCCTTTCATTTTGTCAGATATTTCATGCCACTCCGCTATTTTCCCTCTTCTACCCAACTTCTTTATTGGAAGGCTGAGTCATCTTTTCTGTGGACTCCTGCAATCTCTTCTCTTCCCTCTGCAAGTGCCTTTTTTTGGGGGTAGATTCCTGTACCTTTTGAACTTAGGGTGTGTGTAATGGTAGTATTTTGTAGTCCTCTAAATGTGGCATCAGGATATCCAAATAGGCAACACAGAGCTGGTTAGTCTTGATCATGTGCTCAGGATGTAACTGAAAGAATGGGTAATTTCAGACATGCCGCAGCAGCTCTCTGCCACGGCACGGAATTGTGAAATCACCCCCATCCAGATTTGCGCCGGCTGATCAACAGACGTGCCGGTGGATTCCAGAGGGGAATCAGGGGAGGGGGCGGGGCCACGCGGCACAACGTGCAGTTGCACAGCCCCACCCCCCCATGCTCCCCAGACCACCCGCATCCCGGGGTCTGGACCATGGCCTGGAATTGGGGGCCATGGGGTGGTAACAGACATGACGTTACCATGGTCAATCATGGTGAATCCCCCCCGGCTGTTGGGCCAAAAAGAGATTCCCGCCAGGAGTTCACCCCTGGCGGGAATCGCTTTGACCACACTTCCGGAGCTCCAGGCGACTGGAGGACTGGAAGAGCGGTCAAAGAGATTCCTGCCGGGGGTGAACATCTGGTGGGAATCTCTTTTTGGCACAACAGACGTTACGCCACCACGGGGGGATTCACCCTGATTGACCGTGGTGGCGTAACATCTGAAATTACCCAATGAGCGTGTGGGCAGTCTTGCCTAGAGGCCAATGTAGGTTTGGAACCCCATTCTCCAGCCTTTCCTTCCAGCTGCCCGCCAGTTATAATCTGGGTCCTGAGTTTGAAGGTTGTGCTCTTCCCCTGCCCAACTCCTGACAGTTAAACTCACATTTATTTCTGTGCTTGAGGCTTTCCTAGCTGTTTTAAAACGTGCCTGACTAATGCTCCACCCATTCCCTGCCAACTAGACCCCCTAGTTGTGCAGCCCTATCCAGGAGTCTGGGATCCAGACTAGGGAATTAACCCTTTCAACATGCTACTTTCTGTAGAGCATAATCTGAATTCAAGACTCTAAAACAATGTTGTGCCAGATTATCAAGTACCCAGGACTCCAACTGGGACTAGATTTCATAAGAGCTCAGCTCCTTTTTGGCAGGGATGAAATTTGGAAGGGCAAGAGGCCTGGGATGCAGCAACATGACCTGGGTTGGGCCCCCGATCCCCTGCGGGTGGGTCGAGGTGGGTATGTGACTGTTCCCACGGGCGCACACCCATTTCCATGCACGGAGCAACGGGCATTGGAGCCCGTTGCTCCATGCATGGGTGATGGATGGAGGTGGGTGAAGCGCAGGAGCAGGCATGGACCCCCACCCACTGGGGCTGCTGTTCGTATGGGCACCCATCCACCCCCCCCACCTACTGTGGCGTTTGCACAGGCATCCCCCACCACCACACACGTGTGTGGGGAGTGGGTGGGGGGCACCCATGTGAAAAGGCCCTAAGTCCGAAGTGTATGAGATGAAGACAAAGTAGTTCAGGTGATATCTTTTATTGGACTAACTTCTGTTTTGTAAGAGTAGTTTTGGGGCTACACAGGACCCTTCATCAGGTTCTGACTTTTTTACATGTCCGAGGAAGGGCCCTGTGTGGCCTGAAAGCTTGCATACTCTCACCAACAGAAGTTAGCCCAATAAAAGGCATCACCTGAGTTACTTTGTCTTCATCCCTTAATTGGGAAGTCTCCCTGGGAACTGCTTTAATCTGGAAGGATGATTGCTGTCAGTGACTGCATCTTTAACTGGGATACTTCTCAAGTGATGCTTAGGTCATTGCTTCTGTCTTAAACAGATCCCTGTTCCTCTAACATCTTTCCGTTCCCCCCTAGCTGTACTCCAAGCCAAAAGGATATGAAGTCAAGGGATTTGGATCAAGTGGCTGCTTTGGTTTTTCTTCACCACTGCTTGGTCCAGGCTGCTGTCTTGCTCTTTTCTCTCATGGCTGCTGTGCAATCCATGGTCCTCTCCAACAAATGAGCTCCCTCCTCTTTGCACCAGTCTATCCAGTAATTCTGAAAGCTCACTGCTGCCCTCAAGAAAGCAGCGTTGCTAACGTGAGCGTGCTTCCAGTTAATGAAGTACTCTCTGTAATCAGAACTGAAGGTTGTTCAGCAGGGAATCCTGATTAAGCGAATTCTACCACAATATACGCTTCGGCGTCAGAGATTTCTTTATTCGAAGCAACGTGCAGCTGGGCCATTTTATCTGCTGATAAATGGATGACTTTCTTTCCCTTAAAGTGACCGGCCTCGTTCCACATGCGCTTGATGACTGAAGGAATATTTCTCACTGTTCTGAACCACTGGAGGTTTGCCCATGCACTGCCTTTATAACCCAGTATCACCTCCACTCATTAATACCTATATGCTATATCAGGTGTAGGAAAGCAACAAACCTTGGATAACACTTGTGTCAAAGATCCAGGGTGCTATAGACCTATTAGTCTCCTACCTGTATTAGGGAAACTTTATGCTAAGTTAGTTTTATCTCACCTAGAGAGCTGGGCCTATGGCCAAAATTTAATACCAGAAGAACAGTTTGGCTTCCGTAAGAAATGCTCAACGATAGATAACTGCTATATAATGTCACATATGATTGCCAAGTACACCAAAATAAGAGCAGGGACATTATACATGGCATTTATAGATCTTAAAAAAGCCTTTTACTCAGTCCCAAGAAGGAAATTGTGGATTAAGTTGCGTAAGCTGGGTATTGATGAGGATCTATTGGTATTAATAATACAGATACATAGTGGAAATGAGGCAAGAATAAGGTCTGCTCCAGGTAATAAATTAACAAGTTCAATAACTATCACAGGAGGAGTATGGCAAGGGTGCGTGTTAGCCCCATTGCTGTTTAACCTATACCTGAGTGACTTTGGGTTATTTCAGACGTTACGAAAATGCCTTTCACCACAGTGAACCCCAGTGGATTCCCTGTGGTGGCGGCATTTCCGTGCATGTCTGTTTGACCACCGCCAGATGTTCACCAGAGTGAATCTCTGGTGGGGGTCAAAGCTAACCACGGTTCTTGACCTCCAGCTGGCCGGAGGTCGAGAACCATAGTTAGATTGGCCATGAGACGGGATGGGCCAAAAGTAATGTGTGTTACCTTGACCCATCCCGGATCATGGCTCCAACTATGATATGGGATTGGGCGCAGCGGCCTAATTGGTCTCTGTGCCCACTCATCTCCCCGAGGGCGGGCAGGTGGCCGAGGGAGCGCGGGAGGGTGGGTTCTGTGCGGCCACATGTTGCGCCACACAGCGCCACCCCCTCTCCGCACAGCCCTGCCCCTCCCTGATCCCTGGTGAGGATCGGGCTGGCACGTCTGAAGGACGGACGGCGTGATCATGGACCGGGATCCGAGATGGATCCCAGTCTGGGGTTCAGTGTGGTGGGCCTCTGGGCCCATCACATCTGAAATTACCCATAGTAGTCGAACTACAGTCACCTGAGCATTATCCCCCCAAAGTTAAAAATTGCCCAGTATCAGTCCTTCTTTATACAGACGATATTGTATTACTATCGCAAACAAAAAAGGGGCTGCAAAATTAATTGGAGAAGTTCATAGATTACTGTGATAAACAAGAGCTAGAGATGAACTTTAATAAGTCACGGGTTACGGTTGTGGGGAAAAAACCCCAAGAAATATACTTGGAGATTAAAGGGAAAAGAACTGGTGCATGTGACTTCATATGTCTGTTTGGGCATTGTGTTCACTAGCAACTGATCATGGGAAAGACATAAGAAGCAGATTGCTTTAAAAGCATTAACTGTGGTTAAAGGATTACTGAGAATGGTGGCAAATCCAAATGCTGTAAAGACTTCATTAGTCCTGAAAGTCTTTAAGACAAAGGTACAATCATTATTAACATATGGCTTAGAATTAATACCTATCAGTTTGACAGATAGACTGGAAGCTGTACAAAACAAATTTCTAAGGAGTTTATTGAGAGTCCCGCAAGGTGTTCCAGGGCCAGTAGTAAGGACAGACACAGGTATACCAGCTATTGGATGTATCAGCAGAATAGCCTGCCTGAGATATTGGATCAAGTTATGTAACCAGAGTACGGATGCACTGACATATTTATGTATGACACAGCAATTAGAGTACCAAGGCACACCCTCATATCCTTGGCTGACCCAACTCCATTTCAATCTGACCAATATGGGATTTCCAGTGTCCTCCTTTTGGGTAAAACCATAGGACAACAAAGAGCCCTTGTTCGTAGCAGAGCAGTTGATATTGCTCACCAGGAGGATATGGCAATGGTAGCCACCTGGAAAGTTGCCCCCTGGTATGCACAAATTAAAAAAGACTCCCAATTTGAGGGATATTTAGACAAACTATGTGATTCAGTGCTGCATAGAAATTATATGATTTTGTGTTTCCAGCTTTTCAAATCAGTTGTAACCCTAGGGAGGTATAGCCACAAACCACTGGAGGAGCATTTGTGTCCCTGTCAATCCCAGGAACTTGAAAACCTGGAACTTATACTCTTTGCATGTTCCCTTTATGATAGTATAAAAACAACTTGGTTAGCTCTATTGCTGGAAGGGAAGGAGCACCTATCATGGCAACAAAAAGTAGAGATGCTCCTGACTGTAACTGTGGATACCAATATAAGGGCATGGCAACCTTTGCTTTTTTAGCAGCAAGGCTACGAGAGGAAAATGTGTCTTAAGTGAGATAACTAGGACTAATGTTGGGCAAAGACTCTAGATAAATATTAGAGGAGGGAGTTCCTGGGTAGATAGGGAAGGATAATGCTGGCTATTATTGGTTTGGTTAAGCCAAGTTGTGTTATTGTTAAGTCTATGGTATATTTGACATTTTTTACTGCAATGGAGTTTGTTCTGAAGGAACTGCAGGAAAGCTTTACCCACTCTCTGACCAGGTAGTGTTCTTGTGAAGGAGACTGAATCTAATATGGCATATTTCAAGAAAGACTTATGAATGTAGAGCAGAAAGTGGAAGACCTAGAGCAACTACAGCTCAGGTGAGAGCCAGAGTGGTGTAGTGGATAAGGTGCTGGACTTGGACTTGAACCTGAGAAGCCAAGGTTCACATCTGCACCTGCCCTAGCTATGAACTCACTGAGTGGTCTTGGGCAAGTCACAACCTCTCAGCCTTGGTTCCCTACATGTAAAAAATTGGAATGTGTGTCTGTCTTTCCCTGTGTTCCCCTCACACTTGTCCATCTTAGGCCACTTATCCACATCATCAGGGCCGGTGAGTCTCCTGGTGGGGAATCTCCCCACCAGAAAACGTACACCAAGCTCCGCATGTGGGCATGGGTCATCAGCTGCGTCCAGTGTTTTTTTTCCCCTCCGAATGTCAGGGCTGGATTTCAAGCTCTGACATTCAGAGTAAAAAAAGCTGCTCGACGCGGCTGATGATGCTTTCAGCCCCTAGGCTGTATTGAACCTAAATTGTAAGCAAGCACAACATATGAGAGTTTACAGTGTCTTTACTGCTTACATGGCATGGACATTATGGCGGGAGCCTTAATGTACAATTTCAATGCTTTTTGAAGCATGGTTGAATTTGTAAGGGCCTTTACTTCTCTCTTTAACTGAAGGTTTTTTTTAGTAAATAATTTCCCTGTTTTTTGATTGGGAATGCACAAAATGACCGGTCTATCCTGGCTCCCTGCATCCCACATGACCCCAATGACCCCCCTATCCTGCCTCCCTACACCCCTTATGGCCCCAAATGACCCCCTGTGCCAGAAACTCAGTCCCCACCATGCCAAGTGACTCCCCATGTCAACTCCCCAGCCCCCCACACCAAGTGATCCCTCATGCCAGTTCCCTACGCCCCCAGGGACTGTTACCCAAGCCTCCTGAACCATCCATGGCCTCAAATGACCCCCACCCTGGCTGACTGTACTGCCCACAGCTGCAAATGATCCCCATCCTCCTCCTGAAACCTGCTATGGCCCAAATAACTGCCCCCACTTCTTAGGGTAATCCCCTCTGCTTGGGTACAGTTCCTCCTCAGGGCAGATACCAGGTAACTTGCATGTCTGGTCTCTCTACTGTCTACTCACAGTCTCTGCATGTCTTGCTGCTCATACTCTGCATGTCTTGCTGCTCATACCTCAAGGACCGCCTCACCCTCCGCGCCCCGGAGCAGCTCCTTCGGTCTGCCGGGGGTGCCTTCTTGAAGGTCTCTCACATTAAGTGGGGGGCCACAATGAAGAGGGCATTCTCGGTGGCCAGGCCGCATCTCTGGAACTCCCTGCTGGAGGAGGCCCACCTGGCCCCAAGCCTATTAGTATTTTGGCGGAAATGCAAGACCTGGTTGTTCGCCCAGGCCTTTGGGGAGGGGGGTGGGTAGTTGAGTTTTATTCCCCTATCCCAAGCAATTTATATCCCAGGCCCTAATTATATGTCATTTTAATATTTATATGGTATTTTAAGTGTTTGGATTGTTTTAAATTGTATTTTATTGTTGGAAGCGACCCTGAGCTGTGTTCAGGAGGGGCGGGGTAAAAATTTAATAAATAAATAAATAGTCTCTGTGGGTCAGATACGGTCCCTCCTACAACCCACTAAACCCTTCCACTCAGGCAGCTCCTCCTGAGCAGGGCTTGTGAGGAGCCAGGGCCCAGCTCCTGTCTCCTCAGCAGTCTCTGGCAGTGGCAACTCACTCTGTTCACAACTCTCTCTGCCCCTGTTCTCAGCTGGCCCTTCCATTAACTCTGGCGATACACCTCCTTAAAGGGCCATTTACCCACAGGGACTCTGCCCTGTTTCAAAGTGACCCCCGGGCACCACATCCTCAGCACCCCCATGACCTGAAGTGATGCGAGGTGGGAAAGGGCCAGACGGGAAAGAGTAGTGAGAGACACTTCAATTGTGCATTTGTGACATTATGGACTCCCCATTGATTAATGTGTGAAATTCAAACCCGTATATCTTTAAAATACCAGACAGATATTGAAAAATAAAAAAGGCATGCACTGGAATGCACCTTTGAATTTTTCTTAAATTACACTTTCAAGCCAATACAAAAAGCATCTGAAATAGGCAGAAAAACCAACTTTAACTGATTTTCAGACTACTGAAATTTTTGTTTTTTCTCAGATTTGCATGAATTTTTGACAGATTGTACCCCTATGCAATCAATCATCTTTTCCAGATTTCAGACAAATAGGCTAAATGGTGACAATTTTATAAGCAATATAATGTTCATGTGTTAAGCGAAAGATGCAAGCTAACTTTAATTATAGATCACTCCCTGCCACTATAATATCAGACCAGGCTCCAGTTTGGGTACTAATTAATTATGTGGAAAAAGACACACAAGGGAAACACTGGATGTGTAACAATTTATTGAATAGACCAGATATAGGGTAATTTCAGATGTGACGGGCTGTTCAGTCTGCCACACTGAACCCTGGATCGGGATGTGTCTCAGACGTGCTGGCCTGATGTCGGAGGGGATTCAGGGAGGGGGTGGGGCTGCGCAGTGTGACATGCTGCTGCTTGGCCCCACCCCCCGCACTCCGCTGCCCGCCCGCCCTCCATTCCTGATCATGCTCTGGGCCATGGTCAGGACTGGGGTGAGGTGACAGAAGTGATCTTCGCTCCATTCCTGATCATGGTCCAGCTAACCACGATTCTGGAGGTGAGGTCAGTCTCACCTCCAGAATCATGGGGTAATTTCAGATGTGACAGGCGAGCAGGCCTGCCACGCTTAATCATGGACCGGGATCCGTTTTGGATCCCGGTCAGGAATCAGTCTGGCGGTCCTTTAGATGTGCCGGTCTGATTCCTACAGGGGATTGGGGAGGGGCTGCACGGTGCGACATGCGACCACACAGCCCTGCCTCTCCGCACTCCCCCGGCTTCCTGTCCTCTGGGAGATGGGTGGGCGCAGTGGCCAATCCGGCCACTGCACCCGATCCCATCCCGTGGTCAGGACCACGATCCGGCAGGACTGAAGGTAACAGACGTTACCTTTGGCCCTTTCCGGATCATGGCCAATCCAACCATGGTTGGGGCCTGATCCCACCATGATTCTGGACCTCTGGCTGCCCGGAGGTCCAGAATTGTGGTCAATTTGATTCCCGCCAGAGCTTCACTGTGGTGAACTTCTGGTGGAAATCAAACAGATGTTACCGTAATCATGGCCACCACAGGAGATTCACTGTGGTTGACCATGATCCCATAATGTCTGAAATTACCCATGGTTAGCATTGACCCCACCAGGTATTCACCGTGGTGAACATCTGGCGGGGCTCCCATGGACGTTTGCACGATCACTGTGATTCCACTGTGATTCAGTGTGGTTGACTGTGATCATGTAACGTCTGAAATTACCCATAGTTGACCAGGTTTAGAAGGAAATAAAATATTATGTTGACACAAATGTCCCAGATTTTACTCTCTGGGGGTGAAAACAGACATAACGCTAACTCCACTTTAACACAGCTTTAACATTTCTTATGCATGTTTCAGGGCTGAATTTGTGCCCTATGCAGCCCTGAAACATGCATAATAAAGTGTTAAAGTGGTGTTAAAGTGGAGTTAGCATTATGCTTAACAAGCTAATGAACAAACAAACCATGCAGGTCTGGTTTATTGTTGAAAAGGAGTGGTGGACATACAAGTTTCAAGACAGAGTAACAACTTTTCATAAGACATGGGACTTTCCTTACTTTATTCACAGCAACATCTACATCTAGATCTGGCTTAATTAGTGTTTACAATGTTTTATGTATCTATATTTTGTCTAGACTGAATGGATCCAGCTGCAACCTAATGTTGTGTATTGCTTGAAGTAATTGAAAACCAAAGAAAGAGAATTTAAAAAAAAATTACTTGCATTTACCAGACATTGTAGCAAGGGATAGGGAACCTTTACCCTCCCAGGTGTACTGGGTAGACAGGTTAGAACTGGGAGAAGCCAAGACGAAGCCAAGGGAAAGGCTGAAAACAAGACAGGACAGGCTATACGCCATAGAGGCGGTTCAGAGCAGGGAACAGGGAACCTCTGAGAAGCCCTCCAGTGGCTCACAGGCACAAAGGAAGGGCAAGACTCATCACTGAGGTTAAGCAGGAGAGGGAACCATGGAGCAGAGCAGCGAAGGGCAAGTGACCGAGGGAACAAGCAGGCAAAGCAGGAGTCAGGGAAAAGCAGAGCAGGGAACAGGGTGGAGAAGAGCCAAGGTGCAAGGAACCAGAGGGCCAGGAGTCAGAGCAAGGTGAATGGGAGGAGGAAGGAGTCCAAGGGTCAGAATCAGAGAAGGGGGCAAGCAGAACAGGACCAGAATGGGGAGAAGAACTGTTCTACCTAGCTTCCGGTTGCTACCAGCATGCTTTTATACTGCTATCGGCTAACCAGGAGGCTGGGGAGGCAGGGCAAGAATAAAGCTAGACAGGAGAGGCTCTAAGGACTGGGAGGAGATATAGGGAGGAGAGGCTGGGTGGGCATGAGAGCAGGTCTGAGTAGCGGTGCCAGCTGCTGGCTGAGGCTCTGGGTGGGTGGGTGGGTGGTTCAAGGCCAGGGGCAATACAATATTCCTCCTGCACCACCGACCTCCTTTTAGGACTGAAACATGGAACGGAACATGAACAACCAGACATCCCACAACACAAGGGCAGGGGCCAGGGTTGCAGTAGGTGACAACAGGGTGACAGAACAGGAAACAGAAGCTGCAAAAGATAAGTTACAGGAGAAACTGAACGAGGAGCAGGATGAGGAACAGGACGATGAAGCATAAGAGAAGGGACAAGACGGACAGGATGAGAAACAAGCTGACAAGGCACAGAGGCATAGGAAGAGGCATGGTATGGGCAGGGCAAAGCACAGACACAGCAGGGCACAGAACTACCTTCTCCAGACCAGTCTCCTGGTGCATGTCTGCCCTCATAAAGGTGCAGGACCAGTTTGTTGGGTCCACCCCCCCGGAGACTTATGGAACGAGAGATGTTCCGGAATGCTCATTCCTGACAGGGAGAACTCAGAAGGTGGTTCCCGGGAATGTACGTCATCTCCCTGGAATCTCACGTGTGGAGTCCCACAGGGTTCTATTCTGTCCCCTCTCCTGTTCAACGTGTATATGCAACCGTTGGCTGAGGTCATGAGAGGTTTCAGCGTGCGATGCCATCAGTACGCCAATGATACACAACTCTGCCTCTCGTTTTCTGGAGACCCAGGCCCGGCAGCCTCGGTGCTTACCCGGCGCTTGGCAGTTGTGGGGGACTGGATGAGGATGAACCATCTGAGGCTGAATCCTGACAAGACAGAGGTGATGTTGGTGGGTAGGGCTGAGGGGATGGTGGCTCCCGTCATTGGTGGGGTCTGCCCCCCTTTGGCCACCCAGGTTTGTAGTCTGGGGGTGCTCCTTGACCCACAGCTCCGCCTGCATTGTCAGGTGGAAGTTGTGGTGAGGGGAGCATTTTGCCGATTGCATCTGGTGCGACGGCTGCGGCTGTATGTCTCAGGCTCGGATCTGGCTACCATCATCCATGCTTTCATTACCTCTCAACTGGACTAATGTAATGCATTCTATGTGGGGCTACCCTTGATGATGGTCCAGAGGTTGCAGCTGGTGCAGAATGTGGTAGCCCGCCTCTTAACGGGGTCAGGCTGCCGTGAGCACATTACACCTGTGCTCCATACTCTGCACTGGCTGCCTATTGTCTTCCGGGCCCAATTCAAGGTGTTGGTTATGACCTATAAAGTCCTAAACAGCTTGGGTTCTGTGTACCTGTGAGACCGCCTCAGGCCTCGGGTCATTTCGTGTCCCTTGTGGTCGACCAGGGGCGCCTAACTTGAAGTCCCCTGGGTATGCCAGGTGAGAGGACATTCTTGGTGGTCGCACCTCGACTGTGGAACTCCCTCCCATTGGAGGCCCGTCTGTTCCCAGACCTTCCATCTTTCCATAGATGTTGTAAGACTTGGTTGTTCCACTGGGCCTTCGGGGAAGGGGGTGGGTGTGTGGCGTTATTTGCCTTAGCTGCTATTGGGTTTTTATGGTGTCCATTTGTATATATTGTAGTATTTTAGATGGTTTTATTATTGTTGTTTTACATTATGCGCCGCCCTGAGCTGATGGAGTGCAGGAGGGCGCAGGATAAAAGATTTTGTATAAATAAATAAATAAACTAAAAGCAGATGGCCAGTGGAGCCAGGCAGAGGCCCAAACTGGTGGCCGGCACTGCGGCCAGGCCGAGCCATCTGGCGGGTGAGTGAAGGGGCCAGGCCGGAGCAAGAATTGAGGCCCCTGGAGCAGAGGCGGGAGCTGGGGCTTCCAGAGTCAGAGTAGGGTGTGCCAGTGGGCAGCGGGCTCAGAGTTCTCAGACAGCACAGGATCTGGGGCTGGCTGGAGCACAGGGGCTGGAGTCACCATCTCCATGTAAATAACGGACCTGAGGGGAGCACAGAATTGACTACTGTATCTGGTATAACTAAAGTGGAGTGGGGGGTGGGGAGGAGGGGCTTGTGCTTAGGGTTGTCGTCTTTTCCAGGAAAGAAAACTAGAAGTGCTAATTTGATTATATTTGCAGGTATTGGTTCATGCAAATTTCCATTGCATGACATTGAGGCAAGGTTAATAAAAACAGGTACGGGGAGGGTGCAGAGGCATGGGGAAGCAGGACAGCAGTGGGGTAGGCTGGGGTGCAGAATAGGTGGAGGGAGGGAGGGGTGTAAGGTAGATGGGGGTTGGGAGTGGAGGATAGAGGTACAGAGTATTTATGGGGAAGACTGGGTGCAGGGAGTGGGGGTGTTAGTTGGGAAAGAGCATAGGTGGGAGTACGAAGTTGGCACAGGGACATGGGGGTGTATGATTGATGCTGGTTCAGGACTTCAGTTTCTTGTCATATGGCATCCTAACCCAGACTGTACCCCCCACCCCAGTTCCTGGCGTGTCCAGGTGAATACTGGATGGACTTGTGTCCACCAATTCAAGGCCAGTGTACCGACTGGGTGCCCCTATTATTTTCTCGCTGCTCCACCCACCATAAACAGTGTCACCCTGTGCTCCACTCACCCCATCTTTGAATGGATCTTTACACCCCTTCTCTGCACCTATTATGTGTGGGCATTTTTGGACAGGGTGTGCCTTCAGACTGGCAGGACACCAGTGGCCTTACACAAATCTGTCCCTGAATGAATTGGAGGAGATCACAGTCTGCTTGTGGCCATTGTGCGAGTGAAAGAGAGAGGGGCTAAATTTGTCGAGTGACTTATTTGGTGTGAATTATTCACTTCCCTCATTCCTTTATGTTCTGCCATGTGCTCGGGCTACTGTCACTGGATGTATGCATCTGATTATTCGGCCTTGGCAAAGGAGGCAGGCAAGGCTTAGTCTCTTCTGTTGCTTTTGCTTGATTTTTACTAGCGAGTCATTAACCCATAACATCTGTAACAGGGACACTATCTCTTGCAGATGTCACAATATAAAACAGAGAGAGTGTGTTTGCTGTGTTGGTCCCAAAAATAGGTCGTAGAGACAAAGTAGTGTAGAGAGATCTTTTATTGGACCAACTTAGGTTGGTGGAGGTTTGCAAGCTTTCGAACCTCACAGGATCCTTCGTCAGGCAAGTCTGAAATCCAAGCTGTACACGGAGCAAAATATAAAACAGGGCTCTCTGCAGAAACCCTCCCTGGTTTTATATTCAGTTCAGCTGCTGCCATTCCATATTTGTTCAGGACTGTGGCTGAAAAGCAGGGAGACTCCTTGCTATATGCTGTTTACTTCTTGTCCTTCCAGCCTTCTTCACCTGAGAGAGCCGATGTTAGGACCACCACCATGGAGCCAGTGTACCTTTGTGGATATTAAAATGGTGGATTTGGACCTAGTTGACCAGGGTTCAAATCCTGTCTTATCCATGAACTCATTGGATGGCCTTGGGCAAGTTAGTAACTTGGCCTTAGTTCCCCCATCTGTAAAATGGGAATAATAGTGACTTACCTCACAGAATTGTAGTGAGGCTGAAGAAGTGTGAACCACTATAGAAATGATAAATAAAACCTAAGGGGGGCAGGGCGGGGCGGTGAATGTCTTGGGATATTCACCCCCTAACACAGTGTAATTTTCAGTCCTCCAGTCTTAAACTTGGTCTGCCAGATTCCAGGTGGTTGCTCTGATCATGATCACACTGTCACTGGGGGCATGCCCATAAGACTTGAATTTATTTCACACAACATGCAGAATGTGGATTTGTACCACTAAAACGTTGTGTGAAAGAGCTCTTAAAGTCTGTGACTTAAACCCCTTACTTTTTTCTGTTGATGTGACCGCACTAACCCTGGTTCTGCTTAGCTGTATTTATCAACTCCTGCTTGAATGAATGAATGGAATAAAATGGAACTGCAGACCACTTGATTCACTAATGCTGAGCCAAGGTATAATGTGAACACAACCAGTAGACTGTCTAAATTCTGATCCACCAGGAACTTCAGAGAGGTGGTGAAAACATGAAATGGAAACGCTCTCTATCGGTGTGTACGTAGTGTGCATTCTTTGGACCTTTTTAAATGGGCTGTGGCTGTGGGGGTGGTCCATGGGTGTGTCACCATGGGTGTGGTATGTGGGCGGGGGGAGAGTGCATCTCCACGCATGCCCTCACATGGAGCAACCTGCGTTTTCACTGGTTGCTCCATGTGGGGGCGATGGTTGGAGGTGGGTGGGGATGTGTGTCATGCAAGAGCATGCGCACATGCCCACCCACTCACCGCTGTTTTCAAACAAGACACACCCACTCATGTCCACTGTGTGGGTGCGTCTCATTTGAAAAGGGTCTTTGTTGTCTTCCAGTCAGGGGCAGTGAGCCCTGAGTTATCATGGGAAGTGTGCATGGGGCTACAAGAACTGGTCACACCATACATTCCCTGTCCGATTAAGTGCATGTGTGAAATCTTTGCTACTTGACTACTTGCTACGGGATATTGTTGTCACTTGCTGCATTGCTGCTTGGGAAAACATAACATGCAAAAGGGCCATTAGAAGGCTCTGATCTTTGCTGTCGGCCCTTGAAGCCATCATTCCCTGTCACAGGGTGTGCTGAAACTTTTCCTGCTCTGTATCTCTGTGGGTGTTTGCTGGTAAAACCATGCCGGGGAGGGGGCGGTTTCAGACTGGCGGCACCCTGCGCTTATCCTGGCTGTGCATTCCCTCCCGCAGCCAGAATATGTGCCCAGGGGGTGGGGGTGGGAGGAGAAGGTCTGAAAGTGGCATGTTAATGCAAGATCTTGCCTGGGCCAAATCACGTGCCAATTACCGCTGGCTCCCTTTAGGCTGAGGAGAGACATTTCTGAACTAAGAACCCCAGTTTCTCGGTGTGGTTTTAGACCCCCACTTTTCCTGAAGCATTAATGAACATGACGGCAGTGGTAATTGGCAATACTTGCACCAGGTGGGAGCAGTCTTGATTGTCCCACTGTTTGAGGAGAATTCTCATCTCCCTGGTGTGGATTAGCAGCTTCCCATTTCTAGTTCCTGGAATTTCTCAGAAGGAAGAGAATGGAGACCATTTTAAACAAGCCGCCCTCCCCGCTCCTGTGCCAGTCCCCACAAAAAAGCCAGAAGAATCTCCTGATGCGTTATGTCAATGCCCACCAACAGATCTCACAGTAGTAGCAGTAGAGATCACTGCTCCCAGGCAAGAAGAGATAATGTATAGCTTCAATCAGTGCTGCTGACTCAGTTGCGTCATCTGGTCTGGATCATGTTTTGAATGGTATTTAGGATATTGGAGATCATCAGCCATTGATGATACCCCACATTGGTATGCATGGCCCAGTTTGTTATGATTTCTGAATTACTAGAAGTCTTATGCAGTCTTTGAAATACCTGCAGTAATAGTCAAACAAAAGGCTCCATTGAATGGAGCTGCCAGGGGAAGGGGGAAATTAACACAGCCAGTAACTGAGAAAGAGAGACATGAGCAGGGCTTAATTTGTGAAGGAGGCTTGACAGGGCTCAGCCCTGGGGCAATTAAATTCAAGGGGTGGGGTGTCTGAGGCCTGGGAAATGTTTCCAGTAGGAGTGTGCACCTCAAAATGTGAAAGACCAGGAAAAGGCGGATATCGGCCATTCAGGGTTGTAAACAAAAGACAGAAAAAAACTGGATGGTTTATTTGACTTTTGTTGACGACTTTCCTGCCCTGCCCCAGCTCGTCCCCTGTGCTGGTCACTATATAGATTAAATCACAAGAATGCCCCGCTTGTATTCAGTTATAGAGAGGCAAGGTGGTCTGGTCCAGTAGTTGGAGTGCTGGCTGGAAAAGGTTTCCTGCTATGACAAAATTTGGGTCAAGGGGTGAGGCTTCTGAGGTGGCGGAGGTGGGGCTTCTGGGACAGGCTTTGGCCCTTGCAATTCATTTATTGTTTTGTTTTTTACAAGTTAAGCACTGGACATTAGATAGAAATAAGAGTTAAATCATTCTAAATGGGGTGAATTGATAGGGAGTAATCGGTGATCCAGATAAAGAGACGAGGATCAAGCACTGCCTTTTGAGGCCATACTTGATGAATCAATGGTCTAAATATCCTAAAGCAGAAGTGGGTGGGATTCCAAATTAAGTCATGCCATCTTTGGATAGCTGTTATTATCTTGAGTGATATATGAAATCCTTTTCATGTCTTTGGCTGTGATCCACAAATGACTTACTCTGAAGAGAGTAGTTTGTGGGGCATGACTTTTGTTTCTCTTTGGGGTGGTGAGATTATGGTTAGGTCTCAAGATGGGGTCATGAAGGCAAAAAAGAAGGATTATTGCCTTAAAGAAACTTTTACGCACTGACCGTAGTTAGGACTGTACTTCCCCTCTTCCCATCTGCTAAAAGTTTGCCAATTTCACAGCATGTCGTGGTCTAAAAACAGATACTGTATGATTAAGCATAATATTTATTAAAGTAGGAAAAGAGCCTTGTCACATTTGAAAATCTATATTTCCTCCCTTTTACCCAAAATATCTTCTCAAGCCGTAATTTCAGACGTGACGGACCCTTTGGCCCACCACGCTGAACCACGGTCCAGGATCCATTTCAGATCCCGGACAAGAATCTGCTTGGCCGTCCTTTAGACGTGCCGGCTGATTCCTACAGGGGATCGGGGACGGGGCGGGGCTGCGCGGTGCAACATGCGGCTGCACAGTCCCGCCCCCGCACGCTTCCCCGACTGCCCGCCCTCCGGGAGACGGGTGAGCATAGCGGCCAATTCGGCCGCTGCGCCAGATTCCACAACGTGGTCTGGGCCACGATCCGGAATCGACCAAAATAACAGACGTTACTTTTGGCCAATTCTGGATCGTGGTCCAGCTAACCACGATTCTGGACCTCCGGGCAGTCAGAGGTCCAGAATCGTGGTCAAAATTATTCCCGCTGGAGGTTCACTGTGTTGAACATCTGGCGGGAATCATTTAGATGTTACGGGACTTTTGGTCACCACAGGGGATTCACTGTGGTTGACCATGGTCTCGTAACATCTCAAATTACCCAAGTACTGTACTAATTTACAGGAAACTCTAAATGCCAGACTACATTCACCATTTGAAGACACCATTTCCCCTCCACCACCAGTGAAAAACAAACAAAAATGGAAAGAGGATCAGAAACATTTCCAGTCTTTGATGCAGCTGGTGTCCTTCTGGTGGGAGACTAGAAGACAAGAAAAGCTCTATGCAGTGTGTTCACTTATTTATGGGAAACAAGCAGATGTCACGTGACATTGGTAAAGCAAATGTGTGTGGTACTGTTTTTTGTTTTAAGTGCTAAAAATGAGCACTTCTCAGTCACAATTTATTTCTGAAACAGGGCTGTTGGGGGGGTGGGGGAACTACGTACTTTAAGCCATTGGGTTAGTTTCACAGAAAATCAAGAAATCTGTGATGTGTGAAAAAATGCAGCCTTAATTAGTCTTTGGGGAACAAGCAAAGGACCATTTCACATGCACAGGGCTCATTTGATGGTCCTACAGTGGCCATGATGAGGAATGCAATCCTCCCCCCACTTAGCACTGCTACGAAGCACTGGCACAAGTCTTATTCACTTCAATGGAAGTCATAGCGGTGCTAAGGGATAAAGCTGGAATGCAGCAGGTAGAGAGGATGGTGGTGTAAAACGCTGACCTCTGCAGCTTGCAAGTATTTGCATTATGGTGGTGTTCTCCTGTACTTAACACAGCAATAACATTACACTGTAGGTAGGAATGTGAAGATGAAACCACCTTGTGCAAATGAAGGAAGCAAGATGACTAACACTGTAAACTAATCAATGAATGTGTCAGTGGTGTGTGGCGGGGGAGGGCTTGGAACTTACAGAGCAAAAAGACACCTTGTAGGAATGAGATCAGGAACTGTCTGGTTCATCTGGGCCAACACTGAAATGGAAGGGATACCAATTCAGGGCTGGAGCTAGGTGGGAATGGGCCCCCTGCAGAGGCCTTTCACTCCAAAATGCATATGCATTCTACATGAGAGTGGGGCCCCCAGGCTCATAGCCCTGGTGCAGCTGCCCCTGCTGTAGCTATGATAGCTACGCACCTGTACTAATTGCTTAGGGTCAAAGAGGCAGGGCCAGGTGCATGGGGTGGGCTGTGGTTGGATAACAAAGTGTGGGCAGAGACTGAAGGTCATAGTCTGAGATGGCTCATAGAGTAAGCTGGAGTAGTGGCCAGAAGCAGTGTTGGGCCAGTACCAGTGTTGATTGGTAGTAGATAAAGTATATCTAGTACCAACCAACGGGTTATCTAGGATCAGTACCATAGATGGTATTGGTATATCTAGTACCATCTATATAACCTAGATATACTTTTGGTACAAAGTATATCTAGAACCAAAGTATATCTAGTACCATACTATCATCTAGATGATACCCACCATCTAGTACTGTAGTATCGAGTAGTACAAAGTATATCTAGTACCATACTAGTATATTTAGTACTGTTTGGATACCTATGACCTATGGCATTATCTAATGTACTAATTATCAGTAGGTATTTGTTTTCTTTTGAAGAGAAGGTGGTTGAATGATCATGGGGATGGGGGGCAGGCTAGAAATAACCCAGTCAGTGACCAAAGAGAGAGGTATGCGATATTAGAAAGAAGCGATCAGACGTGTAACATGTCAAGGGACTGTGAGGTATCCCCGAGGAGGGGAGTATGCGGGGGAACCCACGGGTCTGTCCAGCAGCTCACTCGACCCACACAAGGGACTCCTGGGGGGAGGGGGTGCACACGCTGGGTCCGCCAAAGAAGTTCCCTCAGGTTGTAGGGTGGCCCACCGTGTCTCGTTAGAGATAGGGCCATATCATCACAGGGAATGGGATCAGTACCAGCGTGTGCAGGCCCCCTCCTGGTTCCCAGGGGGACCAGGTCCCTGCCCACACGTCCAAACCCCTCACCCCCTTTCAAGCCTACAGTGATGGGAAAAAACACCGCGTGGGGAATAGGTGCGGTGGGGTGGAGAGTTCTGAGGACTGGGGAAAGGAAAAGGGGGGACGCTGTCACCCACCTCAGGGAAGGACACGCAGGGCTACCGGGAGACAGAGGATGGTGCACACACAAGGGACAACACACACTTGTAAACAATCACTCACTTGTTCACTGCTCCACTGGTACACGCCACACGCCTTCCTTACACGCTCGCATTCTCTCTCTCTCTCTCTCTCTCTCGCTCTTTCTCGCTCTCGCTCTCTCTCTCGCTATAGAATCTCTGTCGCACGCTTCGGGGGCCAGCTTCACAGAAACACTGATCGCCGGCACTGGTAACTCGTGCCGGCTGTCCTTAAGTGCTTCTGACTCCGCCCTTTCGTGCGAGCAGCCGCGCTGAGCGGCGCAACGTCATTCCTGGCCCCGCCCCCTTCTCCTCCGGGACAGAGGTATTTCCCCTAACGGGTTCCGGCTGCGACCTCTCTGCTTCTGGGTCTTGGGGCATGCCGCCCCCTCCTTCCTCTACCGACGGGGTCTTGTGGGGTGCCTCTGGCTCGGGGATAGGGGTCTCTGACGGGGTGCTCTGGGGTGCGGGGTCCCTACCTGTCCCTCGGGGCTTCCTCCGCCCCCCTGTCCTGACAGCGACAGTCTGTAATAATGGTCAATGAACTGAGATGGGTTCTTTTCTAGGAGATCTCTCCACTGAGAAGAGAACAGGAACTTGGAGATGGGGGTGAATTGACAGGAGACTAGAAGGAGGATCTAGGTAGGAAGGCTAGGAGCACACACTGAACATCAGCTAGCTACGCCCTTGTTTGGATAAACTTCCTGCTTCCTGTCCCACCCTTAACTAGCTGCTGGCAGCCAATGGTGGCACAGGGCTGGACTACTCTGGCCATGTGTTGGCTTCTGGTTGTCTGAGAGAGATTGTGTCAGGTGCCAAGTGTTTGCCAGTTGCTCCCTGGTGTCAGAATGGCTAGAGAATTTGTTTGGAGCCTCTGTTTCAATACAGACAGGCTCTTATTACAGGTAGAACTTGGGGGATGTCATTTAGGTGGCTGGAGTAGAAAGTATATGATGAATGAGAAGGAAATAACCTTGAAGTGATAATAAGTGCTAGAGGGTATATTTTCACAGGCATGAGTAAAACCTGGTGAGATTGTGGTATAATATAAAGGAAAAACGGAAGAAACGTTGGAGGAAGTTGATACTACATGCCCCGTGTATTAACAAACAAAGGAATTACAATTTAATATCTTAGAATATGGAGGAGAAATTTCCCGGAGGGTATAGTCACAAGGAATGAGACACCAAGTGGAAAGAACAGAGTACCAGCAACAGCTAATCCGTCACCAAATTGGTTTCACATGGTGTAGATCAAAAAGCTGGGGTGCAATCCTCTGCCAGGAAAGCTGGTGGGAGCTGAGACTGATGTCAACAAAGACAGGACTGCATCCAAGAATTAAAACTAAAGACAGCTGCAGGGATATGGAAGAGAGGGAGTCAACCAAAGTAGACTGCGAAGCCAGTCAGAGCTTGTAGTGGAAAGAGGGAGTCAACCAAAGTAGACTGCGAAGCCAGTCAGAGCTTGTAGTGGTCAGGGGAGGAAAGGAAGATGACTTAATGCTAGAGTTAAAGAGGTTAATGGGAATTTGAAAGTACTTCAATAAACATGTCGGGAGAGATGAAGGTAAAACAGAGGAACAGGTAGCTCCATAAATTACTGATAACTCCAGAATGGGCAAGATGTCAAATACATCCTTAAAGCCCATCTTCATCAGGATTAGGATACAAGACCCAAGACCAGATCAGGAGCAGGGAACCAGGAACACACAAGGGGTGTTGTTAGATGTGATGGCTCCCACTGCTGCCATGGACCTACCTGGGTGGTGACAGGAGCTGCCACTCTGGCGGGAATCCAGCATATTTGTTCGGCAGCTGGACCGGAGAGGGGGCAGGGAGACTCATGGATGTACATCCACCCCCATGCTGTGTGGAGCGGTCCACCCCCTGGCTCAGAGGCTGCCATGACAGTCAATGATGGCCAACATGGTGCCCAGGCCCTGCTGCCACTCCGGACCACGATGAGTAAAGTGGGCTATCGGACGTGATAGCCCACTTTACTCCAGGTCTGGTGACTGTTTCCCGGCTGTGTTGGTGATTAGCTCGGGCTGTGACTCAGGGATTTCCTGGAATCACAGTCCAGGCTGAGTGCCAGCACCGCCTGGGAAATGGCCCAGGGTAACGGTTTCAGAAGTGATGGTGGCCCGTAATTCCATGCGGGTCAAAGCATGGAATTGCCGACTATCATCACGTCTGAGAACACCCAAGAGAGTCTGGGTCTAGCTCATAAGCCAGTGGCCATTACATTGAGCAGACAACTTCCTGCTTCCTGTTGGAGCAATATGCCCAAAGGCAGCCAATGAGAAGTCAGGAAGGAGGAACCTATGAGGGACATGGACATCCAGGTCACCTAGAAAAGCCCAGGTTTCTCAGGCATATGGCCAGGCATTAGGGCCTGAGTAGCCAAGTTTTAAGGGTCCTGCCTGAACCCCTGTAGCACCAGGTTTGAGTGTGGCTCTGCTACTGTATCCTCATACTAAAATAGTACCCTGGATCATGTGATACTCTTACTCAATAACAGAATTTCATCATCTATGATGTTCACTCCCTTGGAATATTTCCCTTTTTTTTTTTTTTTTTTAAACTTTTTTCCTCCCCCCACCCCACTTTTATAAGGAATAGGGGCATCTCCTGAGAATGTTATAATAGGCTAGGGCATGGCTTCCAAATTCTTTTATATGATTTCTGTCTTTTGCTTGCTGCCAGTAACAAAGCACGGGAGCCAAGACTATTCCCCAAGTTCAACACTAATTGGCAAATTCTGCCCTCATTTATGCACTGATATCACTGGGGGTTGCACGTACGTATCTGAGAGCAGGATTCCATCCCAGACATTACATAAATACACTTAACTCAGATGCAGTGTCCTTTGACTTTTAAGGTGCTGCAACATCAAAATGGTGCTCTGCTATGGCTAGTATTTAGAATGATCTCTCTCTCTCTCTCTCTCTCTCATTCTGTGTGTAATTTCCTCATCTCTGTGGAAGTTCCACCTTTTCTTTCCCAATTTATCTGTACAATGGATAACTTTGATCCTTAAATAATAACTGCACTTCTTAGGAACAAATACTTTGCCCTTGGAATAAAATTGGTGTAAATAGCTTGTGTTTTTCAAACCCTTGTCGGAGGTCATAAGGTAATATGAGAAGTAAGACCATCATAGGAAACTCACTACGAACTGTGATTTTGGTACCCAGCAGCTCTCATTTAGGTAACTATTTATTTGATCTTCAAAGTACTGCACTAGTGCAAGCCTTGCTGATTAATATGGTGCTTGTGCCAATGAATTGCTTTGGGAATTGGGCTACATGTGGTCAGATTTTTCAAACTGCCCAGCACGCAGCAGCTCCCGTTGTTTTTAGTGAGAGCTACTGGGTTCCGTGTACTTCTGCAAATCTGCCTCTTCACTTATAGGGATTGGACTTTGGGGAATGATCGGCACCCTAATCATAAAGTGAGGCCATTTGATCAGGGGTGGGAAAACTTTCCCCTTCCCCTGACCACTTTGAAAATTAGCACAAACTTCATCGGCTGGATAGAAGTTGGGGTATGGGAATGAGTGTGCTTTGGATAGGGGAAGGCTCCAGATCATAGATCTGGTCCATGGCTCCATCTCCTGTCTTCAAGTATGTGCCCGCATCTCTGCTCTCTTCCCCTGAGCTCACTCTTTCAGTGCTTGAGGATAGCTGGATCCATAGCCAAGAGCGAGGAACTGGAAAGGGACCAAATGAAACCAGCCATGGGCCAAATTTATCCCACAGACTGGGGTGCGTGTGTCCCTGTCCTGCCCTAGGTGCAGGTGATCATAAGTATTTGCAGGGTGAGCAATACGGAGAAAGCTGTATGCTAGCTGGTGGGAAATGTTGTATAAAATATGGTATATGGTATAAAATATGGTAAAATATGTTTTTAGGACCAGGGGTCCTCAGACATTTATACCCATGTGCCCTCATTTTGAGACCGAAATACGATTCCAGGACTCTGCCTCGGGAAACTTCCAAGGTCACAGCCCGGGCTAAGGTCTGCCAGCCTGGGCCAAAGTGGTTCATAAGAGTTATCATGCCTGTTCCTGGGCTGCCAACATGGTCTGGGTCAGGTCTGCCATGACTGGCTGTCACTGTCCGCCTGGTGTGTGTGTGTGTGTGTGTGTGTGGTGGTGCAGTGTGAGGGTGGGGCTGGCTGGTGGGCTCCCCACTCTCACCGGTACCCTGACCACAGGCATGTCTGCTCAGCACCCTGACCCAGTCTGGACTGTGTCTGCCATGGCTTCCCAACCTGGAATGAGGTGCATCACCTCTGTACAGTCATCACTTCTGATTTTACTGAAAGTCTGTCCATATCAAACTGGATCATAACCACATCGGCACATGCTGCAACCCCCTTTTGGAACCCTGACCCACAGTTTGGGAACCTTTGTGCTATGGCCCTTTTCACATAGACACACTAACACTGATAAAATGAGTGTTACATTTTATTATACATGTTGCAGGGCACCCATAGAGCAACCCTGCAACATGTATAATAAAAATGTAACACCCATTTTATCAGTGTTAGTGTGTCATGGGTCAGGGCAGGGTTCCCCAGACCGGATTATGCATTGAAATCGACACAGCAGAAGTCTCCTCATCTGCACTCTAACGTCCCGGCAACTTACCAACACACTGTGTTACTGTTGCAACAGAACCCCTTCCATCTCCTTATTCAGAGACCTCTCTGATTCTGGACACAAATAATCTTTTCAGTCCTGTCCAGTTAAGGGGGGGGGGGGGGGTTTCTACTCTAGGTACACCTCTCCACTGGAGACAGAAATGTATTGTTTGGCAGAGACTGTAAATAAATCCACCCCACTGCTTCTCTCTTACCGGTATATTTCTTGACCAGCAGGTGGGTTTTTACATCCCCTGCCCAAAGGGGTGACTTTCTGGAGGCTGCCAGGCCCTCTACCAGAGGGCCCCTAGGGCGCCGGTTGGCTGGTGCGGAGCAGTAGTCCCCCCTGCGAGTGCTTATAATGCAAGTGGGGCTCAATGTCCCTGCTTTCTTCTGAATAGTGGATGTGTGTGTGTCAGGAAACCCCACTCATTGCAAGCCTGGTGAATAGGCTGCCATGCATTTTTCCAACCCTTGTAGTACATAACTGGTGGCAACGATCCAGGAGAAAGCAGAGCTAGCCTCACAGTGCAGCTCCTGGTCAGGTACTTAACTCCAACGTGAAACAAACCCCTCCAGCTCAAATTTATCCCTATCTGTCCCCTTTTCTCCTCAGATTTTCTCTCTTCCAAAACAGATGGCATGCTAACAGTGGGATGGATGGAGCGCTAGGGAAAGTGAAGGCACGGGAGGAATACATTGTGTAACTCACACCCCCTCCCGCCCATGTACACATCGGAATGAGCAAGGCCAATCTATTCTCCGCTGCAGGAGAAAATGAATCTAAAGGGCGTTGGGGAGTCGGAACAAGGGAAACGTGCGGGAAGGTGCCACTTAACCACAGTCCTCACGGAGGGGACTACCAACAGGGGAGGGTTAAAAGACACCCCCCCTCCATCCAAACCTCCTCACTGCTTGCTCAGGAGCTGCGCTCATCCCCTTGGCGATCACTCTGTCTTCGGAGTCTGTCGAGGATCAGAGCCAGGCTGCATTCAAGCAACAGCAGCTGGGAAAATCAAGGGAGCGAAGCAGGCTCTCTCCAAAGAAGAAAGGAAGAGGAGATGAAGGAGTTAATGGGCTGACCCATAAAAGCTTTTGCCGGAGAAAGCAAGGGCTGGGGAGAGCAAAAGTGGTGTTGATCCGAAGGAGGAGGAGAAAAAAAAGTTAAGGGGTTGGTGTTATTCTCTCAGTGGAAGCTCAACTCCCAGAGAAGGAGAGGAGCCCAGTCCACGACCAGGAGGAGAAAGAGGCTTCCTTTTGAAGATGCTCATGGAAAGAAGGTGGCAAATGTAACAGCGTGAGCAGCTCCACGCGCGTGTGCTCTTTCCTTAAGGTACAAGTTTTCTGGAGAGCTAGAGAGAAAAGGAGAGCAGGTCCAAAGAAGAGAGGATGAGGCTACGGTTACCTTGCCCCGCTGCTTTGTGTCTGGCTCCCTCTGCCTCTGGAAGATTAGCCACAGGACACAAAGATGCCAAGCTGGTCACTCACTTCACGCCCAACTTGAGTTGAGTTGGCGCCTCTTTCCTGTTTAGCCCCCTGTCTGCCTCCGAGGGAGTAGGACACGCAGCCTGGCAGCTCCTTCTTCGGACTGAAGAGGGTGTCGCCTACTTTCCCACCTCCACCCCCCATCCCAAGTGGAGGAAAAGAACTTGAGAGAGTAGAAAAGGAAAAGAACTGGAGGCAAAGAGGAGGAAAAGCTTTCTGGGGAGGCACCAAATAAGGGACTCAGCAGATTTAGTTGCTGACTTTTTTTTTTTTTTTTTTTGGGGGGGGAGACCAAAATCACCCAACCCCAAGCCCCAACCTTTTGGCTGGCTCTTATGGGAATGAAACACTCCTCCCGCTGCCTGCTCCTAAGGAGGAAAATGGCGGAGAATGCAGCTGAGAACACCGAGGTAAGGAGACAAGCCACTCATGCCCTGCTCTTCCAAACCCTCTTCTATCCAGGACATGAAAGCAGTAGAAGCAAATGCCAAACTTTCGCCAGCGCTTGCTCCTGGCACTTGCAAACCCTGCTGCTTCCTTTCCGCATGCCCCTCTACTTCAGCCTCCTCCCCCCCCCCTCTCTCTCTCTCTCTCTCACACACACACACACACACACACACACACGATAGCGCTGGTAGCCCGGAGTGGGGCTCTGCTTTTGGAATGTGGAGACAGGCAGAGTTTTCTCTACCGTGAGCGGTGTCCTCTGCAGCACCCTGGATAGCTCCTAGCATGGCTCTCTGCGCTGTATTTAGGACCTTAGTAGCTGGGCCGGGAGCTTTGGAGAGGGGCTCTTTGGGAGCTATCCAGGGTGCTGCAGAAAGAGAATAAGCATCTCGGCGCTAATGGGGTCAGCAGCAGCGTTTGATACTCACTCGGGTCTCCTTGACCTCGCTGCAGGCTTCCAGGGGAAGCGTCTAGTCTCTTGCTGTACCGGGGGGAGGAATGAGGCAGAATCCCAGCCCCTAGCTTGTGTGTGTGTTGTGCTATGCGCGCCGGGGAGAGCGCCAAACTCTCGGTTTCTATTAATAGGTAGTGCCTAGCGCTCTTGCTGAATATTTAACGTATGATTATCCGGGATGCAGCGCTAGAAAATGTGCATCCAGAATGACAGTGTGTGTGTGTGTGTGTGTGTGTGTGTGTAGAGGGGGACAGGACGCATCCCTTCATAGGGGGGGGGGAGGGGGGGAGGGAACTCATCCATTCACAGATTTCTAGGTTTCTCCTTTGCCTGCAGAGGTAATAAAAGGGCCCCAGAACACACGTATCGAAAGACGAGACGGGGAGGGGTGTTTGTGTGTGTAAACCTCACTTCATTTAAATCAATAGGAGTTTAACCATTGACTTGAAAATAAATCAGGATTGCACCCAGAGGCTAGTTATTTTCACTGTTGTGCAAATACTGCGTTTACCAAACATTCAGTCTCCCTTGTAACGAGCCCTTAACTCTCTCTGAATCAGCAAATCTTGCCGTTATTTCTCTCCTTCCCTACAAAGAGGGGATGTGTGAAAAGCTCATAAACATGCCTGTCTTGCCCCGCCGTGCGAAGAGCGGAATTAGCTTAAATGGCTATGATTTCAGCCATAAATCAAAGGCGCCTGCCTCCAACCCCCTCGAGTAGCGTTTGTAGAAGAGGCGTCTATAAATAGCAAGGAGTCAGGCTGCACATCTGTAAACTGTCAGAGTCCTGATGGCACGTACTGTACCGTGGATCCCACGATTCTTGCAAGCTCCGACGCCAGGACTCAGTCGATTACTTTAAAAAACCTCCTTTGATTAGCATTGCTTCTGAATGGAGGCAGGGTGTGTGTTTGAGTAGAGATCTTTAACTTCCCCTTTCCGTTTGAACTGGACAGCGATGCATTTTGATTTCTCCCCCTTTCTGCAGTGCTGCATATACACACAGTACACACGTTGCGTGGTGCCTTTGCAGGGAAGGGTATTTTTTTTGTTTTTTTTAAAATCCACTCAGAATGTCATTGTATCCTGGCTACTTGGAAATACAAATTCGTCCATTTTCTTCTATGCAAATATCAGGTTAATCAAACCAGAACAAAATTAGACCCTGGCGTACAGCAGCAAATACAGTCATTTGCTAATGTACTTGAAACCAGATAGGATACACTAGTGACATCTAGAAAAAACGTATTATTATTAAAGTGCTTTCAGTGTGTTCAAAGTGTTTTTTACAATCCATGTCCAGCTCACTTTCACAACAACCCTGTGAGGTAGGTTATTAATTATTATTATTATTATTATTATTATTATTATTATTTATTTTATTTATTTATTTATTATTCCCATTTTACAAACAGGCAATTGAAGTTGAGAACTAGAGGTTTAAGCAAGGCCACCCAATGAATTCATGGCTAAGATGGGATTTGAACCAAGGTCTTTCAGGGTCAAGTCTACTAGATTTTACAGGTCCTTTTCTTATGATGTTTGGCCTATTAGTTTTCTGTTGTTTGCACTTCTCAGGAGGATCAAGCCATGTGGAAATCATTATGATTTTGAAACAAGTCAGTTCTTCTAGAAGTCGCCATACAAGCGATTTGTCTCTAGCTGAATATCTGGGCTCCCTGCTCAGCACTGGATACTCTAAGGGGGAAATGTACAAGACATAGAGTATGTAACTGATGGCCAGGCTGCAGGTCAGGAGTCACATGTGGCCGTTGGGCAGTACAAGTGTTACTCTCAGACAGAGCTGGTCCTGGTCCCTGGGCTGCTGTAATGATGGTCCTGTGCCTTACTTCATTGCACCTGAGTCTCAGAAACTGAATCCCAGCTGTGCCTCAGAATCTCTGCAGCAGGTCTACAGAACACTATCTCCAGCAACCAATCAT
This sequence comes from Sphenodon punctatus, assembly GCA_003113815.1. Classification (NCBI taxonomy): domain Eukaryota; kingdom Metazoa; phylum Chordata; class Lepidosauria; order Sphenodontia; family Sphenodontidae; genus Sphenodon; species Sphenodon punctatus. The sequence continues at coordinate 566,163 of QEPC01013926.1, read as the reverse complement.
TAAGTAGGAGAGAGGGTGGATGGGACTCAACCCCAGATGCTTCACAGAGGGGTGCATGCCTAATGGATGCAGCTTGTCAGTGAAGTAAGGGCAGTTGGGGGCATGCAGGGAATTTGGAATGTGGAAGTGCACTTGCGCATTGTGTGGGCATTGATCAAGCCTTGATCCTAAAAGCACTGCTAGTGAAGTGCATCTATGGGCAGTCTCAAGGACTCTAGGATGGATGCCCAGCTTGGCGCATAACATGGCTTTTAGACAGAAATCTCATCAGGAGGCAGGAAAACCTCCTAGTGGCCAAGCTTCAGGCTCTCCCCAAATGGGCAAGAGCTGTGTGTAGGTTTTCATTCATGTATATGTGTGTTGGTGTTAACAAATATGATGGTGGCTTGCTTAAGCCTGCGGGCCACTGTCACATTTGCTGGAGCCCAGCAAGACGTTTGCCCAGAATTTCTCCCAGTCGTGGTAGCGGCTAGTCCTGGAGACATCTGGGGCCGTAGCTTGGGCCACCATCTGTCCAATCAGACCAGAGTGGGCTACAGCAAACTATAACGATTGTTATAGCCTGCCGTGCCCTGGTCTGGATCGGGTCCGCCATGGACAGCTGCCATAGACCACCATGGCTGCCCATCATGGCGGCAGGTGGGGCACTGGATACAGCCTGGTGGTGGGACTGGGCAGATGCACATTTGTAGGGCTCCCCACCAGCCCAGCTGCTGGCACATTGGTTGGCTCAACCTGATTCTGATCATGTTGCCAGCAGCTTCCCGGTCCACATCTCTTTGTGACTCCATCACTTCTGTTAACACCCTGTGTGTCCTGCTTCTACATCTCCTACTATTCTCATCTAACAGCCATTGATGTATGCTCATTTCATGAGTTTGTCCAATCTTTTTTGAAATCAGTTATACTATTGGCTTTTACAATGTCCCATGATGAGACTGAGCTCCCCATGTTAGTTGAACATTGGGGGAAAATGCACTTCCTTGTCTGTGTTTGAAATCTTCTGCCTGTGTAAGGGCTGGGCCTCGAACCCCTGGCCTTGGGACTTGACTGGAGTGGTCGTTGCCTCCTGTGCTACTGGCAGATCACTGTAGGGGTTGGCTTCCTTCCCTACCCTGGTATTCTCCCTCTTTCTCCCACTCTGCATCCCACTCATTCCTGGTAGAGGGCGTGGACCAACCTGCCACAGCCTGATTGACTCTCTGTATTATTTAAGGCTGCTGAGGGCTGTGGCAGATGTGGAGCTTCTGTTCATCTGTCCTTGACTCTTGCTCGGCCCACGTCCCTTGTTACACCTCTCTCGTTTGTGCTCTGCTTGCACTTCTGCTTACGTCAGTGTTTTGTGTTGGTAAGTCTCAATGTGCTGTTACCCCTTTGTGTTCCGTGTGCACGTAGCCCTTCCCCTCTGTTTCCCTTGTGTGTTGGGGCATTGTCCCTCTTGTTTCCCTTGTGTGCTGGGGCATTTCTTACCCAGCTCTCCTGTCCCCTTCGTCTGCCTGCACGGGGTGTATGCTGCTTGTCTCTTGCTCACACCTTGTCCTGTCTCCATGTTGGTTTGTCTTCCTCATGTCCTGAATCCCTCACAGTGTGTCTTGTTCCCTGTCGGTCTGTCCTTCTGTCATCCGTGTGGGTCCAGTCCTGTGGTTGTTCCTTGTCCCCCCCCCCCCGTAACCGTGTTGCTCTCCTAGCCTTGGTTCCCCAGTTCCTTCTCTCTGACTCCTAGCTTCCTGTCTCTGGTCCCCCAGCTTCCTGTCTCTGGTTCCCCAGCTCCATGTGGCTTTCCTATCTCGGAGTCCCCAGTTCCCCGTTGCTGGTTTCCCAGCTCCTTGTCTCTGGTTTTTCTGCTCCCGGTGGCTTCCCCCTCTCCCTGTCTCTGGGTTCCCTTGCTCCCTGTATCTGGGTCCCCGCTCCCTGGTTCCCCTTGCTCCCTGTCTCTGGGTTCCCTGCTCCTGGTTGCCTCCCCTGATCCCTGTCTCTGGGTCCCTGCTCCCTGTCTCTGGGTCCCCGCTCCCCGGTTCCCTGTCCCTTGCCCTCGATGATGAACCGTAAGCTTTCTTAGGCCAGCTTTTCTGGTTCTCATGCTGAGCACTCCGTCTCCCTGATATCGACGGAGAACAGCTGAGATGTTTCCTTGTTTGATCTAGGGGCTCCCCCTGCTCCCTTCACCCTTTCCCCTCCTACCTACCTTTTCCTTCTCCCCTTCCTTGGCTCCGACGGCCAGAGCCTGACAGCCTGTTAATTGTATCAGGTGTCCCTTAGTTCTCCTATTATGAGCACCCAGTGGTAAATAATAGCTCTTATTCACTTTTTCTGCACCATTCATGATTGTTTAGACCTCTGTCATAACCTCCCTTGATTGTCTTTTTGGAAGTGGAAATTCCCTAGCATTTTGAGTTTCACCTTGCCTAGAAACGGTTCCTCCATTATTTCTTTTGCCCTTCTGTGTCCCCTTTTCAACTCTACAGCATTCTTTCAGAGGTGTGGCAGCCAGAACTGCACACAGTTGTAGGGGCTCCTGTTCACTGCCTTTCCCCCATTGCTGCTAATGGGGAAAAGGCAGTGAACCCAATTCTCTGATAGTAGCCAAAGTGTGGGTGCATCCTGGATTTACAGAGTAGCATCATGATTCAATCAATTTCAAACATCATCTCATCAAACAAAAATGCAGCGAAAGTAGAAGACACCAAATTGAGGTTGGAATCTACATTCCTTGGACCATCTGTTCCTCGCTGTGTGTCCTGGAGGCATACATAATGCAGGATCAGGCCTCAATTGTTGCTTTTTTAATTGCACTGAACACATGCAGAGCCAGATCATAAATGGATGTATAGTGGCCATTGATTTTAATGGAGCTATACTGACTTACATCAGCTGGCCATTATTCTTAATTTCCTACAGTGTAGATACCATGGTGACAGGTAGCAGAGAAAAATCTCAGAGCGATGAGTACTTTGCATGAACAAAGTGAGTGGTTCCATGCAGCGAGCACACTGACTAATGAAGGTTGGTTTCCTAAGGGGGAGGAAACAATACTTCATATAAGTCAATGGATTCTTTTAGCTGTAAAAGGGCTGTCTATCCCCCCACCCCCAGGTGTGCTTCCGGATTCCGACGTGCGTTTAAATCGCACAGAAGCCTCGGCTGCATAGTGCGATTTAAAAAACCCTGCACTTCCGGGCTGGTGTGAATGCGCTGAGCGCGCACATTTCCACCTAGTCCGAATGTTTGGAGTGCGGATTGAAAAGCTGCTCGGAGCAACTTTTCAATCCGCACTCCAAACATTCGGGCTAAGTGGAAATGTGCACGCTCAGCGCATTCACACCAGCCCGGAAGTGCAGGGTTTTTTAAAATCGCACTATGCAGCCGAGGATTCTGTGCGATTTAAACGCACGTCAGAATCCATGTCTTTGGGCAGAAGTGGAGCTAGGCTGGACTGGTTCTTGATGCAGCAGATGGAATGGAGTCCCTGCCCTGCCCCCATCTCAGCAGCAGGGGATGCAGCTTCACCAGGGAGTGTGACTCCCCACCCCACCTCTTCCAGGATTGTGAGCCCCACTGCAGCTGCACCACCTCTCCATTATTATTGTTATTATTATTTATTATTATGAACATTTATATAGCGCCAGTCATGAGCTTGGTGCTGTACAGAAACATAAAATTGATGCGGTCGCTGCCTGTGGCTTACAATCTAAAAGACAAGGAGGGGGAGACAGGGAGAGGGGACAGTGGAAGAGACAGGGGAGAAGACAAACAAACATTCATGCGGATGCGAAGTCTCAGGTGCGTGTGCTTGGCTTGGTTACAGTCAGGTTGGTTGCAGCAGTCTGCAGAGGAGGGCCGACAGTAAGAAAACGGGGAACAACTAGAAGGCATTGGGAAAGGTGGCGAGGAAAAGGTGGGTCTTGAGGAGGGATTTGAAGGAGCGGAGGGAGGGGGCAAGGTGGATGTCCATGTGACAGCGACACTTCAGTCCCTCAAACAAATGTGGCCTGTGCAGTCTAAAATGACAAAGGGATCAGCCCTACACATATCTATACACCCAGAGAAACTGGAAACCCTGGGTACAAAAAGATACGCAGATGGCCTGGGGTTGGAAACTGCAGCTGGCATGGGCAACGCACACATGTGCTTGACGTCAGAGAGTTGTCCTGCTGCCCACACAGCCAGAGTAGGGCCAGGAGCTCAACAAATGTGCTCAAGGGAGAGAGAATGCTTAATAAACATCAATATCATATATAAAAATGCCATACTTACATCAATTTCATCTATAAAAGGGCAATATTTCCCACTCAGCTGCTCCTATTGTTATGAAAATTTGTGACCCTACTTATTTTGGGGCTCTTTGCCAAATTTGGTTGAGATTGGCATGAAGATCCAAAGTTAATAAGTATGGACAGGGAGCAGGACAGGGGCAGGGGAGGGACAATGCTCTATGTAAAATAATGGGATTTTAATTACTATTTTTTGCTATAAAAGGGACTATGGGCAAAAACAGACATGACGCTAACCACTCTTTAACCCCCCTTGGTGGTTATTTATGCATGTTGCAGGGCTGTATTGCTGCCCTATGCAGCCCTGAAACATGCATAAATGACCATCAAGGGTGGTTAAAGGGTGGTTAGCGTCATGTCTGTTTTCACCCTATGTCTCCCCTTCAGGTGCACCTAGTCGGTATTTTCAGACATGATGGGTGAAAACAGACATGACACTAACCACCCTTTAACCACCCTTGGTGGTCATTTATGCATGTTTCAGGACTGCATAGGGCACCAATACAGCCCTGCAACATGCATAAATAACCACCAGGGGTGGTTAAAGGGTGGTTAGCGTCATGTCTGTTTTCACCCGATGAGATCACAGTGAACCATGCTGAATACCTACATGTGGTCACTGTGCCCTGCACGTCTGTTCGGCGGCCGCCAGATGTTCGCCACACTGAATACCCACATGGGGTCAATTTCAACCACTCTTCCTGGGCTACCGGCGCAAAAATCGGCTGAAACGTGGTGAACGTGATTCCAGGCGGGCATAAAAAAAAAGTAACGTCTGGTCGGCTATCACGGCCTGGAATCCCTGGCGGGATTCCGGGCCGTGGTGAACTCAGCCAGACGCTTCGGCGGCATTGGCCTCGCCACCCGCCCGTCTCCCCAGAGGGCGGGCGGTGAGCCAGCGTGAAGGGGGCAGGGCCGTGCGGCCACACGTTGCGTCACGCAGCCCCGCCCCCTCCCTGATTCCCCGCCGGGATCCCTGGCATGTCTGTTTGCCGTGCCTGGGTGATCTCGGCGGGGAATCTCTGGGTTGTTTTCGGGATGGGGCGAAGCCACCCCGTCACGTCTGAAAACACCCATTGTTATAAAATTTTGTCTTTCTACTTACGTTTAGGCCTCCGGTGGTAGGGGAGGAAGCATCTGCAGTTGGAGAGAATGAGACACTGCCCACCCTGGTTTATGGGCCCCATAGCAAACAACTGAGCAATTGAAGCTTGATTTCTCTGAGAGAGTGGTGTGTGCATGCGTGCGTGTGTGTAAAAGAGAGAGAGGGAGAATGCTTAATGTACATCAATTGGATTTTTCAGCTATAAAAGGGCCATATTCCCCCTCCAGGTGCACCCATTGTTCTGAATTTTGTGTCCCCACTTACCTTTGGGCTCGCTGCCAATTTGGTTGAAATCAGCACAAGGATCCAAAATGATTAAGAGGGTGTGAACGGGAGGAGAGCGGGGACAATGCTCTGTGTAAATCAATGGGGTTTTGTTTTTGGTGGCTACAAAGGTGACTAGGGGTATTTTCAGACGTTACGTGGTCAATGTCAACCACAGTCAATGCCCTGTGGTGGCTTGGACCACGTAACGTCTCTTGGGGGGAACAGATGTTCCCCCCCAGATGTTACCACGGTGGGGAATCACATTCACCACGCGAGTGGCAGAATCGGCGGGACCAGAGGCCGTCACGTGGTGAAGGCGATTCCCCGCCATGGTGACCCCTGCCGTCATGTCTGGACGGTGGCCACGGCCTGGAATCCCCACAGGGATTCTGGCCCGTGGCCATAGCGGG
>QEPC01013926.1:539166-554899 GCA_003113815.1 Sphenodon punctatus | reverse complement strand
ACACACACACACACACACACACACACACACAGACAGAGGGTGATTGGATAAGCCTCCTTTTCAATAGGAAACCAGGCTAAAAAAGAGTGTGGACCAAAAATAAAATCTTGGCCATTGAAATTGGTCTATTTGAAATAGACACAGTTAAATAAATGAGACTCAATGAATGAGAAGGGCAATTCAGTAATCAGAAGTCTGCAGGATTGGGCTTTTATATCATCAGTTTTACGAGGTGTTTTTTAATGCCACTTTTTGATGTGTCTGCACTATTGGCGTGATCCAAAGCTTATGTGAAATTCATGATAGAGACATAATAGTTCAGACGTCTGTTGGTAAGGGCACGCAAGCTTTCAGGCCACATAGGGTCCTTCCTCAGACTGTTAACAAGTAAGAACAATATAGACTGAACAAATGCAGGACAGATATATATGAAGTCAGAGACAATCTTCTTATTTGCTTCACTGGCATATGGATCAGAACAGTATAGCCTGGTATTGATATAGAAGGAGTGTATTTGATTTGTAGTGTCAGGCCGGAGTGAATGATTATAATCTGTGCTGGCCTCCCTGCACAAGACATGACATAGGGGGTGTTAACAAATGTGCAGCTGCTGTCCCAGGGAGGGAGGGCCACCCCTGGCTGCGTCAGCTCAGGGAATGGAGCACACATTCCTGCAACCTGACCCAGCTGAGCGGGGGCGCCCTGGCAGGGAGTGATGTGCAGTCAGATGGCTCCGCTCCTGTGCTGCTGCATGCATCTGACTCCTGCCCCCTGCAGAGTTAGTTAAGTGGTTATTACTCCAGAGAAGTGATGTATCTGAACAAGCCCCAACTTTGGGCATTTTTAGACGAGTGCTGTTTCTCGTGGATTGCAGAGTCCGGGAGAAACAAAATCATGCGCAGGATGTGTGTGTGTTAGACATTCCCCCCGAGTTGCCCAGCGCCAAAGAAAAACAGTGCACTCATGCATGGACAGAGATCTAGACATATGAAACCTTGATATTGAGGTTTCATAAGTCCAGATCTCCATCCATGCATGAGTGTGCTGTTTTCAATGGCACCGGTCGACTTCCAGAATTGGGGGGGGGGGGAGACAGACACATGTCTAACCCTCCCATGTAACTTTGTTTCTCCCAGACTCTGCAATCCGTGAGAAACAGTGCTCATCTAAAAAGGCTCTCTGACCTGCATTCTTTATCCCTGGATGCATGAACTTTAATTTGACTATATTAAAAGACAAAGGGGTGCAATCCTGAATCTACCGAAACTGATGGGTAAATTAAGTCCCGTTGAATTCAATAGGGTTAGGATTGCACACAAGCTGTTTAAATGATCCAGATCACTCAATATACACCAAAATGATGTCGCTTGCTCTGCATAACTGATCTGTGTCATGGTGCTTGAGGTCTCTTCCATACCTGAAGTTCATTATTGATTCCAACAGGAAGCTAATGCAGTGGGGAGAGCTTACACCTAAAGCTTCCTGAGCATTGTCCTGCTATCCTGCTGTGTATTGCAAGGGCCAGCCTTAGAATCAGTGGGGCACCTGGTGACCCCACCCCCTCCTCTATGGCCCCACCCTTCAGGGACACTCTCTGCAGGGCCATATAGGTGGTTGTGTTTGGGGCCCAGTTGGGAGGGAGTGGGGGCCCCACACTTTGCCATGATGAAAATGGGGGCCACTGTGAGTCCCCTGGAAGTAGAGAAAATAGTGGGGCCCAGAGCACCCTGTGGTAAGGCCGGGCATGCGTATTGCTCAATTGACCATTATTTTAATGTGGATGATGCCAATAACCGCCGTTACGGCAATAAAGATTATTCATTCATTCAATGTGGATGGATATGAAAGAAGGAGATATCGGAGCCAGAGCTGGATTTGGCAATGACAGACAAGTTGTCTGTGCTGCAGTCAGTAGATAGGAGGAGAGAAGCTGCTCCAGCAGCAGAGAGCAGAGCAGAGGTCCCCAAACTGTGAGGTAGGACTTCAAGCAAGGTTGTGCCATTTAGAGGTGGAGTTGTGGTTCTGACTGTTATTTGAGATATGTTATTGATTGCTGTCTGTTTTCTCACTCTCTCCCCACTGTGTTATGTGTCCGAAGTCACAGGATTACATTTCAGTCTCAACATGGTAGTGCACAGGAAAAGTTGGGAATATGGAGTAATCCCCAGCCCATGGGCCAAATCCAACTTGCAGCTGATTTTTATTTTGGTCGTTTCCAATTCCTCGATCTGGCCCATGGTTCCAGTCCCTCCCCTCAATCACCGAAAGAGCGAGCTCAGGGAAAGGGAGTGGACATGAGGGATAGGGGATAGATCCATGACCTAGCCCTCCCCCTTCTCACCCCTCCCTCAAGCACCCAAATGTAACTCCTGTCCAGCACACAGAACTTGTACTAATTTTCAAAGTAGTCTGAGGGAAGGAAAAGTTTCCTGTGGAGAAGAGGAAGGAGAGAAACAGAATCACGGGTAGCAAGAAGCTTGTGAAGTGTCTACTTTGAATCATGGTTGAGATTTGATACCTAGCTGCTTATGCTGTGACTTCTGCATGTGCATCCTTTTCTAAATGCCACCCTTTCTTATAAGCAAAGAGAAATTTGGAAATAGTCATTTTATTTTAGTTTCAAAAACAGGTGTCCTATTACCATGGTGCTTCCTATTATGGGTGAAATTCCTACCCTGGGCAGGAGGCCAGTACAGGGAATATGTACACTTTTTAATCTCAATGTGGGAAGGATTAAGGTTGCCAAAAGATTAAAATTTTAGCTGATTGATTATGTTGCTTTTAACTAATTAATCAGTCAGTTAATTGATAAAGCGCTAAAATATGCCAAAATCTCAATACAGCTGAAATACTGAGGTTAAAAGTTAGTCAGTGCAGCCTAATGGATAATGTAACTGTGTTGGACTTGAATGTAAGAGATCAAGGTTCAAATTCTATAAGCCATAAAGGATACTATGGGAAGAAAGAATGTTCTCTGTTGAAGGAAAAAGTGTGGACTTTAACACAGAGGACCAGGACTCAAATCCCATCATAGCTATGATCTCACTTGCTTAGGCAGGCCTCTGCCTTTTCAGCCTCAGTTCCTCATTGGTAAAATGGGAATGACAGTGACCTATCTCACAGGGCTGTTGGGAGGGTGAATTAGAAAGGGTTGTAAAGCACGCTGAATGACGAAAACGCTATAGAGGGTGCAAGAGAGTTCTGGGAAGTAGGAGACTCCTGGGCAGCATGGTGTATGCAAGAAGAGGAGGGAGGGTTGAGGAGGAGGAGGACGGAGGAATTTGGAAGTGAAGGGGGGGGGAGTGCTGGGGAGGTGGAGAGAGTTCTGAGTAGAGGAGATGCCGGGAAGCACTGAGTTTCAAGGTGGGGCAGTGGGCACTCTTTAGGGTCAAGACTAGGATGGGATATTTGTGGCTTGGAAATAGTCAGGCAAGGGGAAGGAGAAAGGTAAGAATTCAGAGGATCTTGCTCATAGAGGGAGGGAAAAATCTAGGCCTGGGAGGGAGCTAGCAAAGACCAAAGCTGGAGAACAGTTGGATGAGGCAGAGATTCTCTTCAGTTCCCGGTGAGGCCCCATGCTTCATTGGCTCTCTCCAGTTCCTGGTGTGGTGCCAGTTAATCAGTGCCACTGTTTTGATCTGCAATTAAGACATTGTTAAAATAACCAGACTGATTAAACAATGGGTAACAAGCATGACAGCAGCCCGCTGTGGCCCTCTGTGGTCTTCTTTGGACCAGACCTCATCTGCACATCTGTGCAGGTGCCACCAGATGTTGGCCTGGGATTGCCCCGGGCCGTGTTGGTGGCTAACCCGGGCTCTGACCTTGGAAAATATCTGAAGTCACAGTCCAGGTGAAGGTCTGTCTGAATGGACCAAAATGGGCCACAGCCGGCTACCACATTTGTTCCTGGGCTGCCAACTCAGCTTGGGTTGGATCTGCCATGGCTGGCCACCATGGCTGCCCGTCATAGAAGGGGGAGGGACTAGCCAGCTTCATCTTTGTGCTTGTCCCCCTCTCCCCAGCAGCCTGCTCATGGTCACATTTGTTCAACGGCCCAACCTGGCCCAGACTAGGGGCATTTTTAAACGAGTGGGTTGCTGTTGTGCGATCTGCTCTCGCGATATTTCAAAATCCCTCAAGGCGGGATTAGATGAGACAGAAGTCTGGGATCATGTGCATAGAAGGCGGTCGCTCATTGTTTGCAGACCATGAATTAAATATCTCAATTGTGGGGTAGTTAATTCGTGGTCTGCAAACAATGCGTGACCACCTTCTAGGTGCATGATCCCGGACTTCTGTCTCACCTAATCCCGCCTTGCGGGATTTTGAAATATTGCGTGAGCAGGTTGCACGACGGCGACTTGCTCATTTAAAAGTGGTCTCAGTGGACTGTGTCAGGCTGCCACCATGCTGCCGTCATGTGTGGTTTTACCCAATGAATGCCTTTAGTCCTAGTGAAGATAAGGTCCCTAAAGTTTCTGAGGTGCTTTTATACTTCATTGGAACCCTATATACAGATCGGAGAGTGCATTCATAGACCAGCTAGTTTATACACACTCACTTGCTGCAATCTCTTCTGCAACTGATAGTTTGGGGCAAGAGTTTCCAAAGGGCATATGTGATTTAGGAATATGGACATCTGGGAAAAACCGACCGGGTTTTAAGCTCCTGAGTCACATTCTCCCCACTTGAAAACTGTGTTGCTGCTGTTTACTTCTGGTGTATATTATAGCAGTGCCTGGAGACCTCAGCTAAAATTAGATTACTATTGTTCCTCATCTTTGGAAAAGCACAGAGTAACAGACAGTCCCTCTGTTGATGAGTTTGCAATCTAAAGAGGCAAGCCAGAGAAAGGAAGCAGGTTCATTCCAGTTTTACAGATGGAGAACTGAGACACATAGTAAGCAAAGGTCTTGCCCTACATCAGACAAGAAGTCTTTCATGTTCTGCTGTAGTGCTTTAGCTACACCGCTATCACATTTATAGCACAACAAGTGGCCAGTCCTGTCTCTCCTTCCATGGGAATTAAGGGCACAGGGACAGTGGAAGAAGAATGTAAACCTTCTGGCTTGGAGACCAGGATAACCTTCCCTTTACCCCCAGGTGAGAGTACTGGTGTAGGAGGCTAGAGCATGGGACCAGGATCTTGGAAACCTGTGCTCTAGTCCTGGCTCATAAGGTGATGCTGGGCACAAAATGTGTCCTCAGCTTGTCAAGGAGCTGTGGCCAAGTAATCGGCTACCACTGAAAGGAGGGGAATACTTCTTTGGACCCATGGTTGCTGCTGGGATTATGGATGAGTCTGGTGTGACAAGACCATGCTATAAATGCAGAACTATACACACAGCTTACTCGTTACCCACAATAATTTGCCATTTATTCCAGGGTACACCGCCCCATTTTGGAGTAAGTCCCAACCCCTAGAGACAGCCCTCCTGAATTTGGAACTTCCCTCTGGTAGGTGTGTACGAGTCTGAGACTCCTTTCCTGGGGTAAATTACTATGGAATAAATGTACCCCAAGGTGGACTCCTTATGTAGAGGACAAGCTCTTCAGGAGCAATCAAAGTAAAGCTGAGAGTGCACTGTGTAAGCCTCCTTCCCTGAATGTAAATTGCTGAGGCAGACAGGCAGGATAGTCCTCCACCCTTAAAGTCAATGTGAGTTTTGCCATTGACTGCAATGGGTGGACGGAGGCCTTTGCCCCAAGTCGAGTGAAAGGAGAGTGAAGCACCCATCATCATGGTGCATCCTTCTCAGTCCAGTGGAAAGGCATGGCAGTTTTAGTTTCTTACTGAGGCATGCTGCCCGTTAGCCTGTAGCCTGTCACAGATGAAAAGCCAGCTGACATACCTGTTTTGACTTTACTGAGCAGTGTGCCACATGTTGCAAAATCAGGCAACTCCAAGGAGCAGAAGGCTGTATGATCATGTAATCTCATGGATGGTGAGATTTTTTAAATTTTTTTTTAGCCAGAGCACAAAGGAGAGAGCCTAGTCTAGTCACACTTGCTGTGTTTTGCAGCGTAGAATACACTGTTTGCAATGGGGGAAACGAAGGGCTAGACTATTATCTTCCACGGTGTTCGGCTTTTGCAGGCGGTGGAAGCCACCCTGATATGGAAGAGTTTGTGAGAGTCTGAGTTTAAGGGCACTTTCCCACGAGCATCGTCTGCTCGCGCTGTAAAAGTGCCACGGGCCGATTTTAGACACGCCTAGACATGTCGTATTTCTGGTCGCGCTTTCTTTAACGATACCAAGGTACTTAATTTGCGCCATTAAAGAATGCGCAACCGGAAATACAACGCATCTAAATGCTGCCCGTGGCACTTTTACAAGGTTCATCATTTCATGGCGCAAGCAGGTGGTGCTCGTGTAAAAGCAGCCTAAGATTCCTCTGTGGCAGGTACCGGACTATAGTCATTTGTTTTCTGTGATCTGTGTCTGTGCATGACAGTAGGGTGTTTCTGCATGTTAACCTCCTGTTTGTTTCCTACCTGATGACTAACACATGAGGAGCAGGGAACACTTCCTTCAGGGGATTCCCTGTCCCTCATGGATCAGCCATTGGGTGAGGAGCAGGGAACGCAGCCTGTACAGAATTGTTTAGCTCAGGGAGGGGAACCAATTTTTTTTGTTCTCCCAGGAGCCATGTTAAAAATTAGTACGAGCTCCAGCGGCCATGTAGAAATTGGGGTGGGGGTGTTTAAGAGCTGCACTCAGGAAGAGGAGGGTTCAGATCATGGATCTTTGCCATGGATCCATCCCCTAGCCTTGAGTGCATGCCTTCATCTCTGCTTCCTTCCCCTGTGCTCAGTCTTACTGGGCTTGGGAACAGGAACTGGAAAGGGGACAAATAAAAATTAGCCATTTGGCCCCCTCCCCCAAACCCGGCCCCCTTCCCCTGGTTACAGGCTTGGTGAAATTGACCACGGAAAGGGATCTGGATCAATTTCATCACCTGCTTATGCACACATGATGTAGACTGCCTTTGACTGCAGCCTATGGCATGTGTAATGGGAGTGTGATACAGTCACAAACACACACGGGAAAGATGTGTGCTGCTGGCTCCACATATTTGAGAAGCCTCTAGCACATGCCTTTCTTGTACCGGGACATGGGTTTGACTCGTAACACAAAACACAAGTTTAAGGAAGAAAACAAATGAGTGGTAGTACGTGTGATAATACCCTCAACTGAGGACTCTATTCTCCGTAAAGCGAGGAAAGGAAACTTTTGTATTCCCCCACTAAAATGGGCGCCTCCTGACTGAATATCAGGTCAGGATCCCATTGGCTGAGTACTCCTCTGCGACAGGGCTCCAGGAGAGATTGTGCCCAACCGGGGTATGTGGGGAGTGGGTACTCCATGCAAGAGTATAGGAATTACCACGCTGCATCAGGCCAGTGGTTCATCTATTCCAGTAGCCAACAGTGACTAGTATCAGCTGTTTCAGAGGGATTGATTTAAACTGTCATAGGCTGCTTTGCTCTCTTGCAGATTGTGAAATCAGCTCTCACTTTGTTACCCCACCCACAATGGAGATAGGGGATTGAGGCCACATTTCCTCTCCTCCTGGGCCCCCCTGCCCTCTTTGAAATGATTTATCTCCTTAGGGCAGCAATAGGACTGCTCCAGAGTAAGTGGTTTAAGGATTTTGATCTAAAGATGATAGGCGAGGGCAAGGGGACAGGGCACATAGATATACAGACATCATCATGCTCTATTATACCTAGACAAAAAACCCTTTGGTTTAAGAAGCTTGTTAAGGTGACATTACAAATTATACTCAAATGTTAGCATGACAGTAAATTGTATAATAAGGCAACTTTATTAAATATCAGACCAATCTATAGAGTTTAATTTTCTTATTCAGTAATAATAAAAAAATGACTTAACTGAAATTAAGCTGCATATGGACGTATTTAGACATAACAAAGATCAGGTGTCAAAATCCCTAAGCATGTGTTTGGTCATTTCGTGTAAGCACCATAACAAGCCCAACACCAATTTGGCCACCCGTTGAACGTGCGATGTGAACACCATTGCATCACAAGGACAATTTGCCTGTTCTGGCTGAACATGTGGCCAGCGTTGTGGCCAACGGTATTGCGTGGCGTGTTAGTAGGTACAACATGGAAAAAAGACAGCAGCGCATGTGTGCTGAGATCAGGTGGCGAGCAAAACATCAATTTACCCCAAGACAAGCTGTCTGTATAAGTAGCACCACATGGTGAACACAGGGCCAAACCAGTGTTCATATCAAGGTCAAAACACACATTCAGACACCCATTGATGTTATGTCTAAAGACACCCAATGTGTGGAATGGTGACTGAACAATACTTATACGTGATGGGGAATGTATACAGTTTAATTTCAGTTGTCGTAATTTTTTTAAATTAATGAATAAGAAAAGAAAAATGTATAGATTGGTCTGATATTTAATAAAGTTGCCTTAACATACAATTTACTGTCACGTTAACATTTGAGTATAATTTGTAATGCCGCCTTAACAAGCTTCTTAAACTAAAGGTTTTTTGTCTAGGTAATTTGTCCTTCTTTTGAAACGTAATAGTTTGTTAATGCATATGCTGGCCCCAGACACAAGAATGCTGCAGGTGCACACAGGCGCTCACTCATCCCCCACCCCACATGGAGCAACCTGTTTTTTGCAGGTTTCTCTGTGCAGGGGTGATGGGTGGAGGTGCGTGTTACACAGGAGCGCACAAGCAAGTGCTTTCATATGAGACGCACCCACCCACGTCACTGCATGGGTGCGTCTTGTGTAAAAGAGGTCACACACTCCTTCACACACATTCTCTCACTTCTCTCGCACACACTCATTCTGACTGATCACACAACAATCATTCATACACAGTACACACATGCTCTCACCTCATACGTTCATTCAAATTGATCACACACACACACTCATTCATACACACTACACACATGCTCTCACCTCACACAGTCATTCAAATTGATCAGTCATGCACATTAGACCAGGGGCGTAGCTAGGATGCAATGGGTCCCTGGCCAAGAAGTCAAGATGGACCCCCCTCTTTGTGTCTTGCCGGTGGGCCTAAGGGTGCCGCCTGACTTGGTGGGCCTGAGGGCGCTGCTAGCAAACACACAAGACACCCAAAATGCAGCCACCCTATTAAGCACATTATGCAATTAAAAGAGACATATATACAACCAGTTGTACCCCCATAATCAATTCACAATGCCCCCCACCCATAACCATTTTATTTGTGCCCCCGGGGCAGCGTGAATTCATTATAGGGGGGGGGGGTGCAAATGAACTGGTTATGGAATGGGGGTTTAAAGACAGTGTTCCTGTTAGCAATAACTTCATTAAGAAGAGTTAATGAAAGAACAGCCATAATAATCTTAGAACCATATTTACAGATTTTCCAAGGTAGAATAGATATTGCTTTATGTCCTAAATTCTTACCTAAGATAGTATAAGTAAGACAGTTGTGAGAATGTGACCCTTTTTACATGGACCTCTCTCACCCATGAACACGCAGATTTTTCGGGAGCCCTGAGTGAACGACGCAGCACGCTCGCTTGCAGTGAATGGGGGTGCGCGCACCTAACACACATCCCCACTCACCCCCCCCATCTCATACCCATGCATGGACCAACTGAGGAAAATGGCGGTAGCTCTGTGGGTACAGATGAGTGGGGGGTGAGTGGGGATGCGTGTGCAATCGTGTCTACGCCCCGCCCATGCACTGGCGCGTCCACTGACCCACCACCTGATGGAGCTGTGTAAAAACGGCTTGTGAGGAGTCATTAGAAGAAGAACAGAAACCTTGTAAACAAGGTTCTTCAAGATGGCTCCTAACATTCTCACAACATCCACCCTTCCAGCCCTGCATGGAATTTTCTTATATTCCTAGTAGAAAGGGTTGGAAGGAACTGTCATTCTGAGGGGGGGAGTGCTTTTCATACTAGAGGAGCTCGAGACCATCACTTGGTTTATTATTTGAATATGGTGAGCATGCACAACCCAGTTGTGAGAACGTTGGGAGTCATCTTGAAGAACCTTCTTTATAAGGCAACAACCTTCTGATCACTGACATGGGGAGGAGTTGACTTTATCTCCTAGTCCAATCGTATCTGGTGTCCTGTTGCTGCTGCTGTTGCCGCTGCAGCACTACTAGCAGGCAGAGGCAGATGAGGGATGGGGACCCCCCCCACCTTCAGCCCCCACCCCACCTCTAGACTCCCCTTCATTGTTTGTAATCACAGAACACATGTGTTGCTGGAGGAAACCTAGAATGGTCATGAATCAGAGGTTTTTGCTCTACTGACTCCCATTGAACAGCATAGGCGCTGTTCAATGAGAGTTTGCTACCGCCTTAACTATAGGGTCATGACCGTGGTCCTATAATTAATTGCAAAGGACTTTTAGGTCACTAGTTATAAAAGGCAGGGGTGGTAGCAAGGGGGAGTAGTGGAATTGTTTGCTTTTCTCCCTAAGAGCTGTGTATCCTGGAAAGCATGCCCCCTGTCAGGCCCTTCCAGCAGGGCCATAGGGTTTGGGGACAGGTTGGTGGGGGGACCCGTCGGTGTCATCCTACCTGGGGGGTCTGGGGAAAAGGCAGCACTAACACCACCTTGGGGGCACCCCTGCCAGCAAGGAGCACTCTGAGGGCACTCCTGGAGAGACAACCCAGGAAGCTCGTGCACCGCCGTTGACATCACAGGTGACGGCGGGACCCAGCAGCGCAGCAGGAAGTGGTCCGATCTGCCTGGATGCTCCCCTCCTGGCCTCCATAACCATGCCCCCTGCAGCACCGTCTCGGCGCTCAGAGCGCCTGCGCCAGCGTTTCCCTGCAGCTCACAGGGAATAAAAGGAGCCCTCTGACTCCCCTCCATTGCTGGTGATCAGTGCCCTGCGCCTGTGAGACTGGCCCCCCTTGCATTCCTGTGTTGTAGTCGTGAGTACAACCTGCGTTGAGGTCATTGTTAGAGTGAGAGCGTGAGAGAAAGAGTGTGACTGTGGCGTAAGAGCAGTGTGTCTTGTAAGTATTTGTGTTTCACCTGTGACTTCCCCTACCCTCCTTATCATCTTGGGTGGCCTGGGTTCCCCCTAGAGTGAAAGTCCTGTCCCTCCTTCCCCTTCCCCATTGGGATTTTGCATGGGACAGCCCCACACTGACTTTCCATACCCTTGGCCCTGTTCCCTGTGTGGGAGGTGGGTGTGTTGTGCCCCGTGCGGGTGTATTCCCTTCCCTGGGACAGGCATTACACTCACCTCCCTGTGATGATCTAGGCTCGGGGTCTCCACCCCATAAGTCAATTATGATCCTGAGGGGCATATTACGAGCAGGCATTGATTGCCACAGGGGTCCACGCCCGTTCCCCCTTCTGGGTTTCCCTATTCCCCACACCACCACTTGGTGGGGTGCTGCTGGCTCTGACAACAGAGGTCCTGTGATCAAAGCTGGGTTCCCACAAGCTGTTCCAGCACTTGACTCTGGGTGGCTGCTTGCCTGTGTGGAGAAGTTGTGCACGCAGCATTCTAGGCTCGCTGCTCCTCAGAGTGGCACCCAAAACTGCTTAATTAATCTTGGGACTCTAGGCGATTAGTACAGCAGGCTGACGGAGGCTGCTTCCTGGAGCCAGCAGCACAAGAGCATGAGCCTGGATGGAACCACGAGCATGCCACTCCTCTAGATTTCAGTGCAAGGGTGCAAATGGGGAGGCAGGAGACTTGCCTTTACTGTGGTCATCTATATCCTTCTGGATCCCACTGCTGAGCACTGCCTTGCGCTAGACAGAGATTCCCTGGTCTCTGATTGGATGTAAGGTGGCATAGAGGGGAGGGAATATGGGGGAGAGGGGAAAACTGGCAATAGAATGGGAAAGGAGGGGAATCAAAGAGGACTCTGATTGGGCAAGAGGTCCCTTTCACATTGCTAGACTAGAACCTAGCAATGGCAGAAACAAGACTTGAACTAGGGTCTCTGGGACTATAAGGTAGTGGCTAGCCCCACAATGCCACTCTTGTGTCTTAACTTTGACCAGTAGGCCCCTGGTTCAAATATCATGACCCTGCCCCCCAGCTTCTTGATTGGCTGCCTGCCTAGATAAAGGCTGCCCAGAATGCTACTTGTGCTCAACCTGTGCTGGATCCTGCCTGCCTGCCTCTGAATCTGTCCATGTCCCAGACTGTGACCCCTTAAAAGAAAGAGGACAGCAGCCATGAGGCCACCAAGGTCTGTGATACAGAAAGACTGGGGGGGCTGCTTGAAGAGGGACCCTCATTTAATGACATGCCTAGGGTTACTGGAGAGGACTGTATCACTCAGATTTAACTGGGACATCTGGTCTAGAATTGCAGCCGAACACCCAAAGATGTGGGCACCCCTGACAAACCTGGTGTTTCTGACTCGACCCAGCCCTGTTCAGGTACCATTGGTACTTGATGGCCTGCTTGAATGTGCTGACCAGCCTTTGAAAGTGATGGGTCCCAGCTGGGATGGTCCGCAGCGGTTCCAGCTACTGCCAGGGCCTGTCACTGCCAAAGGCCACTCCCCCCGAGCGCCTCTCAAGTGAGGGGTGGGGGTGGGGGGAAGAAGCGCTGGCCAGTCTATGAAAGTGACAGGCTCTGTCTGGGGAGCCCTGCAGCTTGTCAGTTTCTCTGGGTTAATGCTTGCAATTTTGGGGGCATCGAGCCCTCGACTGGTCCTCAGGTAGCTTGTTGGGTGCCCAAAACATTTTAGTACCCGTTGCAGTTCTAATCCCTACTAAACAAGCAAGTCAGTCTGGTGGGACTGGCACAGCCCTGGGTGATGAGACCATCCTGGAGCATCTCCACAAAGCCAACAACAATTTAGCTCCAAGAACTTAATTTGGACTTATTGGTGTGTGTTTTGAACATGCTGGTCCTAGTCCCTGAGAAGTCATGTTGTCCGGGTCCCAACTGAGAGAATCAGTTGGGGTCCGTGGAGGGTTTGTTGTTTAGTGCTTTCCTTTTAATGTGTTTTAATTGTGTTACTTTTAGCTTTTCCTGTGTTGCAAGCTGCCCCGAATGCCTGGAGCAGGAGGGCCGGGGGAAAAATGTTTTAATAAATAAATAAATAAATCTTCCAAATCAGACACATTTTAGAAAGGTAACTAAAGTCTTGTTCCTTTCATGAAAAGAACAGATTTGTAGGTTGGAAGGAGCCGCCAAGGTCACCTAGTCCAAACCCCTGCTCCAAGGCAGGATGCTCTGTACTGACAGCATCTCAGAGAGATGCTTGTCTTGATGGTTTTTGAACCTCCACAACCTGACATGGCAAATGTGTTACTTTTAATTCCATGGTTCAGCATGTTAGGAATTTAAATGTCTGAATTTGCAAGTGGAAGGCTTTCTGGCAGTCATTTACAGGCAAGACTGCTTCCCTGCAAACTCTGTTAAATGCACTGAGGAAATAGAGTTGAGCTTTGCATTCTGTGTGCAACAATTATATCATTACAAATAAAAATCTGAAAGTCTCAGGCTTGTCAGTAAGAAGTGAAGGGTTTAGAAACCAAAGAGAGAGAGACAGAGAGATGCAAGAACTAGAGAGGATAAAGAGAGCATAAAGCTCCGAGGGATGGGACATAAATGCTAGACTGGAATCTGATTTCTTAACATTGATTTAAATCCGAAATAACTCCCCTGAAGCCAATGCGGCGATAAGTGGGATAAGTGAAGTTAGATCAAAATGAGACTCATGAACTGTCGTATTGTCTTCCGTTTTCCTCCACTGTCTGACACCATTCCGATCGGGGGCCTTACTATTAAGCATGAAGGGTACTCTGAGGAGAAAGACTGTTCTTCACTGAAGTAAAAGGAGTGCCTGTGTGGCCTACTGGATATGGTGTTGGCCTTGAACCTGGGAGACCAGTATTCAAACCTTGTATCACGTGGGGGCCTTGGGCAAGCCACACTCTAACAGCCTCAGTTACCCCTCTATAATAATGATGCATCTTGTGGTGGTTGGGTGGGTGGACTAGATAAGGATTATAAAGCGCTCATAAAGGATTATGAATGCCAAGACTGCTATGTTAAATGGACAATAATAAAATGTATGTGTGGATTTTAAAGGGGAGGTGGTTTTCCCTCATGAGGGCTGTTGCCTTGCTGTGCCTCAGAATAAGGGACAGTCTTAGTTGTTTATACAGATAATTCTCATTTCTCAAATTCTACACCCACCCTCTAAGAGATCTTTCCACATTCTGAACAGGATTGCCACCTCTTGGAGAAATGACCCTGTCCCTGACACTTCCATAGGCCAAAATGCGAGTGCCAGGGGTAATTTCTGCAAGAGGTGGCAGCAACCCCCATTCTCAAGCTTATTTATTTTATTTGCAAGACACCCTCCTCTGGTAGTCTCTTAATCCACTACTGTTGGATCTACTACTATATTTGTGGGTCCCTTGCTCCATGTACTACCTTGCTCCATGTACTATCCCAGGCCGTCAATAAGTGGAGAGAGAAGGGAGACCCAAGTAGTTCTCCTCCACATCTCTAGCACTCATCCTTCCTTCCATTAGGCTCACAATCTTGTTTTATACTAAACTTGTGGTCACCTGACTCTGTCACATGGCCAAGGCTGCAGTGCCCCACTGTGCTCTGAGGACTACATTCCCCAGCATCTCTAGAGTAGACATCTTAAAGGACCACATCCTAAATTCCTATGCAAGGCTTGCCCTACTGGAAGGACCAGCAAATGAATGAAGTTGATAGAGCTCTGCCCATATCTAATTTGGTTTTTTTTCAAGCCTCCTCCCTCCCTCTTTCTCTTTTCAAGCTTTCTTCTGTTATATATAGGCTATAGATTTTTTTTTTAACTGAACAGCTTTTGAAAAATGAATGAACACAACAGTCGATGCTGGAATGATATTCTGGGCTAAGTATTTCATGTTTGTTTACCCAGGAAAGGCTGGGTCACCTCTCTAAGGAAGCATTTGGGTTTCTTCTCTCCTGTCAGTTCTTGCCTATTTGTACAGCTAGGCTGACTGAAGCAGAAGGATGACAAATCATATGTTTCCAGTCACACAGGGATAGCCTCCTCTGAAGGGGCCAGATTCTGTGTTGGGCTTTGCACCTGGCCTCCGCTTTTATTGATTTCTCAAGCAACTGAGAGTGCTTAGTCGAGTACTCGGCACATTCCAGGACTGAGCATTAGGTATGAACATAACTCCCAGCTGGGGCTATGGAGAGGGACATGTTTATAGATGGGGAGTGACTCATCCAGACTTTGATGAACTCCTGTCTACAAACTCTTTGATGTAAGTAATGTAAAGGCCATACTGCCTTCACGAACTAGCAACTTGATCCTGAGGGGATGCAGAGTGAGCTTGTGAGGGAGTGTGGCTGCTGCAGGACTGAACACAGATGACATGAGGTGTTGGGGAGGGGAGGATTTAATTACAGATTAACCTTAGTTTATTTCAGAGGTTTTTATTTATTTTTATTTATTTTATTTTATAAACTTCTACCCTGCCCCTCCTGCCATGCAGCTTGGGGCAGCTTACAACATCTTAAAATCCAATAAAAACAATTAAAATAATCATAAATATTATAAAAACAGGGCTAGCAAACCAATCTAAAAACCAAAAATAGGTGGGGGAACTAAAACCCCACACCCTACCCACCCTCCCTCCCAAAGGCCTGGGCGAACAGCCAGGTCTTACAGTTCCGCCGGAATGTTAACAGGCTAGGGGCCAGGCGAGCTTCCTCC
>QEPC01013926.1:525444-538065 GCA_003113815.1 Sphenodon punctatus | reverse complement strand
TCTCGGTGCCATAGCCGGGGCGGAACCCAGATTGAAAAGGGTCTAGGAAGCCGATACTATCCAGATGCACCTGGAGCTGGAGCGCCACTGCCCGCTCAATAACCTTCCCTAAAAAGGGAAGGTTAGAGACAGGTTGGTAGCTGGCAAGTGCATCCACGTCCAAAGATGGTTTTTTCAACAGGGGGCGCACCACAGCCTCTTTTAGGCAGAGCGGCAGCCTCCCCTGCTGAAAGGACACGTTCACTACCCTTGCCAGCACCGTCCCCAACGTCTCCCTGGAAGCTTTTACCAACCAGGACGGGCACGGATCGAGTTCACAACATGTGGCCCTCACAGACCCCAGGACATCCACCGCGTCGGCCGGCGTCACTTCCTGAAACTCTCCCCAATAGGTTCCCAAACTATTGCGTGTCTTTGTTGCTCGCTGGGGTGATGGGATATTTAGGTCTTACTCAGACAAAGAGCTTGGGAAACTTGTTTAATTCAAGGCAATTCTCTATAATCATTGCCCTGACATACACCATCCGAGCTTCCAGTTTTAAAGTAAGGAAAACACGAGAGCCTACTTGCTTGGTATGTAAGAGAGAAGGTGGCATGGAAGCAGCTGTACGCTAGCCAGGAATTACCTATGTTCTTGGAGGTTACACTGTATACAACAAGGAAGGAAATCAAATATACAGGAGGGGAATCAAATAGAAGTGACTCTGCGTGTGGTATTGTGGAGAGATAGGGTAGGAGTGGTCACCAAATTATAAGGAGATGTGCTCTTGTCCTCATTAGCTTCCTGCTCAAATAGTTGTTCTCAGCTAGCAACAGTGGCAACAAAGGAACTATACTCCCCTTCAATTTCCAGACAAATATCACAGAAGGGAGAGAGCCAGAGGCGCTGACTAGTGGGCGACACTACCAGGGAATTGGATCAATGCTCCCTTGTAAATAAATAGGTTTTCCAACAGCTCCTAGGTTTGCACACAAAATGGAAGCGCTCTCCTTAGAAATCTTTGTGAAAATAGCATGTGTTAAAGCTTGGGCTATCAGGCAGGATTAGTCAGCGAGGGGATTATTTATGACCCATACCATTGTCTGATCCATTTTAGCCAACTAGAATGGACAGAGAACTTGGCATCCAGAAGAGTCCCAGAAATTTGGTTTTTATCAAAGGAGTTGAATTCTGTGTAAGTTCTCTGTTAAACCCATTATTTCCCTTGCCAGATCCATTACTGTTTGGCCAACATTTAATCAAATGTGAATGGAGAAGTTACATTTGAATAAACTATTTGTTTAGAACACCCGCTTGTCTCTAGTGCTGCATATTACAGCTTGTCACCGATGAGACAAGAAGGGGAAATAAGTGGTGGGATCAGGTGCTGGAGGCTAATGGGCAGGCATGAGCATCCTACGTGGGAGACGACATGAAGCGCTGAACAGCTGTCTCTGAGGTACACTGATTTATTAGCACATTTGAACATGTTTCAATGTCACGGGCTGGCCCTTGTAGCTGCTTCTGCTCCCAGTTTCTCCTAGATGGACTCAGTTGCTTGCGGTAGGGGAGAGCGTTAAAATGGATGCCAACTGCAAAGGAAATATTCTCCCTGTCAATTTCCAGTCTGAGTTAAATGATTAATAATATGAGTAGTAATAGTTTTATTTATGTATTAAAGTTATTTAATTTTATTTATACACTTTATTTTTAATATTTGTATTGTACTATTATGTAGCCATCATTTTATTTCCATACATAATTGTATTTATCTGTTGAATGGCACTCTTGGGGCGCTTCCCGAAATTAATACAATAAAGCAAACTAAAATCCATTTAAAACCAGTTTAAAAGGGTGGAGGCAAATATATATTAAGGGAAACCAGCAGTGGATCCTCTAAAGGGCCTGGAGAACAATAATAAATAAAAGACGTCAGGTGCTTTTAAAAGGTGTGGAGGGAAGAAGTGAGATGAATAACTGGAGGAAATGAGTTCCACCTTGAGGGGCTGTCACAGCAAAGGCTCGATCGCCCACTGACTTGAGGCAAGATGGCAGGATCCCCAAACAGTGGGAGGGATCTGAGTGCAAATAGTTATTCAGGGGAAGGTTCAGGAGCAGGTCTTGACTGTGTAGTCGGGGCTTACGTCTTTCAGGGCCCTAAAAGCCAGCAGTGCAAACTTAAATTCAATCTGTCGCTCTACAGGTAGCTAATGCAGAAGACTCAGGGCAGGTGTAGCATGATCACAGGTGCCCAAACCAGTAAGCAGCTGCATTGCCACATTCTGAGCAAACTTCAAGTGACAGGGAAACGGCAGCTGGGAGCCCAAATAGGAAGTAATTACAAAAACCAAGCCTTGTGGTCATCAGAGCATGGATTGCTATGGCAAGGTTGGCTATGGGTGCAGCTTACACAAAATGGGCGGCTGAAAAAAGCATCTTCAGATCACCTCTGCCACCTCAAGGGACCTCATCTGGTTTTGTTTTTGTTTAATAAAAAACATTCATTTTCAGTTAAAATGTTGATTTATTTATTTATTTTTCAATGCTTCTATAACGCCCTACTCGCTATACAGCGACTCAGGGTGGTGTACAATCAGCACAGGTAAACAAAATACAAAAGTAAAAAAAAACACTAAAATCTCAGATTAAAATTGACTTAATCCCTCCCTCCCCCATCCCCCTAGATAAATGCCTGATGAAAGAGCCAGGTTCTACATTGACTATAAAACATAGAGAGGTCCCGGGAGAGTAAAATCTTTTAGTTAAAAGCCCACTTGTTTTCCCTGGTGGCAGCAAGAGAAGTGATTTTATTTTAATTATTTATTTATTTATTCTGAATAGCCAGTGCAGAAGATGGAATGGGCAATCCACTCTAGTGTGTGTATGCATTCTACCAGCATGGGAACCCCTGCCACACCTATTATAGCTCTGTCCCTACTGGCATAACATGAATGAACGCTCCTCTGTCCGACCTCTACTCCCCCATCTTTCCCCGTCACTACTCTTCATAATGCCAGCTTGGAGTTTGCTTGTATTGGTGAGGACTCTGTAGAAATCTGTCTATGCAGGCACTGAGCAAAAATTAAGTCTTGGCTTTGCATTTTTCAGCAGCTGGCAAGACTGAGCCATATATTGTCAAAGGTGAAGATATTCAACATTAAGGCTGGCACTCGACTCGTGATTTATTTCTTAAGTGCTGCAGCCTTCATGGAATATCTGATCACACTGTGGCTGGCAGACATACACCTGCTTGGGTGAGCTAAGGACAGAGATCAGTAACACAGTCCTAGGGGAAAGGTACCACAGATAGTTATGAGTTTGAGTTAAGGTTTGTACAGGCAAGTGTGGGGAATAGCGAGCAGACAAATCTGCGTCTGCTGCTCTAGGAAAAAAAACCTAATCAGTTGGGAGAACACCCCTTCTACTAGCAAATCAGGGCAAACCAGCTCCACCCACACTGATGCGGTCCTGATCTGGGGAATTTGAAGAGTGACTTGCTAAGATACAAAAACTACCAATAAAAACCTTTTCAAGTTCATCAGAAGCAAGAAGCCTGTTGAAGAGGCAGTTGGGCCTTTAGATGACCAGGGTGTGAAAAGAGAGGATAAGGCAAAGAGGCTGAATAAATTCCTTGCTTTGGTCTTCACGGCAGAGGATGTTGGGGAGATAACCACACCAGAACTATTCTTTGTAGGTGATGAATTATAAGAACTTGCATGACTCTGGAAGAGGTTCTAGACCAAATTGACAAAATAAATAATAACAAATCACCAGGATCAGATGGTATTCACCCCAGAGTTCTGAAGGAACTCAAGTATGAAATCATAGACCTACTGTTGGTAATTGTAACTTATCACTAAAATCTGCCACTGTACCCAAGGATTGGAGGGTAGCAAAGTAACACCAGTATTTTAAAAAGGCTCCAGAAGCAATCCTGGAAATTACAGAGCAGTGAGCCTGGGTGTCTTCAGACGTTACGAGATCACGCTCAACCACACTGAACCACGCTCAACCCCCCCCATGGGGCCAAAGGGCCCTGAACGTCTGAACGGCGCGCGCCAGATGTTCACCACGCCCAATACCCACATGGGGTTAGTTTCAACCACGCTTCCTGGGCTAGCCGGGGGAAGGTCCCGGGAAGCGTGGTCAAATGAACCCCCACCGGGAACCAAGGAAAAGTAACGTCTGGACGCCAATCCCCGCGCGGAACCAAACGAAACGAGCCCCAGCCGGGGACAAGGCACGCAGCGTTGCTGCCCGGCAACCAGCAACAACACAACCACCGGAGGGAGATTTAAAGCGAGAGCAGCAGCAAGCAAGCGTGGCGGGATGGAGCGAGGAGGGAGGCGGAAGAGAGCGGAGGCAGAGACAGCGACAGCGGCGGGCCAGGAGGCGGAGGAGGTACAGGCAGGCCCAGCGATGCAGGCGGAGGGGGCACAGGTGCAGGAAGGGGGCACACGGGAGCACCCGACCAGGGAGGCGGCCCGGGAACAACACCCACAGCTGCAGCCGGGTCGCGCCGCCCCGGGGACAGCGGCCGGAACGGGCCCACAGGAGGCACCCAGGAAAAGGGTAAGGGCACCCAAGGGGAGGGGAACAGGGGGCACGGGTGAACCCCCCATGGGGGGGGCCGGGGGGACCCCGGGCGCAAGGCAGGGGGGCAGGGGGCCCCCGAGAGGGGCCACACCCGCACCCAGCAACCACTCACCCCCTCCCCCCCCCAGACACGAAAGACGGCCCGGGCGGACGAGCCCCAGGACGAGCCCGGCCCCGCGCGCCCGGAGGCGCACCCCCAGGAGGAGGTGGAGGAGGAGCAGGTGCAGGTGGAGCAGGAGCTGGACCAGGAGGAGGAACAGCAGGGGCCGAGCCGGAAGAAGGCCTACCACAGAGGGGGCCAGTGGGGCCTACAGGAGACCCGGGACTTCATCCGGATCTGGGGGACCCTCGAGTACCAGCTGGAGCTCGCCATCAACCAGAGGAACGAACACGTCTACCGGGACATTGTGCGCGACATGGAGGCGGCAGGGCACGAGCGCACAGTCACCCAGTGTCGCTCCAAGGCCAAGGAACTCAAGAGGGGGTACAAGGCCATCAAGGACAACAACAGCCGCTCCGGGCACGGGGCCCGCACCGCCCCCTACTACGATGCCCTGGACCGCATCCTTCACATGAAGGGCTCCATTGTTGCCCCACGCCTCGTGGGCAGCGCTGTGGTCCAGGGCAGGGAGCGGGCCGAGGTACCCCCTCCCCTCGCCGCCCGCCCGGTAGACACGAGCTCCGGGGACCCCCACCCCCAGGAGGACCACCCGGGACCCGCTGAAACCCCAAGGCCCCCCCCCAGCAGCAGCCCGGAGAGTTCCCAACGCCGAGCCGGCCAGGCGGAGTCGGAGGTCGGCACCCTCACCACCCTCAGCCTGTGGTCCCTGGGGGAGCACTCCCAGGGCGAGGCGCCGGGCTCCCAGGGCTCCGAGACCGACATCGAGGGTATGCGGGCCCCCAGGGCAGGGGGGGGCACGACCAGGGGGCCGGTGGCAGGGGCGGGGGTCGGGGCCCTGCTGCAGGGGCCACAACCAGCCCCCTTCACCCGCTCCCCCCTCTCCCGCCCGCAGGACATGGGGAGCCCCAGGACCGGGCCAGCGAGACGGTGCAGGCCCCCGCGGAGGGCACAGGAGAGCAGGTGCCGGACCCAGGTAAGGCGGGAGGGCTGGGATGGCGGGAGGGCCCCCCGGGCGCCAGCCCAGGGGGGCCTCCGGCCTCAGTGGGGGAGGGGGGGCAGGGGGCCCCGGGACCCGACCCCGCTAGGGGACAGGGCCCTGCACTGACCCACCCGCCCATTTCCACAGGGCAGCCCCCGCGCGCGGCGCCTCCGCCGGCCGCGGCCCCAGCCCAGCGGATGCGGGAGTACCGGGCGCGGGTCCGCAGGCGCAGGGAGGAGCAAGCGGAGGACATCGTCCGCAGGGCGGAGGAACAGGGGGAGCGCATGATCGCCTCCGTGGACCGCATGGAGGCGGCCATAGAGCGGTCCATGGAGAAGGCCCTGGAGACAGACCGCCGGCTGGAGGCGGAGGTGCGCCTGGAGCGGAGGCGGGAGCGCCGGGAGCACCAGCGGCAGCAGGGGCTGCTCAGGGGCCTCCGGCAGGACATACAGGGCATGGTGCGGGAGCACAGTGCAAAGATGGACAGGTCCCACGACATTGGGACCTCCCTGCTCCTGCATGCGGGCACCATGTGTGCCTACGTGATGGCCGGCGCACCTCCGGGCGCCCTGCCCGCCCAGGTCCCCATGCCGGGCCCCTCGGCGCCCCCGGGCCCAGCCCTGCCGCCCCTGGCGCCCCCCCGGCCCCAGGGCCCTCGCATGCGCCTCCCAGTGCCCCCGGGCCTCCGGAGGGTCCAGCCCCCCCGGGGCGCGACCGGGGCACCGGGCACAGCTGCCCATCCGCCGCCCGGCCCCCTGCCGGGGCCGGGACCGGCCCAGGACACGGCAGGGGACACGGACAGTGGGGGGGAGGGGAGCTCCCAGAGCTCGGTGGGCCCAAGCGGCCGCACGAGGGGTCGGCCCAGGAAACGCGGGGGGATGGTGGGAAGGGGGGGGAGGGGGAGGGCCACATGAGGGCGGGTGGTGGACGGGGTCACGGGCACGGGGGTGGGGAGGGGGCACAGGGTGATTGTGTGAACTGTGTGGGCAATAAAGTGGTGTAAATAGACAGTTGTCCCCGGCCCGTTTGTGGGGGGGACAGGGCTGTGGGACCGCGTGTACAGGGGCATGGGCACGGAAGGGGGGGTGGGGCCCCCAGGGGCGGGAAGGCCCTCACAGCGGGCCCCCCCGGGCGATGTGGGTTGCAAGGGCGTTCCGGATCCTTTTGGCATACCGGTACTCCCGGGGGTTCCCTGCGTTCACGTACAGGGGAACAGGACCGGGGGGCCGGTGGGGCTCGGGGTACTCCAGGGCCGCCCCCTCGGTCTCGCACACATTGTGCAGAACGCAGCAGGCACCGATCACCAGGGCGGAGGTGGGGACGGTGAAGTCCAGGCGGCCAGCTATACTCCTCCAGCGCTGCTTCAGGGCCCCGAAGGCACGCTCCACCACGGTCCGGCTGGCACACAGGCGGGTATTGTATACCTGCTCCGCAGGGGTGCTCGGGACAGGGTAGACCTTCATCAGCCAGCGGGTCAGGGGGTAGGCGGGGTCCCCCAGGATGCAGGGGGGCATGGGAACACCCTCGATCCACCTCATGCCCATGTCCGCGAAGTCCCCCCGGTACATGCGGGCATAGAAGGGGGAGATGGTCATGATCCTGGCGTCGTGACTCCGGCCGGAGTTGCCCGTGTAGATGTCTATGAAGCGGGCCCGGTGGTCCACCACCCCCTGCAGGTGCAGGGAGTAGTATCCGTGCCGGTTCACATACTCCAGGGCCTCCCCCGCGGCCGGGCGCAGGATCTCGATGTGTGTGCCGTCCACGGCTCCGATGCAGTTCGGGAAGCCCCCGGCCGCGAAGCCAGCCATCACAGCGCCCTGGTCCAGGAGCTGGATGGTCCTGTCGAGGAGCACGCCCTCCACAGCCTCGCACACATCCCGCACGATGCAGGCGACCGTGCTGAGCCCCACCCCGAAGTGCTGGGACACGGAGCGGCAGGAGTCGGGCGTTGCGAGGGCCCAGACCCCTATGGCCACCCGCTGGACCATGGGGATGGGCTCCCGCATGGAGGTGTGCTGCCGCTCCAGCCAGGGCGTGAGGAGCTCCGCTAGGCGCAGCAGGGTGGCCTTGCCCATCCGGAAGTGGGACCCCCACTCGGCCTCCCCCCAGTGGGCCTGGGCCCGCTCCCACCAGGCCTGGGGCCGCTCCGTGACCCATAGGCTCCGCGCTATGGGCATAGCCAGCAGCGCTGCCCGGCGGAGGGTCTGCGTTGCCCAGCGGAACCGCCTCGCGGCCCCTCGGAGCGCAGCGGGCCGGGTGAGGCTCCGGCAGGCGGCCAGCCACGCCCCCCAGGCCCGGCGCCGAGCCCTGAGCCGGGCACGGACTCTCCTGCGGGCCTGCTGGCCCCGGAGGCGCACGCCAGCCCGCAGGGCCAGGACATAGCGCAGGCGGACGGCCAGGTGCACCCTCTCGGTCAGGAGGCACAGCTGCTCAGTGTGGTCACGGTGCCACTCAGCCGCGAGCGCGAGGAACATCCAGTTCCCACCTGCCCTATCGCGCTCCATGGTGCTGGGGCCCCGGTGGGGGCTGGGAGCGCTTATGGCGGCCCGGTGCTGGTGGCTCCGCCCGGGGGTCGGCCTCGCGGGCCTGCGCGCGCCCTGTGCCGGTGCGTTCCGGCTGCTCCCGCCCCCAGCACCCCGGGCCCCCTCCCCTCGCTGTTTGTAGCGGGATGGCCTTGAAGGTGCGATTAGGCAGACAGAGAGCTCGCTGTTGTTCTCTGCAGCTGTGCCGGGCCCGCACCCCACGCCTCGCTCTGTTGTGCTACAATGTTGCGGTGCGGGCCCGTGTTCCCTGTCCCGGGGGCCGGGCCGAGCCTCTCCCGGCCCTGGGCAGTCTGTGTGCCCTCCGGGCTCCGTGTCCCATTCCCTGTTGTGCTGGACCATGGCTGGCTGCCCATCCATGGGGCTCCCGCTGTCCGGCCCCCAAGGGGCCCCCCATATCTGGGCCTTCCGCGAGACCATGTCTCTGTGCGACCTGTGGCACACCCCTGCCGTGCAGCTGCTCCTGGCCGGGCCGGGGAGCCGTGCAGGTGCCTACGAGAGCCTGAGCTCCGGGCTCCGTTACTTTGGCCATGTGGTGAGCGCCCGTGATTGCCGGCTGCATGCGGAGGCCCTGGGGCTGGCTCGTTTCCCCGAGGGGCGCATCCCGGAGGTGCTGTGCGCCCATGTGCCCTGGAGCGCCTCGGAGACCGTGTCAGCGCTGGTGGTGTGTGGTCTGGGCGCCTACTCGGAGTGCCTGGCCGAGGGTGGCCCTGCCTTGGCCGTGAGCTACTTCTCCTGTGTTCACGGGGCCCGTGGGTACCAGCGCACCCGTGGGGCGGCGTTCCAGCGGCTTCTGGAGCTGGGGCATCTTCCGTGGCCCCCTTCTGCTGCCTGCTGTGTGCCGGAGCCCTCCGCGGTGGAGATGTCATCCCTGTTGGCGGTGTGGGCGCGTGTGGATGTGCAGCTGGCCCTCACCATGCCCGATCCCTTCGAGGCCTACTACCTGATCGCCCACTACATGTCCTTGCAGGGGTACCGCCGGGGCATGCTGCACTGGCCCCACCTGGTCCACCGGGCGGGCCACCCGGGCCCTCGGGCCAGCGGGGCCCCCGGCAGCGGCCCGTGAGCCCCGCGTCGCTGGCCTGCCCCCCCCGGCGTGGTGCCCCCGTGTGGGCTCCCGCCCCGGCCCGGGGGGGGGCCCTGGTCCCCGCTGGCCGCTCCCGACCTGCGGACCCCACCTCGGTGAGCTCCCGCCCGCCTCGCTGCTTGCTGCTGCCCCTGGCCGTGGTCCTGGGCCCCCTCCATCCCCGTGACTCCGTGGGTGCTGCCTGAGCGTCGCTGGTGCTGCGGAGGAGCACCGCTGGACCCGGCTGCCCTGCCTGTGCCAGCCTTTGACTGTGGGGCCCCCTTCCTCCTCCTCCTGGCGCCCCTCCGCCGGCCTCGCTGTGCTTTGGGGGCCCCCAACGTGCCTTGCTCCGGGGGTCCGCCCCCCCCCCCCGAGACTGCCTCTGTTCCTGTGGGGGCACCTCCTTGGACTGGACTGGACTGGGGTGGTGTGGGGGTGGGGGTTGCTGCTGTCTGTGCCTTGCCCCGTGGTGGTGCCCCCCCCTCCCTGCCGGTGTTCCGGGTGGGGTGTTCCGGGCGCCCCTTCCCCCCTTCCCGGCCTTTCCCTGGTGTGTGTGTGTGTGTGTGTGTGTGTGTGTGTGTGCCCGGGCATGTGGCCGTGCATTGTGCCCCGCTGCGGGACCGCTGTGTGAGCCGGCTGTCAGCCTGTTCTCGCTCTTCCCCCCTCCCTTCCCGTTTCCCTTGTGTGGGCGTTCCCTTGTGTGCCTTGTGGCTTCGTTTGCCCTCAGTCGGCCATGTCTGTGTCCCGCCCCTGCCCGGTGCCTTGTGGGGGTTTAGCGCCCGCCGGGGGTTCGGCTGCACGTCTGTTGTGCTGCCACGGGCCGCGATGGTGCGGCCCGGTTCCGGGCCGTGGTCCCGTTCCCGGCACGTCTGTTTGGGTCGTTTTCCAACCCCCGGGCGTGGTTGCGCTGTTCACCCCCCCTGGTGGTTCACTGTGGTGAACCGGCCGCCCGTAACGTCTGAAAATACCCCCTGATGTCAGTGCCAGGCAAACTGGTTGAAACGTTTGTTAAGAACAGAATTACTGGGCATATTAATAAAAACACGAATGGGGTAGTCAACATGGATTTAGGAACGGGAAGTCATGCCTCACTAATCTACTGGAATTTTTTGAGGGTGTAAATAAGCATGTGGATAAGGGTGGCCTGTAGATACAGTGTTTCTGGATTTCCATAAAGCATATGACAAGGTCCCTCACCAGAGACTCTTGACAAAACTAAAAAGTAATGGGATAGGAGGCAGCAGGGGTGTGCAGCAGGTACATTGTTTGTTTTTGTTTTCAACTTCATTTACAAAACCACCTTCATTTTCAGGGGTTTTAGGAAATAAAACCTTTCATCTTTGATTTTTTGTTTGTTATAAAATAATAATTAAAAAATAAAATTAAAAAAATCACCGTGCAGAGAAAAATGGCCCCAGAATTGTTCTGCGCATGAGTGCCCTTTCCCAAAAGGGCGCACATGTCCCCTTTCCCAAAATCTATGGTGTAACTGCACCTTGAATACTACGTGCTGTTCTGGGTGCCCCATTTCAAAAAAGATACAATGTAACTAGAAAAGGCATACTCCTTCCAGCCTTTTGCACGGCCACTAAGCTGACACTATAAGATGGAAGGAGGTGGCAGAGAAGTAGAAGTGGAAATGCTGTGTTTCCCCTTTATAGGATAGCTTTACGTTCTGTTTGCACTGTGCACAGAGATGGTCCTCTACGTTGACAAAGCAACTGTTATATGGCATGGGCAGTGTTCCTAATGTATATCGTCCTTATTACTGTTTGAATGGAGTCCGAAATCAACCCAGTCAGATGGTCCTAACCAAAGCAGCTTAAATATGGTTTTAGTAGGTTTATGATCATTTGCAAATTACAATGTATAAATCTTTCCCCAGTAATAACATGTAGGGGAACAGCTTTCCCCAGATCCAGGGAGATTCGTTGGTTAGTCATTGCCTCTAAGATCAGGGATTGTCTCTAAGGGTGTTAACAAACGTGACATTGGCCCGCTGTGCCCTGCTTTGGCCAGTGGGCTACCATCAGGTTAGTTTTTGCGCTGCCAGATATTCACCCAGGATTGCTCCAGGGTGTGTTAGTGGTGATCCTGGAGACCTCCAGACTGGGGTCACAGTCTGGGCCACCATCTGCCTGATTGGGCCAGAGCAGGCTACGGTAGACTATAACGTTTGTTATGGTCCGCTATGGCCCGGGCCTGTTCAGGTCCACCATGGCTGCCCGTTATTGGGGGGATGGGGTGCTGGGCGCAGCATGGGGTTGGAGCCAGCTGGCCACACATTTGTGCACTTCCCTGCCCTTCCTGGCGGCCCGGCCGTGTGAGCATTTGTTCCGCGGCCAGACCTGATCTTGACCGTGTCTGCCGCAACTTCCCCTCCTGATCTGGGCCAGGTTGCCGCAGTGGTGCTGTCACTTCTGTTTCCACCCTAACTGTTCACACCCTCAAATTTTATCCTCGGGTTTTTTTTACAGATTAATCTGATGACACTTGCATACAGTTTTCACTCAATCATACTCCCTCCTTCCCCCCTTCTCAGAAATTGTCTTTGCTGTGGCATAATGACCTGGCATTATAACTGATGCTTTCCCCACTTTCATTATGTCAAGTTACCTTGACTTTTTTATATTTACTTTCATAGTTCTTCTTGTCCTGAGACATAATTTAACTCTGACATTTTCTACAATTTTACAAGTCCACACTTTCTACTATAGTGAAACTATCGGTCAGCCTTAAAGTACAGTTGTTTACCTCAGGTCAACCTGACCCATGTTGTTAGCAGGACTGTAAGGCCTGCCACCCTTTCATGTCCTGCATTATCCACTGCTATGTGTGCTATTTCTTCTTCGAGCTTTGAGTGAAGAACAAGTGTAATATGAGTGGAGTTATTGTGAGGTAAAATATAAAGAAGATAAGCCAAAGTTATTTCCTGAGTTTTATACTTTAATTTCCCTCCAGGTTTCTAAAGAAAGCCTTCTTTCTCAAATGGAAGAGGAGGCTCGAATACCTAGATAAGGGTTTTGAGTTATGAGGGTCCTGTCAACTGTGAGGGTTTATTTGAATGTGCAGAATTGTGGAAATTGTGGATTTCTCTTTTTTTTACAAAGGACACATTTAGACAGACTGCAGGCAATTATTCTGTTAGCGAAAAATCTCCTTATTCCCTTTATGTCATCTTTCTACCTGCCAGCTTTTAGTTTCTTGCCACTGCAGAGAGTTAATAGTACTCTTAAGTGCCCATAAAATATTTCTTGAAGTTTCTGCCTTGTGTAGTGGAAGAAAAATGTATTCAGTTGAATGTCCCCCCCCCCCCCCTTTTTTTTTTTTTTTTTTTTT
>QEPC01013926.1:498791-522818 GCA_003113815.1 Sphenodon punctatus | reverse complement strand
CCCCCCCCCCCCCTTTTTTTTTTTCTTTTTCTTCTCTTTTTGTTTGGGAGGTCTGTTTCCATAATTGACTGTCTTTTGTTGTAAATGGAGATATTCTGCTCCCATGCTGGTGGGAATTCATTGATTTCAGGGGAGTTACTCCTGTTTTACACAGGTGGAAGTGAGTCCAGATTGGGTGTCTTCACACAGACACCTGCCCTGCCCCTGCCCCTGCCCCGTCTCACTCTCGGGTCTGTTTAAAGGCAGCCTGCCAGATGTGGAGGTAGAGCAGAAGCAGGGCAGGCTGTCCCTCTTCCAGGACTTCCCCATCAGTGGTGCTCTGGAGCCCCGCTAGTTGAGTGAGCAGACCAACCCTGGGGCACCAGCCGGAGGCGGGGCTGGAATCTGTTTGCTCGGCAGATGGCCGCTACAGTCCTGTACTCGGCCAGACATTGCGGGCAAGCTACCTGCAATGCTATGGTGTAGGGGGAGGGTGCTGCGTGGGCAGACCGTGGGCCCTGGTAACCGCTGGGTCCATTTAAAACAGACCCAGGTGTGGCTGAAAGTGGGCAGATGTGGGGGCGCATATGGGCAGACCCCGTGCTCCACCCCCCTCATCACTAACAGCCATGGGGAATTCTGGGTCTAGGAAGTTCCCCTGCTGCTTGCTTTCTAGTTTTGTTTTTGTGTTTGCCTTTTGGAGGACATTTTTTGAGTGTTTCAAAGTGAAAGTAAACTGTAGAAGCCCCAGGGAGAGCAAGAGCCGCGAGTGTGCTTGCTGCTTCAACCACTGGGACTGCTCTAGGTGCTTTGTCTGCATGGAGGCTGCATGCACCCTAATAGATGGGGCATGCCCCAGGACTACACTTAGGTATTGGGGCCTAAGGCCCAGAAGGAATGGTCTAGTCCCTCTAGTGGGGAATGGCCTGGTTGCACTACTGGTGGTGTAGGCTGGCTGTAAGGGGAGGCTGGAGGCCAGGCCTGCAATGCACCAGAACCTGCCTGGTGCTTTGCTTTATGCTGTGTCTGTGTATAACTTGCATATTTCGTACACCTGCTTGTCTGTTTTGCACGGTGGGGGTGGGGCTTTGCTTGGGGAGGGGGGCAGCAGCCTGAGAAGGGCCTTGGGGTGAAAAATTCCTAAATCTGGCCCTGAAGAGATGGAGATAAAGTAGTTAAAATGATATCTTTTACTGGACCAGCTTCTGTTGGTGAGGAGTGAACATTTATCAGGACACCTCCTGATCTATAATGTCTCTCTCCTTACAACACCCCTGTGACTGAGATCTGTTTTACCAGATGCATTTTATGGATGAAAAGCTAAGGCACAGAAGTGCTAAGTAACTTGTCCAAAATCCCACAGATGCCAAATGGAGAATTACACCCAGACAGCCCAAGTCTCAGACTAATCAATGGACCATCCTTTCCATCATTGGACTTAGTGGATGTCAGGCCTGGGCGCCTGAGGAGGTGGGGGGCTCCGCGGTCAAGGGCACCCGGGGGACAAGCACGCCGGCGGGCCGCCCCCGGCCGCCCGGGACGTACCGACACGCCCCCACGTTCCCTCACGATGCCCGACCAGGAAGACACGCCCTCTGCAACGCCGCCGCCGCCCTCTGTAACGCCGCCGCCGCTGGAGGCACCAGGCGCGCCATCGGAGGACGCGGCGTGTCAAGCCACGCCCCCTAACAACGCCAGCCTAAGGGAAACACCCCCGCAGGCGCCGCTGCGCCGCTCCGCACGCTTGCAGCGGCACGCCCACGCCCGGCCTATATAGAGGAGGAATAATGCTAGGCTCAGTGCTGGTTGATCAGAGCCTTGCCTGTGAGACCGGCCCCCTGCGACTGTAAACGACTGTGGACCTTGGAGATCGAGAGCGAGAGAGAGAGAGAGAGAGAGAGAGAGAGAGTGTGCGAGCGAGTGAGCGAGTGCGAGACGGTGTGCGTGAGTAGCCCCGAAGCGAAGTGTGCGTGATCTGTTCCTGTCCTTCCCTTGCACGTGGTGTCCTACCCTTAGGCGTATACCAGGAGCCCTCTCCCCTCAGCCGTGGGTCGCCCCCTGGGGGGGACACCTCCACTGGAGACCTCACTTCCCCGACACCCCTCCCTGGTTCCTCGGGACCGTGTGAGAGAGAGAGAGCGACTGAGGGGCCTTCCCTGGGCGGGAAGCGGCGTGGCCTGTGTCCCGATGATGAACTTGGCAGGGAGCGACTGAGATCCTCCATACTGCCGCATAAGACCCTGAGGGAACCTTTTTCCAGGCCCGCCGCCCCCTTCCCGGATGCAGGCTCGGTGTCGGACCAGGGTATCCTTGTTAGGGAACCCTCTCAGTTCCATCCGCCCGTTCCCCCGTTCCTTCCCCCATCCGGGGTTTGGAGGGAGTCCCGCCAGACCCCACAGTGGAACTGTTTGAGTTAAGACCTATGCAGAATGTGGAGCAAAGCCCTGGCAGTGGGCAACACCCTCCTTAATTTCTTTGACCACAATACATTCTGAGGCCCAAACCCCAGCTGTGCGACCACTCTCCCTCCCCACCCCCTGCCACACACTTGCTCTCTTCTTAGTGCAGGGGCAGTGTTTAGGATGGAGGAGGGAGGTAGAGCAGCAGTGTCAGGAACAAAGGCAATAGGTGCTTTTAGATGGACAGCTGCCTTGGTGCTGGCCACCGCACTAGCCCGCTTCACCCTTGGGCTGACTGGTCCATTTAAAAGCACCCTGCCAGGTGTGGAAGCAGAGCAGGCTGCTCCTGGGCAGACCTGCTTGCAGCACTCTGGGACATTCTGGAGCACTACCTACAGAGCGGGCTGGCCACACACACCACACCATAGAGTTGCTGGTGGATTTCCCCATGCTCTAGGCTGGCGTCCACAACTCTGTAGTGTTGCTCAGGGTGCTGGCCGGAAGCAGAGCTGTAGTCTGTCTGCTTGGTGGACCCATGCTGCAGCTCTACTTTCAGCTGGCCATTGCCCTGGGCAACGCCATAGAGTTGTGGGCACCAGCCTAGAGCATTGGGCAATCCACCAGCAACTCTATGGTAGTGGTGTGTGTGTGCCACTGTCGTGCATGTGGACCATGAGCTGGGGAAACTACTGGTCCATCTAAAATGGACCTAGGTGGGGCTGCAAGCGGGAGGATGTGGCGGGGTGCACGCCCGGAGCAACTCTGTGGGCAGGCAGCCTTGGAATCCGTCTGTTTACACCAAATAAAGTGGGGGGGAGGGGCCCATGTGGTCCTAGTGGATACAGAGTTTATTTATTTATTAAAAGTTATACCCCACCCTTCCCCAAAGGCTCAGGGTGGCTTACAAAAAAAAAAGAAAAAAAAAAGAGTTGGTCTTGGATCTGTGAGACCAAAGCTCAAATCGTGTTTTAGCCATAAATTTACTGGGTGGCCATAGGCAAGTCATTAGCTCCCAGCCTCAGTTGCCCGTCTTTAAAATGGGAATAATAATAAACTCCTTCGCAGACTTCCTGTTGTGAGGGTGACCTACATAAGTCTTGTAAAGCATCCTGAACACTGAAGGCACTCTAGAAATAATAATAATAAAGTATGTAAGCATGAGGCAAGGAGGCTGCCTCCAGTGGAGTTACTTAGATGCTCATAAATTAAACACATGCTTAAGCACTGTTCTGCAGGGAGGAAGAGGAGGGAGGTTAACATTTACAGTGTCTGATCCCAAAGAAATAAGATGCAAAGTGTTTTGAATGGGATTTGGATCGGACGTTAAACTCCAAGGATGAGTGACAGTAAGTAGGGGTTATGCAGGCATGTTGAGAAAAGAAAATATAGGTTGGTTCTTAACTGATTGTTGCTGATCTCTGGCTCCCTCAATGGGATTTCTGTTTAAAATCAGAAATTTATCACCAATGCTTGATGAGGTAAACTCTCTGCAGATGAAGAATTCTGGATGTGATTTAACTCTCTCCCCCACCCCCAAACAACAGATGTTGTTTAAGGACCAAATATAAGTCTGCTTGCTTTATTATATTAAATCCGCATGGGCCCTGAAGCAGCCAGGCCTGGAGTAGACATAGTTCCTTCTTTATTATCTGAAGCCACTGAATTGCTGTTTTCTTACTAGAACGTAAGCTGAAAGGAGTAACCACACTTGGCAAATTCACCTGCTTCGATTTGGATCTGATGGAGTGGCTATTTGGTCCTGCTGTGCTGGATATCTGCTATTGATGCTTCAGTTCAGTTATTTCAGGATTTCAATAACTTCGATTCAGTCATTTTGGCATTTTGGTTACTTTGAATTAACTGAAATACCAAAATAATTGAAGTATCTGAAAATAATCAAGTAAGTAGATATGTGAACATCCATTTCAGTTGCAAATATCATCAGGATATCTGAAAATGTGAATAATAACCACAAATACAAAATCTGCTATTCATTTCAGCTCTAATTGTGTTACTTTAACAATCTGAATAAATCTTCCGCTGTTGTTTGGAGTGGTATTTTCATGTTGTTCCCAAGAGAGAGACAGCATAGTTAAGAGGATAACTCCTATAAAACCAGCTTGGGAAATGGCGAAAGCTATCCACTTAATAAATATATAAATATAGATTAAAAAAAATAAAACCAACTTCTGGTGAGGACATGTAGGCTTTCAAGGTTCAGGGAGATCTCCTTCATACAGTTCATGTTTGCCTGAAGAAGAGCTCTATGAAAGTTAAAAAAGTCTGAATGTTCACAAGTGGAAGTTGGTCTTGTAGAAAGTATCTTCTTGTGAATTAGAAGACTTTTGTCTTGGGTACATGGCACTTAAAGGGGTAATTCAGTTCTGTTCCAAAGACGTTGCTAACTTTGGCCATTTTTACACGGATGGCGCAGCAGCACCGATGGGTGGAGATGGGTGTGGGTGGGTGGGTGAGCACACCCAGCGAACACCTGGTGGCGCTGAGCAGGGAGACAGTTACACGGACAGCGCCGCAGGGGGTTGTGGGAAGGAAAGGGGAGGGGCCGGCAAACACCCAGCGGCCAAACACCCATCCTGGGAAGGACCCAGCAAACACCCGTGCAAGTACACGGACAGTCAGTCGGGACCGGCGGGGAAGCAGAGCATGGTCGACTGACAGCAAACAAAGCCGCACAACGCAGCCCCACCCCCGAGCCGCCAGGTCTCACGTGGGCAGGGCGGGAGGGAGATGGGATGACAGCTGCTACAAAGGAGCCGGCTCCGCACAGCCTGGAGTCAGCCCCCGCCCCTCAGCAGAGCGGCACACACACAGCAGGCAACAGAAGCACACAGGGATGGGCACACGGCCCATGGGGGGCAAGGGGGGGGGAAGGCACCCACACAACACAGGCAACCCTGCAACACCCCGCCCCCCAAGGCACCTGCACAAGGGGAGAGGTCAGAGCAAAGCACAACGTGGACACACCGGGAAGGAACACAAAAGCCTGTAATGAACCGGGGAACCAGCAACAGGGGGCAACAACAACAGGGCAGGGCAGGGGACTGGGTCAACAGAAGGGGGGGCAGCACCAGCAGTGGCAGGCCTGGGACAACACCCGGTCAAAAGGGCCAGCGACGCCACGCCAGGTGCCAGCGCTCGGCCTGCACACGGTCCAGGTGGTGCAGTCACTCCAGGTTGTGCAGGAGGAGCTCCAACAACTCCCCCTACTCCCGGGTCAGCTCTGCGATTATGGCTTGCACTGAATGGGACAGAGGGGGAGGATGCGCACACCCTCTGTCCCTCTGGCCAGTAGGCCTGTGGGTGTTGGGGGTATGTGCGGAGTGTGGTGGTTCAGCGCTTGGATCCCAGAGGCGCCTCCTCCCCCTGTGGGATGGGGCTGTCCCCTCCCGCTTCCTGGCTGGCCTCGCCAGGGGCACCTCCCCCCCTGCTCTGTGTGGTTGGTCAGGAGGGGTTGTGTGTTGGCCCTGTGTCTGCCCCTGGTGAAGGTGCTGCCGTGTGTGTGGGAGGCCACGATGTCTCCGTCCATGCAGAGGAACCTGTCCAGCTCCTCCTGGAACTCGACTGTGCGCATGGCCCAACCGGACTTGAGATTATTGTCCTTGATATGTTTATATCTGGACCTCAAGTCCTTAGCCTGCTGCATGCACTGGGTGACATCCCTATTGTACCCCTGCTGCTGCATCTCCTGGGTGATGGCTTCATAGACCTGTCTCGTCTTGTAGCTGTGCACCAGGTCGTGCTGGACCCTTTCGAACCCCCACATGCATATAAAGTCCCTGATCTCCTGTCTTGCCCAGGGCTCCCCCTTTTGGGACCCGCATGTGGTGGGGCCGACCGGCTTGGCGGCATGGCGCCCGTCCTGTGGATGTAGTAGCTGTGGTGATGGTCGTGTCCTGTTGGGGGTAGTGCATTAGGGGTTACTCTGGGTCCTGCTGGCCCCCTCCGTGCCCCCGAGGGGTCTGCCCTTCCCTCTCCCCCCTGGGGTGCCCTTCTGCTCACCTGGCTGTCTGGGGGGCCCTCCTCAGCCATTGTCCCTGTGGTGCAGTGCTCCGTTGTGTGGTGACAGAGGACCAAGTTATGTGGCTGCTGCCTGCCCTGTGTTCCCTGGCCCATGGTACTAGGCCTGGGGCGCGGCCCTCTCATCCCAGTTGTGGGGGGGGGGGTTTCCCTCGTGCTCACCTTGCTATCGCTGCTGCTTCTCGGGCCGTGCCCCTGGGATGTGCTGGGCTGGGGGTCCTCGGTCGGTGTGTGTGTGTGTCGGTGCGGGCCCTCTGCCCTGTGCCGGGAGATGTGCACTGTGTTATGGCCTGGCATGTTCCCTCTCTTTCCCCCCCCCCAGGGCACACACCCCTCATACCTCCCGGCCCGCCCACNTGGCCCGCCTGGTGGCTGTGGTAGCTGTGGAGATGGTCATCTTCTGTGGGGGGTATTTCATGGGGTTTAGCCATGCTGCGTTTACCCTCTGCACCGGCTGTCTGGGACCCCCCCCATGCACTGACTGGCCAGGACCCCCTGGAGCGCTCCTGGGTCCCTGAGCTCATCCAGCACCTTCCCTTGGCCTTCTCGTTGGCCTTTCTGGTCACCATCATAGGAGCCCGCACGCGTGTGCCATGGTTCTGACCTCCTTGATGGGCTCTCGGCCGGACATCTGGCGTGCCCCCTTGTGGGCGTGTCTGCATCGCGGCATGAGCATGACCCGTGGCGCCGGTGCTGTGGGGCTCCGCCGGCCCAGTCCGCATGGGTGTGGGTGTTTTTGCTTTTACATGGAGGCTTGGGTGTTGGACACCCATCTCCACCCACGGAGGGTGCCGGCTCCCTCATGGCTGCTCTGTGGGTGTTGGCAGGTGGGTCGGGCACACGCGCCCACCCACTCGTGGACTTTTACACAGACGCTCTCCCACCCATCCGGTGGGTGTTTCCGGGTGTTTGTGGGTGGGTGGCGTCCGTGTAAAAGTGGCCTTTGGCCTCTGTCCATGGTCCCTGTGCATATAGTGTGGAAACATGGTGCACACACTGCACACACTCAATGTGCATTGTGCACACATGGTGCGCATGCTGCTTCTCCACCAGTTATATGCACACACCTAGCAGATGGACCTTGGATCGGTCCCTTGTAGGGGCTGGATAAAAACAGCCCTTCCATCTTCAAATCATTTTTCTGGTTTTGGAACGGCAATTGAAATTTCAATCAAAATTCCAGTTGGAAGATTTTGCTGCTGTACTACACGTGCACAAATGGTGACGGCCCATGCCATGCATACACAAAATGGCAGCAAAATTGTTTCCATCAGAATGTATTCTGGTTCACATTTGGCAGAACAACTGAAATGACCAAATTCCATGAAAAACAGAATCTGGCCAAAAATGTTGTTTCTGCCTTATCCGCTTGGAATTGAAGTGATTCGGATGTGTTTGCTCTACATAGGCTATCAAGTAATCTAGGAAACGGCAAATTAAGGCAGTTGAGGCTATCTGGGGTCATGGGACTATACAGGGTGACTGAAAAAAGTGTACTATAACAGAGCTATGGGTAAATGTGCCAGCTATTTCCCCCAATTCTAATTCAACCTAATGTTGTAGAATGAAGCACTCCACACAATCACTACTTGTAGGCGGATTCACAGTCTCCTCCAAGATATGTTAGAATGCATAGAAGATAATTTCACTCTCATGCTGCGAGTATGCAGTCAATGCCGAGGTGGGCATGTGGAGCACCTCATTCAACATTAGCTAAATATTGAATTGAGAAAAACCTGAGGAATTGGTTATTACATATGTGTTTCAGTGAGTTGCCATATTTTTTTTTTGAAATGCATAGTATTCTAATAGTAGAC
Source organism: Sphenodon punctatus (assembly GCA_003113815.1). Classification (NCBI taxonomy): domain Eukaryota; kingdom Metazoa; phylum Chordata; class Lepidosauria; order Sphenodontia; family Sphenodontidae; genus Sphenodon; species Sphenodon punctatus. The sequence continues at coordinate 514,585 of QEPC01013926.1, read as the reverse complement.
TTTTTTCTGGTCACACTGTAGTTAAGTCTCAAAATGGAGTAACACAGGCAAACACCAAGCAACCATAGTATTATTTATTGGTAATATCTACAGTGCTATACTTTTGTTTTGGGTACTGACCCTGGGTACTAGAGACAGGGCAATAACTGTCAGGGGAGTCAACATCAAGGGATGGTTTCTTGAGCAGGGGACAGATGACTGCAGTTTTCAGGCACCCTGCTCTCACAAAGAGAAGAACTGACAACCCTGGTAAGCAATGCCCCAGTGTCCCCCAGCTGGCTTTCACCAGTCAGGATGGGCATGGATCTAATTCAGAACTGGTTGGCCATACCCCTCCAAGCACAGCCTCTGCATCGGTGGGTGGGGTTAATCGAAGCTGATTCAAGTAAACTGGACAAGACCGGGCCTTCTCAACCCCAAATTCTCACCCTGCACCCAAAATAGCAGCACCCAAGTTGAGCCAAATATGAGTGACTTTATTGGCAAAGTAGGTGGCAGACTCATCACAGCGGGCAGCCAATGCCTCTAACTCTGGGCAGAGAGAGCTAGGATTTAGTAAGCTATTCACTACCCGGAAGAGCTCCGCCAGATAGCATTCTTCAGATGCTATGGTGGCAGAAAGTTTTCTTCTCTGCTGCCACAGCCTCAGTCTAGGCTCAAAAACAGTCTAAGTCAGTCAGTCAGCTTTGGTGCGAGCTGAGTGCCGCCTGTGCTCTAACGGCCTATCCTCTTGCTTTAGCAGCCTTGGGTCCTCCTCCGTTTACCAGGGAGACCTGTGTTGGTGCTGTGGAGGAAGCCCAGGCCAAAATGTCATACTACAGATCAACCAAAGCATCAACAGGGAGACTGTCGCGGTCAGCGGGTAAATCCCCCAGAGAGTTCTGGAATCCTATTGGATCCATTAGTCTCCTGGGGCGGACCATCTGAACCAGTCCAATACCCCGACGGGGGCAAAGGAGGGTGGGGATCTGGGCCTTCAGAAGGTAATGGTCCAACTAAGACGATGGTGTCTTAATGAGACCCCCAATAACTGGAACCCCTGTTTCCAGGTCAGTGCAAAACATAAGATCCAATGTGTGTCCAGCCTCACATGTCGGGCCAGATATTACCTGGGATAGGCCCATGGTTGTCATGGCGACAAGTCTGCATGATCTCAACATCACCCCTGAGACCAGCTTGGCTAGAGCAGTCAGGGAGGCTGCTGTGCAGTGAGGTGGTCGGTAGGTACACCAGCAGAATTCCCAATTTATCCTGGTCGGCATCCTGACCCACAGTTTGGAAACCTCTGTGTTAGGACCTGATTAGGGCCGCTCTTCACCATCTGACAATGTAAAAAGGCCTTAAAGTAAGCAATATGGTTGCTTTATGATCCCTCTGTATTTGCGGGGTAATACGTTGGCTTTAGGACAAATATGAATTGAACCCCTAATCTCTTGAGAGATTGGCTGGTAGCCACATGCGCAGTGTTATTATTCTGTTTATGGCTTTGGCATCTGAATGTGCTGCATTTGCTTGCACTATGAATTCATTCACCTGCAAGTCTTCAAGATGAAACTATGATGTAGCAGCTTCCTTACTGAGAAATTCCTGGAAGAAATCAAGGTGTATTTTTTTTTACTGTCACTGTTATTTCCCCCCCTTTATTGTATTCTGACCTTGCTTTTGTGTGTTCCTTCAAGCTGACTGCTCGCTTGTGAAGACTTTGTGATAAATTGGACATCATGCCAAGGATTCCCCTCCCCCTCCCAAATTGGCAGACTTTGGTACAGCTGCTTCTTTCATGGCAGAAATGTATTTTGGATTGGTTTGAATGTCATGCAATAAAAAATGTGTCCAAAGGGACCTTAGATGATCCCTGCAGGATTCTCATTCTCCTCCTCTGAAAGTCAGCTTGGTGGCAGTTAAACAGTCAGATCCACTCTTTTTTGCTTTACCATGCTCCATAATGTTTCTGCTGGAAACCAGTGTCTCATCACTAAAATGGAAAGGTTGGATTAGAAGTCTGAATGGTCTCCTTAAATGCTTCAGTGGAGAGTCATCAATTTTAAAGCCCTTGGCAACGTATGAGCTCTTTACGGGTTGAGACTGTTGTTGAACACTCTGACTTGGGATCCAGTTCAAGCTGACAATATCTTGCTTATTCCAAGTCTAATTTAAAAATGATGTCAGAGTCGGGTAATGGATTTCCGATGTGGTCTATGGACTGAGCATTCTCTCTGTGTGGGTATAGCGATGCCCTCATGCGTACACATATAAACAACCTTTTCTAGGATCAGACCAATAGGGCTTGTGCTTCTGTAGCAGGTGAGGGCTTGCCAGGGAGGTAAGTAGTTACAGGATCCGTACCATTCGTACAGAGACTTTGGGAACTAGCAGAGTGTCGTTTATATACGTCACAAACTTCAAAGTTCAACACAGCTCTCTAGGTCATTTCTACACAACAGTCTCTATACAGCTTCATCCCAACCAGGCAGCAATCCTCAGGCTGGCAGGCAAAGACAGTCCATTTAGCACTCACAGTAAGCCTCTGGTCCCTCTTTCTTGGGTTCAGGCTTCTGAAACCACTTTCACACCCGCCCCCATATTTTGGCTGGGGGAGGGAATGCGCAAGCCAGAATATGCGCAGGGTTCGGCTGGTCTGAAAGCGCCCCCCCCCCGCCACATGCAGAGATACAGAGCAGATTTCCTGCCCTGTATTTCTGTGTGTGTTTTCCGGAACAGCTGCACAGGGGGGGGAGGGGGGGGGGCTTAGACCAGTCGAACCCTGCACATATTCTGGCTTGCGCATTCCCTCCCCCAGCCAATATATGCGGGAGGGGGAGGCAGGTGTGAAAGTGATCTGAAAGTTTACTTCAGGTCTCCGCTCAGCGTAGCAGCATACGTGTTGCTTCCTTCCTGGTCAGGAACAGACTGCTCTTGATCCTGGAGCTGGCTTCCTTTTGTAACGCTGGCCACGTCTCAAACATAGCCACTTCCTGTGGTGGTCATCTTGGGTTCCTCATGGCAGGTGCTATTTTGTGGCTCAGCCCTGCAACAGCTTCTCACTCAGCTGCTCTTAAAAGTCTGAGCCATTTTATTTTGGAGCTTTGGGGATGCCCATGGTACTTGCTTGTTTCTCTTTTTACTCCATGCAATGTGGGGTGCTGTAATGGAGCTGCACAACTGGAGGAATGGTTTCTGCCACATGATATATGAAAGGAGAGTCAGTGTAGCCTAGGGGCTAAGGTGCTGGACTTGGACTTGAGAGACCAGGATTCAAATCCTGTCTATGAACTCACTGGGTGATCTTGAGCAAGTCACTCTGTCTCCGTGGGTGTTAACACACGCAACGCTGTCTCAGTTTGCCTGCTCTGGCCTGCTTGGGGTCTGTCCTGGGCCTAGCTCAAACCCTGGTGGGGATGGTGGCCGGGCTAGAAATGTGGGCCCAGAATGAAATGGGCCCACAGTCCAGCCCTGTGAGCCAACTGGGTGGGCGCATCTGTTTTGCACTTGCTTGGCTCAGTGTGGGGGATGGGGGGTGGGCCACCATGGTTGCCTGTTATTGGCAGCTATGGCAGCCTGTCATGGCGGGGTGTGTGTGTGCTAGCCACAGTGTGGGGGTGGAGTCAGACAACCACACATTACTCCCTGGCCAGGTCAGGCCAGGGGAACGTTTGGTTCCGTCCCCTGACCTGACCCAGTCAGGGGTGGTTAGGGTGGCCAGATATGCAAATTTTAGAGGACACTGATGAGAAATGCAGGTTGCAAGGTTGCATTGGTTCCAATACAGTCCTGCAACCTGTATTTCTCTTCAGTGTCCTCTAAACTTTGCATATCTGGCCATCCTAGGCATGGCGGGAGCGGCCATCCCACCTTTGGCCGTGTAGCTGCAGTGGTGTCTGCACATATGTTGTCACCTGGTGTCAGTTCATCATGTGTAAAATGGGAATGTTGCTTTCCAGGGCTGGCCTTGGACTTTGTGGTCCCTGAGCAAAGATCAAATGCAGGGCCCATGACAATCCCACCCCTTCCCCATGGCCTGGCACCCTCTGCAGGTCTCTAGGGTCATGTTTATTGCCCTGCTGGGAGGAATGGGGACCCTTCACCAGGCCCTCGTGAAATCCCCTGGAAGTGGAGAAAAGAGCGGGGGCCTGGGTAGCCCTGCGGTAAGGCCAGCCCACGCTAGTTTCCCTTCCTTGTCTGTCCTAGACTGTACATCCCTCAGGGTAGGGCTTGGTCATGACACTACAGCACCAGCCACATTGCTGGTGCTATATTAATAATTTCTCCACATCTTGGATGAGGAGCTAACTTGAGACCCCAGGTTTCTTTTTCATCCCAGTACTTCAGCTCTTTTTGTAGCTCATTAAACAGCCTCCTTTATTTTGGCTTTTAGTTTGACATGGCATGGCTGTAGCCTGCATTTTGACACTGTTGCAAACTGAATGCCTCTTCACAATCGCCTCCCCAGGTGTTTGGTGAGGGAGACGAGTAGTGTGGGTCAGGGGTTCTTTTTCTAGGGTGGAGGTAGTGTGTTTTCGTTGGGGTGCGTTTGATGATCTTGTTTTTATATTGTATTTTGTATGTGTATTTTATGTTTTTATTGTCTTCTCTACGCTGCCCTGAGCTGCCATTTGTCAGGAGGGGGTGGGTTATAAATCTTGAATAAGCTAAACTAAACGTAGTCAATAATATTGTCAGCCTGGGTCAAGTTTGACCTTTCTTTGCTGGGGCAGCTGGCATGTTATGTCATTTCTGCCCATCATGTGCCAGTCTGCAACACCCTTCTGTTGCTGTACTTGTCCACTTCCTAACGTTATCTCTTAATTGAATATTCTGGCATCCACAATTACATTTCCCTGGAGCTCTGCCTTCTAAAATGTTTCACACTAGCCTGCAGCCACCTTCTCACTATTGATGGATGAAGAAAGCTTTTGTTTCTTGTCTGATGCTAGCATTTTCTACCCACTCCAGCCTTCTGGAGAACCCATTCATTTGTGGGGCAATCTGTCCATCTGTCACAAGGCATACAATGGTAAAAACCCATTTCTGTTGTCATAATTCTTTCTCTTTCCTGCAGCATGGTGGTTCTCGGAACGTGTTACAGCAGGCCATTGCAAGTGACCTACAGCTGGTGCACTGCTCACTGTGTGGCTGTGTAGTGTGTGGAGAACAATGAGTGTCTTTGGACCTGCTCTAGGGTACACCCCTGCATCTGTCTACGTCCAGACCCACCTGCACCAGGTTTATATGGACCCAGCAGCTGCTGTAGCTTGCAGACTGCCTGGGTGCTGCCCCCCTCCCTTCCCTATAGAGCTACGGGCGGATTGCCCGATGCTCTAGGCTGCTACCTGTAGCTCTATGGCTTTTTCCTGGGCAACCCCCAGCCAGGAGTGGAGCTGAAGCAGTCATCTGCAGACAGACAGGAGCTCTGCTTTCAGCTGGTGCCCCCTGTGGCCTTCTCCGGGATGTTCTGTAGCACCACTACCGGGATGCTTCTGCCCTGCCTGCGCATCTGACGGGCCCACCTTTACACAGACGGGCCGCCTGGGTGTGAGGCAGAGCTGAGCTGTGGGTGTCGTCTGTGTAAAATCACCCAATATGCGTGAATTCCCATATCAGGAGTACAGATGTGCTGACAGATGTGTGGGAGTATCCACTGCTTTACTGGCAGAAGCCCCAGGTACTTTCTAGTCTTGGCTGATGCCAAAAGAATTCTCCCAGCCTGCCAGCTTTAGCCTAGCTGTGCGCATGTGCATGGGTCTGGGGGAAGCTAGCCCATGCCAAGGAGCCAGCCTGTGAGAAAACAGGCTTGTTCCTAAGGTGCCAGAGTAGGCAGGGCACTGGCCCTTTAAGGGCAGTAGTGCTGTGCTGTGGGCCACGCCCACTCTGGCTACATAAGGGGTTGGAAGGCAGGAAGGAAGGTAGTCTCTGCCTGGGAGTTGAAGGAACCACATTTTCCTGGAGGAAGCCTGAAAGAGACCCTTTTCACTCTATGCTCTCCAAGGTGCTGGAGAACCAGGTAAATGAGTGAGGGTATGCCCAGGAGGGAGCCTCTTGTCTGGGGAAGGCTTACTGAGAGCCAGGGGCTTTGAGGCCTGGCTGGCTGGACTTTGGGGATTGCTCTTTCACACTGTGGAGACTGACCTGGGCCTGCAGGCTGGAGGTGACTGAGCTGGTAGCCCCAGGGATTGTGTACATGGGACTGTACAACAAAAGACTGTGGACTTGATACCCTCTGGACTGCCTGTATTGGGTCCTATAGGAGAGTACCCCCTTCCAGAAAAGGGGATCCATCCAAGGCTTGGGCTGAACAGGCATAGCAGTGGGGTAGAGCTAATTCCTTAGAGACACCCCAGTGCCCTAGTGTGGCCCTGGGAAAACTCCCTGCTACAGGGTGTGTAGCAAGTTAAACAGACGTTTATGCTGTTGGGTGTTTGTGACTATTTTATAAGCTCATTTTACATGAAATGCTACCATGCAGCTCCACCCAGTGGATATATGTAATAGCACCCATGTAAAAGTGTTGGTGGATGGGTGCATGCTCCTGTAACCCACGCACTCCCTGCATGGTGCAACCTGGAAAGTATCAGGTAGCACTATGTGGGTGCATGGGTTACTGGCAGGTGGATGGGTGTGCACACCCGTCAACTGCTGTTCAAACCCTTCCCCACCCACTGGATGTACGTGTGTGCTCCAATGAGTGCACATGGACCTTGTTCCACTGCCCCCTCTCCCATTTAAAAACAGCCAGTCTCCTCCTGCCAGCTCTTTCCTGGATGATATCCCTTGGTGCATCATGTCTGGTTGCAGGAGAAAGAAGTCGGGTCTGGGCTGACCAAGGTCTGGCAGCCGCAAAATAGAAACTGCTGGGACTGCCCAGGCAAAACTTTAATTCCAAAGAGAGCCTAGTTTTCACCCTCAACCCCAGTCCCTTCCCTGTGCAAGTCCCCTCTACTCTCATTTCTCCTCCTCCCCTCAGTTTCTTCCCCTGTGGTTGGTTAGTTTGTTCTACTCTGCCAATCCTTGTATGCTGGAAACACCATGAAGTTGTGCAGGCATTTGACTGACCCTTCACAGAATGAGTAGCTGGTGTTACATTGGGTAACGCCCTGTAGGCGCTGTTGATCTTTGTTATAGACCGATTGCCTCCTAGTGGGCCTGCTGAGTTGGTGCCTGTGTGGGTGAATCCGTTCAGATCAAATAAGAAGCTGCCTGAGTCTTTGCCTTCTTGGCCTCCCATGCTCTCTGTTGGCATTGATTCAAGGTGCATCGGTTGATAACTTGGCTGAAATGTGCTCCATCTGCTGACATGCATAACATAAGCACGGTAGCTGGCTTGCTTTACATTATGTTACACTAACTGGGGTTTCTTGGGTGGTATCTGGTTATTTTCTACATTAGTGGAAAGATACAGTAAAGCACACCAGCATGGCCTCCGCTTGCAATTTGGGGATTTTATCAATGTTTAGAGAAACGTGCACCGCCTCCTGTCAAATAGGCAAGGAGTCCCCATTCAGTCCCAGCCAAGTGCATCATTTCTCTCCCCCCTCCCCCCCCGCCCTGCATATGTCTCCCAATGAGTCAGCCTCAGCAAAAACGCTGTCTCAAGGCAAAACACTTGGCCCCAACAGGAAGAAAGCAAAGCCAAATCTTCATGAGGAAGATCAGGATGGAGGCAGTGGTTATGCCGCAGTGGGAAAGAATGAAGGATAGGCCTGAAAGACCACTTGCAATTGCACAATCTGTTCCCGCCCCCCACCACCCACTCTCCTCCATAAGCATCTTGCACAATCTGGCCCTTGGCAAACCGTTAATTGCATTTATTTAACCGATGATCTTGAAATGTGGAGCCAAATTTTGCCAATTAACCGCTGTCATGGACTCCCACAGCCCCATGGAAAACTTGGGAGAGCTTGTGTCTTATGGAGTTACACTCTCTCCCAAGACTGGGCAGTGCTGAATGGAGTAAGCTGGACAATCCCGTCTCCTACGGTGGCCAACCATGTTGCTGCCCATCCTCACCTCTTGAGGCACACAATGCAACCCCTTGAACAATCCCAGCTACTGGACTTACATCAGCATCCTCCAGAGGATTGCATAGGCTGAAGAGTGCTCTATGTATTCCCATGGCTCCTCCTTGCTCTCTGCAGCCATGATCTATTAGAGCTGACACGAATATATGTGCTGAATACTGAATTCAACCATTTCAGGCTCTTTGTTTCATTTAGCCCTCTTGTATCCTCTGCCCATCAAGTTTGTATAGCAAGGGCTCATAGAATTCTAGGTGGGTGCCTCACAATTATAGAACTCCCTCCCCCTGGAGGCTTATCAAAACCGTGCCTGCGTGTCTTCTGGACGCAATGGAAGACTGTTCTATTTGGCTGGCAGGGATAGGGTTTGGGGATGTCCCGACCTGCTCTCGAGGTAGCCAGCCCCACGTCCCCCAACATTGCTGGGTTTAAATGGAACTGGCAGCTGCTGTGACCTCCAATCTGCCCATGCAATTCACCCTCCCCCATGCCATGGAGTTGTGGGTGGATACGCCACCGCTCTAGGCTGCAGGCAGCAGCCTAATGGCATTGTTTGGGCAACACCCGGCCTAAAGCGGAGCTGCAGCGGCCCGTCCGCCAAGCAGATGGACTACTGCTCCACCCCCAGCCGGTGCTCTGGGCTTGGGCGGACAGCTCTGCTGGTGATGGTCCAGGATGTTCTAGAGCACCACAAGAGGAGCTGGCGTGGAGTGGGCAGGGCCGGCTCTGCCTCTCCTCTGGGCGGCCTGCATTTAACTGGACGGGTCACCTGGGGATGAGGCGGAGCAGAGGCGTGGGTGCAGTCCATGAAGTCCTGTTCACTTCCTGCTTCAGTCATCAAAACAAATATTTGTTGTTTCATCCAGTTCAATAGGTTTTGATTATTCGGTTCATTGTTTTGGGTGTTTCAAACACTTTAGTCCTGTTTTTTAGTGCTAAATAACACTACCCCAGTGACCAAAATATGTGACGCCAATAACCAAATAAACCAAAATACCAAAGTGGACAAAATAACTAAAGTACCTACCTGAATAAAATAACAGAGGTATGGACTTTGTTTTGGTGGCCTAGTGTAATTTTTAGGGATGGGTAAACAGAACGCTGTTCGGTTCGAAACCCGGGTTCGATGGTTCAGTTCAGCTGAGTTCGGTTTGGCTGAACATTCAAAATAGCGCTATTGATACTGAAACCAAATTTTTGGCCCTGAAAAGACGTTTTTCCCGCCCCCGAACTCATCTGAACTCGACCGAACTGTTCGGTTGTTCAAGAGTTTAGTTCGGACGTTCAAACATCAGAACCGTGTTCGCCCATTCCTAGTAATCTTGATACTACTACTAATTATCACTTCTATAGCACTACTAGGTGTACACAGTGCTTTAGAGTCTCAGATTTTTGGACACAGGTGGGCTTACAATCTAAGATGAACAAGGATGAGGGGAACACAAAGGAAAAGACAGATGCATATTCCCATTCTACATATGGGAAACTGAGGCTGAGAGGTTGTGACTTGCTCAAGGCCATCCAGTGAGTTCATTGGCTGGGGTGGGACTTGGAACCTTGGTCTCCCAGGTTCAAGTCCAGCAGCTTTCCCACTACACCACATTGACTCTTGGAGGAAGCACACTGGATACCTGGAAGAACTATCTGAATATGTAAATCATGAATATATAAACATGTAATGGCTAAGTGCACAGTAACTGGACCAGAAGTTAGGGGGAGTCCCTGGTTTGTCTTGCCTTAGCCAGAAACTCACTGGGTGATCTTAGGTCAGTCACAATATTCTCTTAGCCTAACCTATCCCACAGGGTAATTGTGAGGATTAAAAGCTGTGTTAATTGCTTCTATATGAAGCACTTGGAGTGCCATGACAGGGGGTGCTACTTAAAAATAAATTATTCTAATTATTTTTGCAAATAAATACAAATGTGACTCTTCCGTCCAGCTCATGGGCTACTGTGTCTAGTGTCTCAGTTGTTTTCACCCTAAGACACAGATCGGTTACAGTGGTGTAGTATCAAGTTGCCTTAGGAACATGATAGACAGGTGTGACTTGCAGTAGGTCAGTGAATCAGTGCTAATGCCAAATTCCTAAGCCTCAATTGCTTATTGTAAGCACTAAATCAAACTCCTTCCTTGCATGTGCAAATAACATCAGTGGAGTTGCAATTGTCCAAATGGGAGCAATGGAGACTAGCTCTGCCCCATCTCTATTTTTTGTTTGTGTTTTTAAATTTATTATTTTTTTAAAAAAGCAAACTTTATAAAAACCAGTCTCTCTCAAAGACCTCCTCACATGAACCAGACTTTCAGGTTCCATCTTCAAAGCTTTGCCACTTGCTGCTCATTTTAATCCAGCCACAAGGAAAAGACTTTTACTATTACTCGTTAGTGAGACAGCTGTTGGTGTGCGACAGCAGCATTAGCAATGTGGCTGGGTAGCTAAGCTTTAGCTCAACTGTGGTAGAATTCCTAGGTACTCATGCACCTTGTGATTTGTATCACTTCTCTGTTAGCTATTTATATAAGATGAGGCATCAGATCCTAGCATTGCAGAGCAGGGAGTTGGCTGAAAGGAAAATTGCCTCCGCCCCCCCCCCCCCGGAATGGGGGGGTGGTGGGCAAGAGGCCCCTTGCCGCGCCCACATAGGATGGGGGCAGGATGGCTGGGCTGTTTCCTGCCGCGGGGCTGCAACGGAGCCCCGGGGTGGGAAATGAGCGGTGGCATGCCCCCAAGGAGAACCCAGTCAGGGTTGTTAGGCAACCCCTGCGGGCAGGGATAGGAGGCTGATAGGTACATGGGCTTTGCCTGAAGGGCAGGGCCCGTGCGCAGCAAGAGACACAGCTCCAGCCCCACTTGCGGTGTGGAGCCTCATCGGATGTCACCCATCCTCCCTCCCCTGCACTGTGGGTCGTTACCAGTCGCCATCAGGGACCAGGAAGGCATTTTTGCAGGAGCCCTAATCAGGCCTGAATACAGGCTCTCATTTTTTTGCCTTTCTCGCAGAGTAGGGCATTTGGCTAATCGTTTACCCCCCCTAGAATTAGGGTGGTGGTGTGCTTGTTCAAACTGTCGCACTCTGGCAGGGGTCCAGTACTGTAGGTTAGAGTAGGTTAGAATGACCATAATTAGGAGTCCTCTCCTTAAGAGATGGGGAGGTCCACCTGCCGGAAAAGCAGGGTACGGCAAGCAGTGGGGCAGCCTCCCTGGAGGGGTGTCGAGCGAGGGCAGTAGGGACAAGTACGGTCCCCCATCGGTAGGTGCCCTTATCCTTAACTTTGAAGGATTTGGTCCCCCTCACCCATGGCAGGGGCCACCAAGAGGGGGAGACGTTGTATTCACAATTGGGGTGGCAATCGAGGGTACATTGAAACCACCTCTGGGTTATGGTTTGGCTTACTATTCTATTTGTCAAGTTCAAGTACTGGATCCGCATCACACTAGACGATTTCCCCCACCCAATTTTTAATTGTAATTTGGTGTAATAAAGAGTGCGGCCGTTCAAAGCCCAGCACTTTTGTCCTGTCTCCGGTGCGTCGGCAAATGTTGAGGGGTACAGAGGCAGAGTCAGTGGAAGACAGTCGGACTCATGGGCTCTCCCACTCACGAACATGCAGAAATCTGCGTGCCCATAAGTGGGAGAGGCCTGTGTGAAGGACATGGCGCAGGCATGCATGGTGAGAGGCAGGCAGATGCGCATGCATTCCCAAACACACATCCCCACCCCAAAAATCTGGGGAAAACAGCAGTTGCTCCATGTGTGGGGATGAGTGGGGTGTATGTGGGGATACATGTGTGCCCCTATGCATGCCCCACCCAACCATGCATGCTCTGGCATGCCCACAGACACCCCCCACTAAAAAGGCCATAATCTCTTGGGGAATAATCCCCAGGTAGGGGCCCATGGTAATAGGAAATCCGTGCCTGGCCTAGCTCACTCCCTCTCTTACCATCGAGGCTGGTTTTAGCTACTTGGAATTAAGGAAGGGATTGTCCCCTGAAGCTCAGGATGTCCCATCTTTCCCCACTCTGTTTTACACTCATGGGTATTGAGACTAGGTAGGGAATCGGGCCTACAGCTGTGTTTGCCTCCTCTCCAATTCCCATGGATCATCCAGTCCCTACCCTTGAGCACTAAAAGACTGAGCTTAGGAATTAGGAGCAGAGATGAGTTTAGGATAAGGGGTGGGGTCTCTGGCATAGATCCATGATCTGAACCGTTCCCTTCCTCCTCCCACTGTGAGCACACTACTGCAGCCCCAGGCTGGCTGTAGGGAGGGGCCAATGGGGCTGTGGCCCTGAGCCCTACCATCTTTAGTCCTTCCTGGCCCAGCAAATTCTAGGGCCAGTCCTGCCCTCACCTCTACCTCCCCTTTGTCCTGAGAACTTGCATTTATTTTCAAAGTAGCTTGTGGGAGGAAAAGGGTTCTCTGCCACCCCCAATTAGACTTGGGAAGCTGGGAGTCCTGTAGAAAACAGTAGTCATTGGTCTCCATTTCTTTGTTCTACAATTGGAAGCCAATTATCTTTTTTCCCCCCAACTGGAATGACACTGAAGGTGCCATGTGTGGGGTTGCTAGTCCATGCCGGCTGGGGTGTGTATGCTGAAATCTGCAAAGCCTCGGGGATCTGCGTAAATCAGAACACCAGCTTTCTCCTTGGCTCAGGCACTTCATTTCTCCACCCCTTTACTCTTCCCTATCTCATTTATCTTGCATGGGTTGTAAAATAGGACTGGCAAAATCCTTGCTCTCCTTAATCTCCCCGTGTATGGCTCATCTACATCAGGCGCTGAGTCGAAGTAGTGTTGAAACGCAGCGGGAGTTTTGTATGGATGAATGGCGAGTAGCTGAGAGAGGAGGGTTTTATTTTAATTTTTTCTTCCCTGTCTAGGCCCAGGCCTACAAGGGATAGTTTCTTAACTCTTGGAGCTGTCATTCTGAGGTGTCTGAAATCTCAGTGATCGGGGAGGAAAGTGTCTGGGGTATCGGATACAAAGTGACTTTCAGGGATCAGCATGTAAGAGCTTTGTTAAGCGCATGGGGGATTGTGTGCGCTGAGCCCATTAAAAATGAAGCAGGTTATCTGCTCCCCCCTCCACCCCTTTACAGACCAAACAGTTGCAGACGGTGGCCAAGGCGCAGGGAGCCTGATACCTCTGAGTGTATCGCTTCTGCAGCTCAGCAGAACAGAGCTCCTCGCAAAACCTGCTCCCTTAGCACTGTCTGCCCAGTGCATTTGAGCATTTTTTGTTCCATCTTGCACTAATCGGTGTAGCAGCTTTGTAGTTTTCAAAGGCAGAGGTGAATTATTTACCTTGCTACAGGCCTAACAGAATTCAGCAGCCAAGGAGGCAGTTTACTTGACTGACCTGCCTTTGCATCAGCTCGCTGTGTCTTTCTGAGGTCGGGATTTCTGTCTGATTCGGGCAGGTTGCTGCTTGATCGATCTGCGTGTGGTTGTACAGGGAGAGGTCATCTCCACCGCACATCACCTGCACTGCGGAAACCGTGGAGCTGCCTTTTGTAGCGGGTGGGATAAATTGAAATTGAGTGGATTTAGTATTCAGATAATATTCACGTTTTTGAATAGCTCTCCAACTGGTATTCACATAGCCACTCTTGATGTTACTTCATTTTGGCTACTTCATGTTGGTTTGGTGATTATTATTTTTTTGGCATTTCCGTTACTTTGTTTTGGAATATGAAATAGTGCCCAAATGAATTCACCAGAATGAACTGAACCAAAATACAGTGCCCACATTGAAAACTTTGTAGAAATGCTCACGCTGCTTGCTTGGGCCTCTCAGAGACAGGGGCTTGAATTCAGCTGACTTCCCTCACTCCATAGTAACTATGCCCCTGGGTATGGGTTATTCCCTGAACCACCACTTTTGGTTCAGGGTAGGGCATATTCAATGGGTCTACTTGGGTTTTCTTTTGGAAGGGTGGGGAGAGGTATTTGGTTCAGCTCTCCACTAAATTGCCCCATCACAGCGACCCATGTTCACTGCATTTCCCCCATTTTTGCCAATGGGGAAACATGGGTCACTGTCCTATATTCCCCTCCCCCCCCCCTTTTTCCAAAGTGTTACGTTTCAACATGGAGGCCACAAACTCACCATTGCAATGGCAAAATAATTAGGTCTGTCACACACCAGGTATTTCCTTCTGTCACTAAAATATGGATGTGTTTTTAGCAAATTTGAAGATAGGCAAAACGTGTCATGGTGGTGCCTCAGTGCATGCTGCCCTGCCTCCCCTCCTTCCTTATGTAGCAAAACAGGACTTGAATTGTCTTACAACGCTCAGATTCAAGCATCCAGTAAAGATGCATTAAGTTCTTAAGTAGATCCTGTGCAGTTTAGCAATAGCCTCCTTCAAATCGGTCTGTAGAGTCCTTGTGCCAAACAACTACTCTTGAATTGCTTCTTCACAGAGGCTGGGTGAGGGCAGAATAACTTGTCCGGAGACAACTCAGCCCCACCTTGGCACTCTCTGCTGCGTTACAGGGAGAATAGAGCGAGAAACGTGGCTGGCAGTAGAAGAGAAGGAATGGGAAAGTCATGGAATTGATGGGGTCCTTGCTCCTCCCCAGGCTTCACATGATCCCACCTGTTCAGAGCACTGTCATGCCATGATGCTCCATAACAGGTGGACCACTTCAGAAAGGGGCGGGGCAAAGAGATGCATGCGTGTGACAACCGAACAGAGGTTAAAATCGGTTAGGAGGTACTTACGCCCCTTAAAAAGTTCTGGGGAAAGCCAGTCCAGGACTAAAGGGTTGGCAAATCTCAGGAAACAGTTTCTCAGCTGTGGAACACACTTCAAAAGACAAATTGATGTTTAGGGGTGATGGAAGTTCCAGACCAGACACTATATTGACTCTAATTCAAGGAAGCACTTAATGTTGTTGCTGTTTAGGTAATCCAAGAACTTACACTGCTCAACTATTTCCCCCCATCATCTTTTAATCAAAACAAGTAAAAAGGTTTATTTAAAAACTAATTTTTCCCTTCCCCACTCTGTCTAGGAATCGCATCTTCCTAGAATCCTTTGACTAAAAGGAGAGTTGGGCCATAGGTCATTTTTACACACACCTTAAAGTTCTGGATTTTTCAATCTTCTGGGTTTACAAGTCCACAGATAAGTTCCAGATGCATTTTTCATGCACACACTGCCCTGAGGCATTTCCTGGATGCATTCTTCACACAAACACTTCCCCGAGGCTGCCTAAAGTAGCCGCAGCTGTAGATGTGTGGGGCTGCCATGGAAACCAAGCGACCAGAGCTGCCTGGAGCAAAGCAGTTTACCAGAACTTTTTACACACAAGTTCTGGGGGAAGTTCTATGCAGAAGTTCAAAGAGCCAGATGTTAAGATCTGGGTGAGTGATTTAGACACCAGCGGTGGCTCCCCCTGCTGGGATTTCGGGGCAGTGTCCCCCCAAAGGCCACCGGTGCCAAAACTCTTTTTGTTTTTTAAAAACAAAAAACCCCGCTACCGCTTATGACAGCTACAGCAGCCTCTGAGCTGCTGCAGAGGCTGCTGTAGCTGTCACTGTGTTCTTCTCCCTTCGAGGACCCACCCACGCTGGGAGTGGGTCCCCGAAGGGACAAAAAGGGCTCAGCTGCTCAACTGCCCAAAGCGTTTTCCTATGGAAAACGTGATTTGGCCGGCTGAACTCCTCCATCCACAGCACGCATGGGACGTGCTGTGGAGGGAGGGGCAAAGCCTTTCCATTGCGCTCAATGGGCGCAATGGAAGATCTCGCCAGGGCGGTCGCG
>QEPC01013926.1:477137-498240 GCA_003113815.1 Sphenodon punctatus | reverse complement strand
ACAGACTGTGTTTTCATCCATCTGATGGTTAACCCTGGGAACTCCTTGCTGCTGGGTTATGCCCTGGCTCTGCCTACCGTTGCCCTGGCTCCGCCCACCAGCTCGCCGCTGCCCCTCCAAACTAAAAAGCCACCAGCTGCCCCTGTTAGACACACAAAGCTCAGGACGTTACAGCAAACATGCAGGAGAAATGTGTGTGTAAAAACATGTGACAGGAAGGGGGAGCAATGGGATTAGCCCGCCCTTTCTGGCTTGGCTGTCCTACTACTTGAGTGTTGTGCTGTCCTAACCATGCAGGGGGTAAGGCATGCCAGAAAGGCACCCTTTCAGATGTGGCCCCTCCTCCTGAAGAAATATGGGCAGCAGCCCTGGATAATACAGGAAGAGGGTGGCTTCATCCAGAGCCTGGAGATCATGTATGGAAACCCAGACTCCCAGGGTGGTAATTATACCTTTTGTTTCACCTGTTTAGACCAGTGGTTCCCCATGCTGTGTGCCAGGGTGGCCTAACATGCCTCTAGGGTTGCCACCTATGTATATTTTTCCAGGCTAATTATGGAACATACATGTTGCAGGGTCTGCATTGGCACCCAATTCAGGCCGTGCAACATGTATTTTTCTTAAGTGTCCTGAAAAAAAATTGCTTATGACAACCCTAATGGAGATCTGCTGTGGGTCTTTAACCCTGGCCAATCTCTGTGCACCCTTCCAGTACTCTTGCTCCCAACCATGGCTGTAGGGGCTTTCCCCTCCTGCTGCCATCATTGAGAGCAGGGATGGTGGGAGGAGTAGTCGTGACCAGAGCGAGCCGGGGGGTGGGGGAGGACATATCGGGGACACCGATGGGTGGAATCAGCCAGAGCAGGGACAGTAGAGTAAGATGGCTTGGAATTGGCTGTTCTGGTTCCACAGAAACTTTCCATACAACTGGCATGGGGATCAGAGTTTCAATTGGAATGCCAGTAGATCAAAATTTGTCTCTTGGGATTTTGATCAAACAATTTGCACATAAGCAAAACAGCTGTGGCCCATACTGCATATGTGCGAAATGGTGGGGACCATAACTGCAGTACAGCCATCACCATGTTGTTGTACAGCGGCTGCCATTTTGTTGTACAGAGGCTGCCATCTTGTGCATGTGCAATTCAGATTTGGGGGGGGGGGAGAAAATGGGTCAATTCTGGTGAAATGGGAATCTGATGAAATTGTACCCCTATGCTGGAGTAGCTGGGATGCTGGAACTGGGGGAACTGGGCACTGTCCAGTGCCAGAAAGGGGTGGGCTGGTGGTGGGACGTGATATAGTTTCTGGGATCAAGAGATGGAGGACAAGCTTTTTAGAGGGGTGAGGGCTGCTCTGGAGTGGGAGGTGTGCCCAGCAAGTCCACCGTAGCTCTCTTCTGGCTTGCAGGACTGGTCCTTTCTGCCACCATTTTCATCTCCTGCTGCTGCTCCCTGTTCCTCCCAGCTGCTCCAGAGAGGGCAGAGCAGTAAGATCTGCTTGGCTGTTGACACGAGACAGCACAGCATCCTCAAGTGGCCATGTTCTGCCATTGCAACCAATTCACATGGTAATCTGGGTAACATCCCCCCCCTGACCAAGGGATGGGGCATTTGCATGGCTAATTTTAACAGCATGGTTAATACCCACTTCATTTTGTGTTAGTTTTCATGCCAGAAGGGCTACATTCAATGCTACCTCTGGTTTAAGGGTGCATCTATGAGGTTGCTGCACGCAGATTGCTGAAGCATCTGTGTTCCTGAGCTGTAGAAGGTAGGAAGGTTCCAATTGAGTCTGTATGCTTTTCAGCAGAGGAGTGGTCTCTTTCTCTGTAGATAAAACATCTAGCACAATGGCCTCCAGAGAAACGTGGAGGTTGCCTGCCCCTGGAGCTGCCCCAAGTGCGTATTCCCATGTCTGCTGACTTGCAGCCTTGCCTGGGTCTGTTTTAGACCGACCTGGCTGATTCCTCAGCCTGCGGGCAACCCACGTGGTGTCCCCATCAACACCATAGAGTTTGAGTGGATTCCCCAACACTCTAGACCGCTGCCTGCAACTTTATGGTGTTGGCTGAGCCAATGACTGCCCAAATGTGGAGTTTGGGTCTGCCGAGCAGATGGACAGCAACTCCACTTTGGCGTGGTGTCCTGCGTTTGGCCGGATTGCTCTGCAGGAGATGCTCTGGGATATTTCAGAGCACCGCTAGGGGGAATGCCCTGCTCCACTTTCTCATCTGGTAGGGTGCTTCCAAATGGACCAGCCAGCCCAGGAGTAAAGCAGGCTGGCATGGGTGGAGCCAGACCTGTAGTCCATCTAAAAGCATCCAACGAGGCTCTGATTTTGCTTGGGGTCTCTGGATGTTACACCAATGGTGTTAACAATAGAAATGAAACAAGTGCCCCCAAATAGGTAACCCCATCAAATATACTCCACCCAAACTGAAAATGGCAGTTCAGGTAGTAAGTGATAACCTGTTATGCTCTGTCGGCTATCTGTTTTGGTAATTTCCAGTAGGGTTTTTGTTTTTTTGGTTTGATGGTTTTGGTGTATTGGTCATTTAAGAATTTCAGTTGCATCCTTTCAGCACTACTGCACATGCACAATTGCCAAGAATGTTGTAGCACGCATACCAAAATGACTTGCACACTAAAATAACCAGAGAACCTGAAATGGATACCTGAGAAAAATGGATATGCAAGTACCCACTTCCATTGCAGGTATTTGGGTACTTAAAGGACAGCCAGAAACTATGAATACTACCCAGGAATAATAAACCTGCTACTTCAACTCTAACTTAAAATATATATAAAGCAAAAAGAAAAGCTGCAAATGAAAGAATCTCTGCTTAAATCTGTCCAGATTTTCATTTGTAGCCTCCCACAGCTGAATTCAGCCTTGTTTGTGCCTGTGTTCAACCTTGGTATCTGATAACCTCTGTTGCCACTTTTGTAACTCTCTGTGGTGTGCGAGGTGAGGACCGCTAAAATCTGACACATGAAAGCCCCCCCCCTTCACCTGGAGGTGACTATAAGATGTCTGTTTTATTAACATCTCTAGTCATTGACTCCGCACAACAGCAACATGTCGCCCCTGTCTTGTTGGGTATTGCAAGGTGAAAGCAAAGTGCTAATAAAGTGTTGACTCACTGTATTCTGACTTGAGAATGACCTCTCATGCCCAAAATAGAATCTTATTTCAGAAGTTGATTTGGGGTTGTGACCTCTAGTTTCACCCAGAAACTTCAGGTTTTGACCCAGACTTTGTGCTTTAGGGGAAGCCTGTGTGGCACTGTCAGCCAGCGTGCCCATGGCTAGTCCAGACACTCAAGGCGGCAGTGGGTGACCATGTCAGAAAGGGGGTTCGCCATAGGGATATTTCAATCTCTTTTCTAACATGGTCTTGCTAATATGGAGCACCACAATGTTGTGATACTCCACAAGTGTGGGGTTACAGCATGATGACAGCTCCTTTGTCCCACCCCCTTTCCAACATGGCTCCACCCTCACAGAGCATCATGGCATTGCGATGCTCCATAATGGGCAAGTTCCGTCAGAAAGGGGCATGAGAATCCTGCCTTCCTAGGGTTGCCATATATGCACGTTTTCCCAGGACACTTACAAAAAATACATGTTGCAGGGCCTGCATTGGCTCCTTAGGTTATGGTGACAGCACTATAATTTGCCTACCTCCTTGGTGCTGGAAGTTCAAGGGTTTGTATTCATAGCCAGCACTCGACTTAGGGTGTCTTTAGAAAAGCACCAAATATCACAGATTATTGGTGTTTACCATGCATTGAAACCATTCTTATTTTAATCCTAACTTAATGTTTAGATGTGTGCATTATTGCAGATTTAGAATTAATCTGCATTTAAAGTAAACCACTTTTAACGTTTTCATGAACTATTTCAAGCCACATTAACCATTCAAATGTTTAAAACACATTTTAATCCATGAGTTTGTGAAACTGGTTTCATAAAATCCCAATGTCGGGAGTTTATGAAACCGATTTTACATCTTCAGAATTCCACCTTAAATGTGCATTAGAGTTCTCTCCTCCGCATTAGTTGTCTCATGTAAAAAATGCCCTTGGATGTAAATGCAGGCCCTGCAACATGTATTTTTCATAAGTGTCCTGAAATAATTTGCATATATGGCAACCCTACACCCTCCAGCATAGTCCTGCCCTCTTGGTTTCCTCCAGGAGGCAGGGGCAACCCTAGCTCCAGCACTAAGGAGGTAGGCAAAGTATAATGCTGTCAAACACTTGCACAAGAGTAAAATCCAGGTTTGGACCAGACTACTGTACAGCTCGTACAGATTCCAGATCCAGGTTTCAGATGAGACTGGCCATGAATACAAACCCTGAACTTTATACAGTTAAGGCTGCAATCGCGCACTCTTGTTTATCTGACTCCAGGATATAAACACAAATGCAATATTAAGATTCAACTTCTACCCATTGGGATAGCCCTGATGAGCATCATCCTGTCCCTGGATGATTCCCTGTAAGAATGGTAGTTGTGAGGCTGAGAGATGAGGAAGGCTTTTTTTATTATTAGATGTTTAGGTATCTATGAAGAGACTTGGTGATGAGTTTTTGGGATGCAGGCCTCCTACTATTAACCATAGCAGCAGAGGGCTTCCAAAATCCTAATGTGTGTATAACCTCTGCCCTGTGTGCTGAAGAAGAGTTCCTCTTTATTATCTGATGAAGATGAGGGAGCCATGGAATTTAAGTTTTGTTTTACTATCTGAACAAAGCTGTCATTGTCCTTAGAAGTACTATCTGTTAATCCTAAGAAACAAAGTAGTTAAGGGATATCCTCTATCGCAGGGGTGGAGAATTCTTAGCCCTTTAAGGAGCTTAGCGCCAACACTGTGGGACAGGTATTACTGGAGGCTCAGACTCCTAGGAGTGGAGGATCATGCCTGAATGCCTATTACCTGTGACTGGGAGAGCCACAAGCTTCAAGAGCCTGGAAGGGGTCTGTCCGAGGAAGGTGGCTGAGGAAGTGGGAGCTACTTTAGCGGAGCTAGGAAGACCTGGGGGGCGGGGAGAGCTAGGCCGGGCTCTGCCTCCAGGGCAACCTGGCTCAAAGGGTGCTGCCTAAGCTGTGGGGTTTTGATGGGATGTAAGAAGGATTGTAGCTGCTGGCCCACAGAACGGAGATACTGAAGCCAGTTGAGAGAGACTGTAAAGAGGCACTTGGCCTGAGGAGGGACTGTGCCTAACCAGAGAGGGGCTTGAGTGAAGAAGTCCTATGCCTCCAGGTTCTAATGCTGTGTACTGTATGGTAAGAGGACTGTGTATTTGATGTGGACATTATAAATAGGGACTATATAGTGAAGGGCTATATAATACTCTATATAGATAAAGACTTGAGCTGAAGATTCCCATGTGAATGAGACTGTTTGGCCAGGATCCTGACAAAACTTACCCCAGGCCCGACCAGCCCTGTTAATGTGGGCAGTGTCTGTTTGTCTTTTTTTAATTAGTCCCTTTGCAATTCTGGGATCTGGCACCACAATCCAGCCCTTACCCTCGGCTACTGAAGGAGCATGGTCCGGTGGAAGGCAGCATAGGTGAAAGTACACACTCATTAGAAAGGGCTGGCTCTGGATTCATGGTCTGGACCCTCTGCTCCCTTCCTCAGAGTGCCTGCCCAATTGCATAATATGGGGCCCAATCCAAGGTATGTGCTTACACCAAGTGCATGTCTGCACGGCATGCACGTGCCATATGTATAGTATGTGTCCACTGGGCATGGTTTTGGTGCTGAAATAACCCAGACTCTCTGGGTCAAGCAAGAATCCTGCGAGAAGCTGAGCTGATGGTAGGTCCTGAGCAGCAGCTGCAGAAGAAGCAATGGGTCCTTGGGAGCCTCTGCTTCAACTGCTGCCACTTTCTGATTCCCAAGACCTGGCTGTGGGAGGCAGCTTCGAAGGAACAGCAGGAGAAGTGGTGGCTTTCTGGGACTGACATTTCTCTTGCTGCCACTGCTCCCTGAGACGGGTACACTCTTGACAGCTGCCTATCCCCAAACTGTTACATGTACACAACACTGTACGTGTTCAGGATTGCCCCATGTTGGCAATCATGAACATTTAAGGGTCTAATGTTTAAGAATACCCAGAGTGACTGGAGCTCCTTTTTCAGATTAGGCTGTGCCTGCCTGAATGGGAGATCAGCCATTGACTAGACACTGACTTGCCATTAAGGGCTCCATCTTGAGCTGGCTACCATGCTTGCATAGGCAAGTAAAAAGAGCATAAAGCACTATTGGGGCTTCCTTCACTATGCTGTGATGGAACAGGTGTCAAAGAGTCACTACCCTTGGTCCTGCAAACCTAGGAGTACTATGGTGTGGGCAGACAGTTGGCTTTGCTACCCCAACGTCTCTGTTGGCACAGATCAGGAAACTGACTGCAATCCGAAAAGACCTGTACAGAAGGGGAGGCAGATCTGTCAAGAATTGACAGAGGTGTTTATTACAGGCATTCACTTATTATATACATTCCTACACTGCATACATTCATTTAATATAGGACATCCTTTATATAAAATGTAAATATGCTAATTTTTGTAAATTTTTGTAAACTTAAATATAGCCTACTACCTTTTTGAGGCTGGGCTGAAAAAACAAACATACCCCCCACACCCATATGTAAGGAATCACACATTTGTATAAACTTATTTCAGAAACTAGACTTGAACCCATGAATTTCTAGTCTTTTTGTTTCCGATCTTATCGCAGCACTACCCCAATTGTTGGGCCATGCACCCTCCCCCCCCCTCAAAGTGAGATGATCTCAAGCAACCCCTATGCACATTCCCCTCCAACAATAAATATTTCCTTGCGCTCCAGACACTTCCTCCTGTGTAGATTCTCTAAGAGATGAGATTGTGTGGATTCTCTCATACACAGTGTTTTGAGGTTGGGATGAAATTTGGGGATGGTGGTGGTTTTTTAAAATGAAAGAAATCACAGCTATAGCCCATTACAAGGCCAGGTGTGAATTCTTGATTACTAACCATCTTTTCTAGGTTCTGCTATCCGAGATGGCTACTGCTTTTAATTCAGTCACTAGAATAGGACTCTACATATAATACTGAATAAGCTGGCTAACTGACAGTAGCACTTCCACAACAACTGTGGCAGTATGACTGAATGACTAATCTTTGTTGCCCTTCTCTCAGGAGCCCCCAGGTACTACTAGTCTCCCTGCACACTTGTCTGCTCCATTAATGAGAAATGAGCAGCTCCTATTTTGTTAGCTTTTAGAATGTTCAGCATATAGTATTTGCTGCTGCTGTTCATCTTTCTCCTCCCTGGGGTTACCTTGTATTTGATGCAATATGGATGTGTAGCCATTGTGCAAAACACCCCTCCCCCCCCCCCCCCAACCTATTTACCCCTCCTGGGCTAGAAGACTAGAGAGAGAGACTAGAAAACACCCTGTCCCTAGGTCAGCAGCTACTTTGCTGCTTGCTACTGCTCGGAGCTCTCAATCAGCCAGAAGTCCATTACTATGTTTAAGAGCTGTGGAGAAGGCTGCCTTACTTTGAGTATCCTGCAGGTGCATGCACAAGATAATTGTCCAGTGGGGGAGAGAATGGGAATGTATCACTCTCCCACTCAGTGAAAGACACGATGGGTTGGGGGAAGTCAGGAATAACTTGTGTCTTTCTGCATCCGTTTAATTTGTGCTCTGCTCCTGGAGAAGTAAATCAAGGATGCTTTGACATCACAAAAATGTGGCTTGAAAAGTAATGGAAAGTGTCATGTGGTAAGCTCATGGGGGAAGGAGGGTGTTTTCATCAGGTGTTGGGATGTCATCTGAACTTTGTGAGCAGGGAAAACCCAAAGTTAACAGCTTAAAAAGCCTTCTCTGATAAGACAACAATTTGGACATCACAAAGCATCCATTGGATTCTCTCCTCCCCGTTACTACGTGTACTTTCTTAAGTTCTGCTTGGACCAGAAATTTGGGCCCTGGTCTGGCTACATTGGGCCTGGCCCAAGTCTGCCATCTGGGCCTGATGCTTCTGAACTCCTCTGTTCCTGGGCCTGAAGTATCTGGGTGGCACTATAATGGGCAGGGCTATGTTGAAAAAAGGGTGGGGCACCGATGCTCCCAACTCCTTTCCAATGTGTCCGCACTTCCTATGGATCGTCATGAAGTCACAGCCCTCCATGGGAGGTGGAGCCACCTCGGCCCAAGGAGCTTGGACAGAGACCGTGTTCAGGCCCAATGGATACGGTTGGGCTGCAAGCTGCCAGTGCTTTCCATAGCATTTCAAGGCATAATTTTGTGATGTCTGTAAACAACCCTGTGCTTTCCCCTCACTCAGGGTGGACCAGTCAAAGGACCAGCCTAGTCCTAATGCATACCTTCCAAGACCATCCCTGTGTAGGAGATACTGTTCCTTTTTTGGGTGCTGAATCCCACTGTCCCTTTTCCAAAAGGAGCGGGTGGGTCAAAGTCCTTCTTCTTAGGAGAAAGATAGACTGGAATTCATGTCTCAGGCACCTTTTTCCTGGTTGCCTCCCAGGAAGAGCACTTGAGAAGACAATGGGTAGATAATAGAATGAAAGGAAACTAACCAGAATGATAAGCAGGAAAGCTTCTGTCCCTGTTTATGCACTTGGAGTGTTGGGAGAGTGTGTGTGTGAGAGAGAGAGAGAGAGAATGCGTGCGAGGCAGGGCTTATAGGTTGATGGGTGGAGCTTGTCCTTCTTTGACTGGTCAAAATGTTTACTGGTATGCTAATATAGAGAGGGGATGCATAGGGTGCCAGTCATGAAAATACTAGGCTTTAGAACACCCACTAGCAGCTGGGAACCAGTGTTCTGAATTCTGCTCCTTAGTTCCCTGGGCATTGTGGAACCACTCTGTTTCTGCAGCCCTGGATGTGAGCAGAACTGGAGGCATTTATGCAGATGACCGTGCTGTGTTTTCCATCCAAATTCTTACTCTGTGCCTTGGGATGGGCAGGAATGGTAGGGAAGACTCAAGGACATGGTTCATGGATCTGCTGCAATGTGTCTCCTCCACTAACAATGGCCCTTAAGGAAGCTGCCTGCTGCTTCAGGACTGCATCAGTCATTGAAGGAGTAGCTTGGCTGATGCTCAGTGGCCTTGCAGGCAAGATTAATTCTGTTCACAGCCTCACTGTGCCAAGGGTAGCTACTTTTTCTTGGAGTAATGGGGTGGATTT
Organism: Sphenodon punctatus; assembly: GCA_003113815.1. Taxonomy (NCBI): domain Eukaryota; kingdom Metazoa; phylum Chordata; class Lepidosauria; order Sphenodontia; family Sphenodontidae; genus Sphenodon; species Sphenodon punctatus. The sequence goes on along the minus strand of QEPC01013926.1, from coordinate 489,020 downwards.
GGGCCCTAGGCTCCATGAGAGAGCTGGATTGGTGTGTGTGTGTGGTAGAGCAGCTACCCTTGAAAGATCAGCAGGAACTAATCCAGATGGCTAAAAGTCAATATCGGTGCAAGTAATATACATTTAACTGTTAACAATTGTCTGTACCAGATTTAGAGGTGACACTGCAGCAAGTGCTTGGGAATGCAATTGATACAGTTTATTTTTAGCCTCCCTGAGACCGTGACCAACATTTTAAAACCAACTCGAACACCTGATGCATTTTAATCAAGCTGAGACGCGCTCTCACCCCCTTGCGATCATCTCTGAAGCACAAATCAGAAATAAAAAGATGTGAAACTTGGAAATGCTCTTTATTTCCCAGGGGCTGTATCCTAGATTTGTAAGGAGAATGGTGCCATCCTCTCTTCTTCAGTTCCTAGAGATGAGCAAATAGGGAGGAATGCAGGACACCCTTCCCACCCCCACCCCCCCCCAAAACACAAACTAACCCTGCCCCACTCTCCTCCATTGTGAACTGGCAGGCAAAGCTGAACAATTTCTCAGCCTCTGACCATTCACCCCTCATCCCTAGATGTGCTCCTTGGTTTTGCATGATGTATTGCAAATGAGGTCATGTTTGTATTTCTGGCCTGGTCAAGACCCCAAAGCCTCTGAAACCTCTTGGGGCAAGTATGTTCTTGTGAAATGTTATGGTGTGGTTTTCAGCTGGGTCTTCATCTTTTGCTTTTTGCCAGTTTCAGGGGCAATAGCAAGGGCAGGCTGTCTTTCAAAGCAGGTGGTCTTCCTAGCTAGCTACCTTTCCCTGGAAAATTAAAGCTCTGAGGGGATGGAGGGTCGTAACTAGAAGGATGACAATGAACCAAACTGTTTTATTTCTTTGCCTGCTGGAAAACCTAGAAAGCTTTGCTGGTTATTTGTCTTTGCATTGTGTCTTTTGTTTGCGAGTGGAGCGTCCTTCTAAGAGAAATCTTAAAAAAGACAGCTGGACCTGAACTGAATATCTCCGGTGCGTGCCATATTTATCAATTTTATACATCCTCAATCAGATCTAAGTGGCTAAAAAACTGTATTCATCCCTGATTCGTTTGCATATTTGTTTTGGGCTTCTGGGCTGGTTCTTCCAGTTCCCCATTTTTGTCTTGATCATTTAAGTTCAGATGTTTGATTAAATATCTGAACCGAAATGGCCAAAAACACACTGAGAAGCAAGTAGCTGAACGAAATATTTGTTTACCTGCATATTTGGATACCTTTCTTGGTGCAGCTATTTACTTTGACCGCTATCCAAGAATGCAAACAATAGTCACAAATAACACCTTTTTGTTCCAGCTTGGATTATTATGATTTGCTTTGTGGTTTACAATCGGGTAGTGCATCTGCAGGGGGGGGCAAAAGGGGAGCACTTCCCGGTGCTACTACATGTGTCCCTCTGTGTCATTGCTGCTGCTGTCTGTGACTCTTGGAGAGCCAGCACTTGGGAGGATTTTATTTTATTTATTTAGAAAACATTTTTATTACCCTTCCTTGCCCTGCAGAATGGCAGTCTGGGGTGGTATACAGCATATAATAATATATAAAAACCAAATACACCCACTATAAAATCTCAGACCCAGGAAAAAACCCATTAAAAACAACAAAACCCTTGAAACCTCCCACCCACTACCCATCCCCTTCATCAAATGCCTGGTGGAAAAAGTCAGGTCTTACGTCCTTTATGGAAAGAAGGGAGCTCCCACCCCGAGGATGGGGTGGGGCCGGAACCTGTGGGTAGGGTATTACTGAAGCAGGGGTGGGTGATCTAGGGGGAGGGGACTGGCTGGACAGAAGAACAGCTGTGTGCGAATGCATGCGGAAGGATCTGCCTGGCAGCTTTCCCAGGACCCTGCTTACATACCCTGGGTAAGTCCTGCTCTGCCCCTGGACTTCTGTGCACTCCGCACGTTAACCTAGTCTGGTTTGGTGAAACCTGTAAATCTAATCTACCCTAGTCTCTTGGGCTTGTACTGTGCCAAGTACATTGCTGGTGCTATATAAATAATACTCCCTGCATGTTCCCTGGGCTCCCGCTCCACAGGCTTTCTTCCATCCCAAAATGCTGCACTTTCCCTCCTTCCTTTGCATCCCCATGCTCTCCTGCCCTCCTCCTGCCCTCCTCCTCCTCCTTTTCTCTCTTCTCTTTAGGTTCCTGACTTTCCTTGCCACCAGGCTCCCTGCACCCTCTCCAGCTTCTGTTGCATGTACCATTGTTATGTACACATAACAATGGCTATGTCTCGGGAGGAAACTCCTCTTCTTGCTCACAACTTTTTTGGGACCCAACCCATCCTGAACGCATGACTAGTCACGTAGCCAGCATTTATTAATGTAATGGGGAACGTCTTGTGTCGACAGCCAAACTCAAGTAGGTAGCATTACAATACATCTGGGAACACTCAGTGGGTGGTGGGTGTTGTTGGTTGGTTTACTCTGCTCTGGTGGTGGTGGGTTTCAGTGGAGCCTGCTGCCCGTGCAGTCTGCCCCCATGCACCCCTCCCCCTTGCCATAGAGCTGCGGGCAGGTCTAGGCTTCTGCCTGCAGCTCTATGGCAGTTGCCAAGGCAACCCATGGCTGGGAGCCGCTCTGCGGTGACTGTCTATCCTATAGACAGACCACTGCTCTGCCCTGGGCCGATGCTCTGGGTTCAGGCAGTGAGTTCTGCTCATGGCGCTCTGGGATATTCTGGAACACTGAGTGGAGCTGGCCCAGAGTGGGTGGCGCCTGCTTTGCTCCTGCTCCCTCACCCCCGGGCGGCTGCCTCGACACAATAAGAACAAGAGAGAAATGCATAAATTAAAACACCATACCATCATAAAATCCAAAGCTATGCAACCCCCCCCCAAAAAAAAAACACCTCTACCTAACCAAACCCCACCTTAACACCCCCTGCAAATGCCTAGCAGAAAAGCCACATTTTGCATTGCTGGTGAAAGGCAAGGAGATCTGGGTTGAGGCGGGTCTCCACTGGGAGCACATTCCACAGTGGCCCAGAATGCCTGCCTGTTAGTCACCGATAACGTGGGACCTCCAGGAGGGCGCTCCCTGACAACTGCTGCAGCCCACCCAGGGAGCAAACCATTAGAGTGACTGTATGAGCAATGGACCCCATGAACTAGCTGTGAAGTTGGGTTCGGTTATGCCAAGCAAGCAGAGTAGGCTTCTGGTAGTAGTCTCTTCTGGCAAGACAAGTTTGCTTCAGATATCTGAAGAAATCATTGGCATGAATGATGAAAATCCAAATGCTGCTCAGCAGTTGAAGGCCATCAGGGTGGATCAATGGTGTCCCCAAAATGGGATAACCCATCTGCTTGGGCTGGTGGGTATTTATTTAAAACATTTTCTAGCACACCCCTCCTGCCACAGGCAACTTGGAGCAGCTTACAATTTATAAAAACATAACAAGGGAGGAGAATAAAATTCCAACCCGCCTCCCCGCATTCTCCCCTTTCCCCTGTCAAATGCCTGGCAGAACAGCCAGGTCTTGCAACTTCTCTGAAAAGAAGGGAGATCTAGGGCCAACCAGGCCCCTACCAGAAGGGAGTTCCACAGCTGTGGTGTGGCCACTGAAAATGCTTGGCCCCCCAGAAGACTCGGGGGACCTTGAGCAGGGTGCCCCCAGATGACCGCAGGGGCCAATCAAGAACCCAGGGAGTGAGGTGGTCCCGCAGATAGGCAGGGCCTAGCCTGTTAAAGGTCAAAACCAACACCTTGAATCAGGGCCCAGAAAACTACCGGCAGTCAGTACAGAGAGCAGAGCACTGGTGTAATATGTTCCCGGCAGCCCAGTTCCACTAGGAGACGGACGGCCACATTCTGCACCAGCTGCAGCTTCCAAGCCATCACCATGGGTAGCACCACATAGAGCACGTTACAATAGTCCATCACCCTTTGCCCTTAAATAATCCATAGAAAGACCCAACTTTGAGACTTCCGATGACACTGCCTTATTCCAAGAGTCCAATCTAGTGGACTAGAGGTGGCTATCCGGTGTGACCAGAGGTGATGAAAGCATGGATGATAGTGGCCAGATCAGAGTCTGTGAGAGATGGCCGAAGCCGTCACACCAGATGTAATTGGCAAAACACACTCCTTGCCATAGCCTCCACCCGGACATCCAGGAGGAGCCGAGAATTAAGGCACACACTCAGATTCCGTATCTGGGAGACCAATGGAGGGCAAACCCCATCAATAACGGGGGGCCGCCATCTCCACTGCCTTACCCACCAGCGTCATCTCTGTCTTGTCAGGATTCAGCCTCAGTCAATTAGTACTCATCCAGTCCCCGACAGCCATCAAACTCCGAGTAAGCACCGAGACTGCCGGGCGTGGATCTATTGGAAAAAGAGGTACAGCTGGGTCAGGGTGTCAGCATATTGATGACACTGAACCCCCTGATTACCTCACCGAGTGGCTGCATATACACGTTGAACAGGAAAGGGGACAAAACCGAACACTGTGCAACTCCACACGAGAGGTCTCGGTATGAATGAAACATATTCCCCGAGCACCACTTGCTGGGTTCTTCCAGTCAGGAAGGAGCGGAACCATTGAAGAGTCCCACCCACCCCTGCACAGTCCCACAGGCACATCGTCCGCATCTCACGACCAATGGTATCAAACGCAGCCGAAAAAATATATGAATGAATGTCAATGGGAGGAATTTTGCCAATTTGGGAAAAATGAATTCACATTTGAATTTCTGTGCACATGAGAAGATTCTGATTTGGGATTGGATAATTCAGTATTAAAACAAAATATGATTTTCCTTGGTTTTGAGGTAAGCTGGGGATGGGGAATCCATGCCCCATGGAACAAATCTGGCCCACAGCGGTTTTTTATTTGACCTCTTTCCAGTCCCTGGACCTGGCTCGTAGATCCAGTCTCTCTCTTTGAGCATAGACCGAATGAGCTCAGAGAAAGTGAACGTAGTGGAGTGCGTGCAGGGATGGATCCATGGCACAGATCTATGGTCTGCAGCATCTCCATCTTGAGCACAAGCCTTAAGCACCCCTTCCTGCCCCCTGGAGCTTGTATTATGTTTCAAAGTGGCATGTGGAAGGGAAAAGGTTCACCATCCCATAATCTAAGTCAACCACAGCAATCTCAAAGTCAAAATAACGGCTGTCAAAGAAATAAAACCTGGACTCAAGTCAAACTCACATTGAAGCTGGACAAAAAGCATGTCCCCATGTTGTCTGGATAACAGTTTCTTGTGTGTTAAGAGTTACATAGAGGTTCCTTGAAATCTGAAGCAGAAGGCCATGTGCCCCCCCCCCTCCCCTTATTCCACCCTCCACTGTGTTCAAACAGGCCCATTGTGGGGTTCTTGTTTGTGCGATGCCTGGGGCAAAAAGCTCTTTGCCTCCCTCCCCCACTTCCTCCTTTCCAGCATTCCTAACTGGGTTCATTTCATCTGTTACCTACACAGGATGGCCCATGAGTGCAACATCCTGACTGAAATGGAGCATTGAAACACCATCCTAGCGTCCCCTGCTATAAAGATGCAGCTAGACTCCTTCCTAGGTGTTCCCAATGAGTTGATTTTCCTCTGCATTCAGACCACTGCCTCATGTGAAAGGAGCCACCAGACTATAACAAATCCATATGCCATGTAAGTAGAGAGAGACAGCATGGCTGTCAGTGGTGATTAAACTCCAGACTCTTGACTCCAGTAACTCAGGCCTCTGGTGCTTGAGTTTTAAGAGTAAGTGGTGTTGGGTGCTGTTACTTGGGATGGGAATTTCAGACTTGGTTAGAACCAAATCAACCCCAAAATGGCCAATTTGGTTCTCCTGAAACTGGTTCTTGATTTGGTTTTGGGCGACTTGGTTTTTTGCACTTCCCCCCCCCACCTGCGTTCCCTGATACAGCTGGCAATATCCTGACTTGTTTGTGTGTCTGGCTTTGAGTCGAGGATTTATGTTAGATGAAGTCCGAACATGTACTAAAAACATTCTTCAGGAGAAGTGTTATACCATTTTACAAACACACATTGCCTAGTCTTAAAATTCAGCTTTAAATTGGCTGCTTTTAATTTCATTGAACTAGTAATATGAGCATGTAAATAGAACTGGTTTAAATTAAATAGCTAATCCTAGGAGTTAAATGTTGGCTCTTTTGATACAAATGGCAAGACTTTGTGACCGCAGGGTAGTTAGGATTTCATCCCTGACTTTTACAATCCCTTGCGGAAGGAAGCCTTTAATGCTTCTGATAACTTTGGTTGTTCATCTCTGCCCATTAATGTTTTTTTTTGTGTGTCCAATAAACCAAGCCTGTGTATCTTACAAGTTCCAGAGTACAATAACCAGGGAGTGAAATATCCTGAGAAAAATAACTTGTAGGTGGTGGGCAGAAATCATGAATATGGAAGAAGCAAGGGGAGAAGGAACTTGGGGGGTGTTCAGTGTTGCAGAGTCTAGAAACAGCATGTTTGAGTTGGATGTCTGGACATGTCATGGGGAATAGATGAGCAACTGCGATCAACAAAGCAATCAAAGGAGAAAGAAGGAAGTGTCCTAGGAAGACCAAGGATACTCTAGAAAGAAACAAAAAAGAGGGTCCTTAAAGGAAGAAGGTCAGTGCATCAAGCGCCCAAGCTACAGAAGCCCAGTTTCCCGCACAGCTACAGGGCTCTATCTCCCCTTCAGGGGCACCTATTGTCAAATTTGGGCTTTCCGATTAAATTTGGTCTTTCTGTTCCTCTACCAATTTTGACTGAAATTGGTCTGTGGGAACTTGTATAGCAACTAGCAGCCAATGGGTGAGGGGGCAAGCAGTGGTCAGCCAATAATGAGATTACTTCCATTCGGTTGCAGTCAGACAATAATTTAGCCCTTGAGTAGCAGATGTCATGCAAATAGCTGTACCCCTGGGTAAACCAATCTTGGCTGAGGTAGCCTTATCCCCGGTAATGGAGTGCTTTGTGTGAACATGCCCTCAGTCTTTTGTCTTCTTCATCATCCTTGTATCTGTAGTTGTAAATAACCTTTTCTGCTATCTTCTCTCTTTGTATTCTGCCCATGGTGTACCTCTCCTGTAGTTTATTTCTGTGCTGCATATTCTGTCGTGCACCTAACCTGCACTCCTTATGAGAGTTAAAACCTCATGCTTTATAATCCATAAATTGTCACTTGCATATTTTGGTCTACATCACAGGAGGCTCTTTGGATTGTAAAGTGTAGTAAGTGTCTGGAAAAGTAGGACGAAAGCACAGCATTGCCATTTCTATTAACTGCAGAAGTGCTGAACTCTTTTTGAGGCTGCTTGGATTTCTTATACATGCTGGCCATGATCGAAGGCTTAACATCACCCTTGCACTCACTTTACAAGGCCTCACCTGCAGTAAACCCCAGGGAGAGGCTCCAAAACAAGTGTCACAATCCTCTGCTGTCCATGGCAGAGGCACAAGTCCTGTTCTTCTCCTCCTCATAAAGGTAAATCCAATTTAATTTGGGGAGTATCCATGCTTTATAAAACTGGGATTTTGGAGAACAGCAAAAGTTTGAACCTGGCCCTTTTCTGAGTGTATTCCTGTGAGAAATGAAATCCACATTTGCACACCCTATTACAAACATTTCTGTCGACTGCAGGGGGTCAGCTGGAGGCATGTGTAAAGGGCAGGGCCACACTGGAAATGGGAAGAGGCAAAGGGGCACTCACTCCTCCTTTTCATGTGGCCATGCCCCCTTTCTGAGCACTGTGATGCCATGATGCTTGGAGAGGGGTGCGTACGTAGTCACATTGGAAAGGGGTGGGATAAAGGGAGTCTCCTCACCTCTCTGTTGTGACCATGCCCCTTTTCAACCGGTATGTCCTCGCACTACTTGGAAAAGGGCAGGGTGAAGGGACTCTTCCACACCCAGCACTCACCTGAATTTTATTCTTCAGGTGCCCCTTCAAGATTGGGAGAGAAGAGAGAGGTTCCCAGTCACACACTGCCTGGATTCTAGCCCAGCGGAAGCCAGAGGGAACTACTTCCTCCTTCCAAATGGGTCCATCTTCTTGTTTCAGAATGTGCCTTTCAGTTTGCACAGCTCTCCCGGATTCGTTATATGAGCTGCTTTACAATAAGTTCTCGCTGTCAAAGTAGGGCTGAATTGAAACAGCCCTTTTATTGTTGAATTTTTCTGCATTTTTTTTTTTTTGGAATTCTCATCAAAGTTCCAACCGAATGATTCCACCTTCTGGTGTGCACGGGCAAACGGGTGTCTGTATTGCATACATGCAAAATGGCAGACTACCCTGCCGTTTGGGTATGCCAAGTACTGCTGCCGCCACCATTTTGTGCAGTAGGAGGTGGAATCAATCCGATTGGTTGGGCAAAATGTGGGTCAGGCTGTATTCTGGCCCCCATTTCTCCAGATCGATGGGAACCGCCAGATCCAATCAAAAACGGAATCCAAACTGAAATTTTGTTTCAGCCCTACTATGAAGCCCAAGAATATGCTTCTGACAAATCCTGTGCTTTTTTTCTTCTGATAGCGTTATCTGACATCTTGAAAACTTATCGTTTAGGCAATTGGACCCTTGAACTAGAAAGGTGAAGCATCTTGAAAAGTACTAATCTACAGTCAAATAGCTGTAACTTAAACCTGTCTATCCCTGTCTATCTCTTCTCCAAGGTTTGTCTGAAAAAGAAGCTGTGAAAGGGTTCTATTGACTGGGGGGGGAGGGATTTGCATTTTTCACAACATCTGCAGTTCGCTGTGGTTTATTTTTAAATGTGCAGGGCCAGATTTTCAACTGGTGTAAAGTGGCAGATTTAGCAGGTTTGTGCCATGTGACGATTAAGTTTTTTCAGTCCTAATTTTGAGATACACCAGATGATGTGTGTCGAGGAATAATTTATACTTACATGGTTGGTGAAATCTGTCAGTCTTTATTGATCTCAAAGCGCTGAGCGAGAGAGCAACACTGTCTCCACGCAGGGAAACAGCCTAGTCTGCCTCCTCCCAGGATACACAAGTTCTTATAGGTTACCATACAGGCTTGTCAAAGGGCAGCATAATACAATGATGGAAAGTTACTCAATCACACTGAATGTTTACATATCTGGGCTCGTTCTTCTCAAAACTATATGAGCCAGACTGTTTATAATATAAGGTGCCTAAACAAATCTATTTACCTTGCACAGCTGCAAGGCCACTCTATGCTATCTGCTGTGGGAAGGAGCAAAAGGCGTCCCACTGTCTCCATGCCTAGCATCCATGCAGCAGTTTTCAAGGCCTTGTTATGTGAAACAGAACCCAAACTGATCTCATGATGATTTCTATCTAACAAGCTAAAAACTTACTTCTATTAAGGCTGAGTATTACCCAGCATTCATCTGTCTTCCATTTTGCGTTACCTTCCTTTGGCTATTGTAATTCAATTCCATAGGGCCCCTATAAATTTTCCTCCATGTGAAACCGTATACTAAAAATGAAGGTAACTAACTAAACAAAACACACTCTATTGTTCACTGAGGACCTAGCTTGTCACACGTTACAGTAGAGTCATGTTTACCTTGGAGAATCACTGTGCTGCCTCTGTTTCCTTCAAACCTGAGCAGTAAGGCTGATGGTGATTACCATTTACTGGCCGCAGTTCCAGTCTTTTGTCTGTGTGGGATCCACATGGATTCCACGTTGCACAATGTCTAATATGGACTTACATGTGCCCACCTGGAGGTTGCATGTGGGTTCTGTGGGCCATGGAATTGGCCTCACTGTCTTGAGAAGGAGGGAGTGCTCCATCCTTTCTGATATAAGAACTACCATAATGGGTTAGAAACAAATGGCCAATCTAGCCCAACATCCTGTCTCTGACAGTGGCCAACCTTTGTCCCATAGTCTAATGTAGGGGTAGCTAGACTTATGGTGCACTTGATCCAGATGTTGCCCTTGGGTGATCTACCTGGAATTTCCCCACCGGCTTTGGTGCTCTAGGCCACTTTCATACATGCCCCCCCTGCACATATTGGGGGGGGGGGGGAATGCACAGCCCGACTATGCACGGGGATTGGACGGTGCAAAAGCTGCACGGGGGGGGCGGCTTTCCCCTCCCTTCAATCCCTCAAAACCCATCTCTTCCTCGCCGCCTTTCCCGACGCTTGCTAGAACTTTCCTCTCAACCCTTACTGGGTCTGCCCTCCCCCTGACTCCTCCCTAAGTGCAACCAAGCCAAGCACATGCACCTGAGACTTTGCATCTGCTTGAATGTTTTATCACTTGTTTCTCCCTATGTCCCCTCTCCTTGTCTTCCCCCTCCGAGGCTTTTAGATTGTAAGCCATAGGCAGGGACCATGCCCATCTCATTGTTCTGTAAAGTGCCAGGTACACAGATGGTGCTATACAAGTGCTTATAATAATAATAATAATAATAATAAATTGGGGGGGGGGCATGTATGAAAGTGGCCCTAGACTTCTCCTATTGGCTCCCAGCTCTAGGACACCTCAGCAGCTGGCCTCAGGAGTGGGGAGAAGCACTGCATTTAGAGAGCTGCCCCTGCCTCACTGGAGGAGCAGAGTCCTAGCTAGCCCATCTCTTCCCCAGAGACATTCCTATGGGTGCCAGTCCCACTCGCCTCCCTAGAGGTGACCTCTGAGCGGCTGGTCCCCTCCAAATACTGTGATATACTGGGGACTCGCTTGTGATCCACCAGTGGATCATGATCTACCTTTTGGTCACCATTGGGCTAATGACGACAGGGCAGTTACATGTGTTGCACTTTCTGTTTTGCTCTGTCCTGTCCCCATCCACCCCATGCTACTCTATCATCTCTTCTCTTCTTGCGTGCTCTGCCTCTTGAGCTATTTCCCTTCACCAGATCAAAGCACACAGTCCTTACCAAGGATTCTTCTTCACCCAAACAGTGTGTGGTAGTGAATAGTAAGCTAGGGCTGAAACCAGCTCACCCCTGAGTGGATTTGTATACCCATCATCATCCTGTTTAATTTATATCCCGCACTCTTCCGACAAGCAGCTCAAGGCCCAATGATTTATGTAACGTGCAAAGAGGATTAGGGGTTAGATACCGGTGTTAACATACCTGGGCAATATAACCTCTCAAAAGAATACAACATATGAACTAGATTAAGACACCATGGAAAGAAACTATGGGTGAAAATTAACAAGCCGATAGCTCACATTGGCATCCACCAGAAGGGTGTTTGCCTGCCCATCTATTGGGTGCTCGCCAGATGTTTGCCCACACCCCACCATGCAGCAGCCCCCCCTCGCGGCATCATCTAGGGACATGGCGGGCTCACCTTATGGGTCAGTGTGTGCTAATGCATGCCCACATGGCCATGCCTCCTTAATTAGGTTGTGTGCAGCCTTGCCTGCATCTGGGTCCACCAGTGCTGTAGTATCACAGCTAGAACACTGTCAGCTGAGGCAACTGCTAAGAGTGGAGAGTGATTGTGCTTTCTCAGCTGACAGGTGGCTGCTTGAGGAGAGAGTGAGGCAGAGGGTGCAGAAGGACCTTTTTCCAGAGGATCTGCACCCGCACTCCTCTCTTTGTTTGGGAAGGGAACCGAGGGGGAGGGGTAAGGTTCCTCCAGAGGATCCATGTAGCTCCTGCGGTCCCCTCATTTTCTTTCCCAAATGGAGTGCAGGAGCCCTGTGGATCCTTGGCCCTCCCTTGCACTCCTCAGTTCCTTTCCCAAGAGGCGTGTGGGAGAGCTCCTCTGGAGAAGGGCCTTCCTGCCTTGTTCTCTCCTCTCGCAGCCACCTGGTAGCTCGAAGAACATGATTGCTCTCTGTAGCAGCTGCCTGGCAGCAGGGAGAGTGCATTATTGCTTCCGATAGAAAGGGGGTGGGGGAGAAGCCTTTCCTGGTCGTGACCCTCCTTTCCATCAG
>QEPC01013926.1:353433-460935 GCA_003113815.1 Sphenodon punctatus | reverse complement strand
TGTTCTGACTACTCTGAATAACTTGGTGTCATCTGCAAATTTGATCACCTCACTCTTAACACCCTTTTCCAGATCATTAATGAATACATTGAAAAGAACTGGTCCCAGTACAGATCCTTGGGGCACACCACTTTTTACATCCCTCCATTGTGAAAACTGGCCATTTAGTCCCACTCTTTGCTTCCTATCCTTTAACCAGCTACCAATCCATAGTAAAACACTACCTCCTATCCCATGGCTTCTTAATTTTCTCAAGAGTCGTTTATGTGGGACCTTATCAAAAGCTTTCTGGAAATCCAGGTACACTATATCTGCTGGGTCTCCCCTGTCCACATGCTTATTTACGCCCTCAAAGAATTCAAGAGATTAGTGAGGCATGTCTTCCCTTTGCTAAATCCATGTTGACTCTTCCCCATTAAGCCATATTTATCAACATGCCCAGTGAGTCTGTTCTTAATGATAGTTTCCACCATATTGCCCGGCACAGACGTCAAGCTTACCGCTCTGTAGTTTCCAGGATCACCTCTGGAACCCCTTTTAAATATTGGGGTTACATTTGCCACCCTCCAGTCCTCAGGTACAGTGCCAGATGCCAACGTTAGTTTACAAATTAGTAATTACTACTAGTAGACTTACAATTTCACATTGCAAACCTGTGCACACAGTGTATGCTTTCTGGCCAGTACTGCCCTGTGACCAGCCCATGCACGTTAGAGGCAGGCAGTCGAGATGCTCTAAGTTCTTGTAGCTTTTCAACTCCTGGGTTCAGTAGGTGGAGCCAGTGCCATAACAAGGCTGTGATGGGTGCGAGCTTACGTCTCCATTATGGACCTGCTTACGGGTCAGGGTCTAGGGTCTTCCTAAGCAGTGGCCCACCTAAGTCCCCTACTCAGCCTCAGCCGCCCTCACCAGTGGGGGAAACACAGTTCTCTCAACATAAGTGAGAAAATGTAACCAGAAAGGATATGTTTTGATGAAGCTAGTGCAAGGAAGATGGGGAAACTGGGGCTAAACAACTTAGGAAGGGATACTGGGTTTCAACTAAGATGAAATTTAAAAAGTTAAAGTCTGATTGGAAAAAGTACAAATATTAATAGGGAATAATCCTGTGCTGTCTGGAAGAGATGCTAAGTGAGAAAATAGGTCTTTCTGGGTAAAAACACAAGAGATGACAGTGCTGTGGCAGAACAACATGGCCTGGGGAGGAAAACCATGGCGGACATGATCTGGGTTGTATCGGGGCACCAAACAAACGTGACTGCTGCCAGGTCGCTTGGAAGAATGGGAAAAACCATGACTGTGCGACCAGCCAGCCCCACTACCACACTGCGCCCAGCACCTTGCTCCCTGACGTATCGGACAGTCATGGCAACCAATAGCTGCCCAACCCTGGCTGTGTTGGCGGCCCTGGAAGAGACACGATAGCCTGCTGACATGACAGCAAGTTGGCCTGCTGTGGCCCGGTTGGTCGGGCCTTAGCCCAGGCTGTGGCCTTGGAGGTTTTCCAAGGTCAAAGCCTGGGCTAGCCACTGACCATGCCTGGGGCAATCCTGGACCAAGATCTGGTGGTGCCTGTACAAATGTGCAGGCAAGGTCTGGGACAAAGCGTGACAAAGCAGATCACTGTCACATCTGTTTTTACCCTCTGTCTCTAACTCTTGCATGAGTCTGTTTAAAGCCCATGTGTCTCCATCAAGATGAAAGGTGTTGTAGGAATGTAAGTTATTACTATTCACTTGACACAGATGGACAAAAGAAACCATCAAAGAGGCACATTTAAAATTCTACATGAACAAGAAATGAAAGGTTAGAATCGTTTTTATATCAAAGCAAGCTAAACTAGGCTAATTGATGCTCTTCAAAGACTGTACAATTGATTGATCTCACTTTATAATACTAAGCTACTAGTGATAATGCCAGCCTACCCCCTCCCCCCCCAAAAAAACCCCTAGCTAGCAGAGGTGGCAGCCAACATAACTTCATCTGGGGAATATTGAATTTATTTTATTTTATTTATATTTATTCTATGAATTTGTACCCCGCCCCTCCTGCGAACAGAATTTAGAGCTGGAGAACAAGACAATCGGAGTGGAATAGTTTAGGTGGAAGTAGTTCTTCCACCACCTCGAATAATAAAAGTGAATAATTTTGATCAGTAAATGGCAGGGCATATTCCACGCTCTTCTGAGATTTGGACGCATGTTCCTTTTTTCCCCCTTGGTGACACTGTCCAGCATTTTAAGGGTATTTTCAGAAGTGATGATACCATGCTTAGCCAAACTTTACCACACTTAAACCCGCCCCCAGGGCCACAACCACCATCACTTCTGTTCAGAGGCCACCAGATGTTAACCACACTTTGCTCTGAACTGTGGCAGCAGTTACTACTGGTTGTGATCTTGGAAACTGTGGGGAACAGCTGGTGGTAAGCACCGCCACAGCCATGTAACCATGTATATTTTAATCCTGATCCTGCTGTGTGACGGGTGTTCTACGGTCCTTACTGAGGTCACATTTCCAGAGATGCAACCACACAGAAAAAGGGAGAGGGGCCAAGGGTGGAGGAGATGTAAAGTTGATAAGCCTGTTCATATGAACAACTGTTCAAATTCAGAGAACACTGCTGAGATTCTGAGGAGCAGCTGTAAGTCAGCTGCTGAGATTCTAGTGCAGTGGACTAAGGGCGCATAATGTTTGTGGTTGGCAAAGAACCACATTTAAACTGGCCAAGGTGTCTAAATCACTCACCCAGATCTTAAACTTCTGGCTCTTTGAACTTCTGCTCAGAACTTCTCCCAGAACATTTGTGTGTAAAAAGTTCTCCTGGTAAACTGCTTTGCTCCAGGCAACTGTGGTCACTTGGTTTCCATGGCAGCCCCTCGCATCTACAGCTGCAGCTACTTTAGGCTGCCTCAGGGCAGCGTGTGTGTGAACGCATCCGGAACTTACTTGTGGCCTTGTAAACCCAGAAGATTGAAAGACCAGCACTTTAAGGTGTGTGTAAAAATGCCCTAAGTGGTTATAGGGTCAGGTCCAAAGGAGCTGAGGTAAGTCCCTGAAGGGTGCAAACCTTAGGGGAGCAGGATAGGCTGTATACTGAACAACTGAGGTGGCTGGCCCCATCTGGAGCAGTAGGAAATCTGCTAGTCAGCTGAGGGCAATAGCTAAAGAAGGTGGGGGATAAAAGGCTTTGCCAGAAAGCTCAGAGAGACCACCAGACAAAGAGAGCTGTTGGCTAGGGCCATTGAAGATGACGGTCCTGAATTACCAGGGCTGGCAGGCTAGACCAGGCCAGTTCATTGAATGGCATCAGGAAGAAGGGGACAGGGTACTGTAGGGGCTCAAATGAAGCCAAAACCTTGGTCCTAACAGATGAAAGGGACAGTAATAGGGAGCCAAAAAAGGACTCGCCAGGAACAGCTGGGCAGAGGCTGAAAGCATAGGAAGTGGTTTGCATTAACCAGGTCACATGGCTGGGAGCCCAGTGAGGAATTTGCCATGGCAGAAGGCTTTGTGGTATTATCCATGTTGCTGTACCTCTTTTGTTTGTTAGGGAAATGAAGAAAAACTGGTGAGATGGAGCCAGAGAGGCATTGCTGTGTGGGGGTAAATTGCACACCTGTATGTTGCCAGTATAGAGCAAAAGGTCCTTCGCTTAATGAGTCTCAGACCCTAGTGCTGAGATTTTCCCAAAGCTGATTAGCGGGTACCAGAAGACTTCTCCGGCTGACCAAAGAGACTTCCCTAAGATACATTGGGCCCAAGTTACATAGGACTTGATAGGTCAAAACCAGCACCTTAAGTTGGGCCTGGAAGGGTATTGGAAGCCAATGCAGACCTTTAAGATCTTCCCAGAGCCCGTAGTTCATGGAGCCACTAACAGAACAGCAGGAGAGGAAAAGCTAAGGGAAGACTGAGGTATAAGCCAGGGTCTTGCAGGACTACAGGTCAACAGTGAGGTGCTCCAGGGGTCTGTACTGGGACTGGTGTCACTTAATATATTCATAAATTATTTGCAGAAGGGGGTAAAGAGTGAGCTGATTAACTTTGCAGATGATACAAAGTTATTCAAGATAGGGCAATAGCTCTTCAGGCCAATAGTTCAACTGGGTTTAAAAAAGGATGGGTTAAGTTCTTTGAGAAGAATAGGTTCATATTAGACCTATATATATTAGACTGCCTATAATCTTCCGGGCCCAATGCAAGGTAATGGTGCTTACCTATAAAGTCCTATACAGTCTAGGCCCTACCTATCTGCGGGATCGCCTCACTCCCCGGCTTCTGGAGTGACCCCTGTGGTCTTCCAGGAGCATCTTTCTTGAAGTTCCCCGGGTATCGCGGGGGGAAGAGACTATGGAGAGGGTGTTCTCAGTGGTCGCACCAAGGCTGTGGAACTCCCTTCCAGTAGAGACTCAGGTGGCCCCGGACTTCTCCTCCTTTCAATATCAATGCAAGACCTGGCTGTTCTGGTGGGCTTTTGCTGAGGGAGACGGGTAAGTGGTGGGGGGCTGAGAGTTAGGGAGGAAAGTGGTTTTTGTATTTTTTGGTGCTCCACCATGTGGATTTTAATGGTATCTTATGATATTTCTTTGTATTTATTCTAATTTATATTATTGTATTTTATATATCTTTTAACTTAGAATTTATTAACTGCCCTGAGCTGTTTTCAGCTGAAGGGTGCTGGATATAAATTGTGTAAATAAATATTAGTCAAGTTGGTCGGGGAATGTAACCGCTGACTGTCAGGAGCTGAGAGTAAGGGTGTTTTCAGAGGTGACGCTACCATGGGTGGCCATGCTTACCTGGCGTGGCCACCCATTGTGGTGTCGCGTTAGCTTCCGCCCGCCAGATGTTTACCGCAGGTGGGAGCAAATACTCCCCGAACCGTGGCAGGATTAACTCCAGGTTGTGAGTTTGGCTCCCTGGCACCTCACAACCTGGCGTTAGCCCTGCCAAGGTCCGGGGAAGCCATCCCTAGACCGTGGTAGAGCAGGTTGTCATGTATGGATGAAAACAGATGTGCGAGAGGCATGGTGGCTCCCCGGGCAGGAAACAGTGGCTGCCACTCTCTAGGAAGGGCACTGTACAAACATGCCTGTTGTTGGAGAGCTGTCCGGGCATCCACATGCTCCATGTGTGTTGGGGGGCACAACTGACATGGCTGGTTGGCTGGCCCCACCCCCGCCTCACTCCAGTGCCCCACCCACTTCCATGCTGGGCAGCCATGGCGACCAGCCATGCTGGCCCCTGCAGGAATTGAGGGGCTGAACAGACACATTGGCCTGAAGTGGCTGGTCGTTGGCCTGCGGTGGCCGGCTCATTCCGGAATGAGCTCCTGGAATCACCCGGAGGACTCATTCTCACATAACACCTGTGCTCTGTTTGTTGCACTGGCTGCCTATAGTCTTCTGGGCCCAATTCAAGATGTTGGTTCCCACCTATAAAGTTCTACACGGNGCATAATGTTTGTGGTTGGCAAAGAACCACATTTGTGTGTAAAAAGTTCTCCTGGTAAACTGCTTTGCTCCAGGCAACTGTGGTCACTTGGTTTCCATGGCAGCCCCTCGCATCTACAGCTGCAGCTACTTTAGGCTGCCTCAGGGCAGCGTGTGTGTGAACGCATCCGGAACTTACTTGTGGCCTTGTAAACCCAGAAGATTGAAAGACCAGCACTTTAAGGTGTGTGTAAAAATGCCCTAAGTGGTTATAGGGTCAGGTCCAAAGGAGCTGAGGTAAGTCCCTGAAGGGTGCAAACCTTAGGGGAGCAGGATAGGCTGTATACTGAACAACTGAGGTGGCTGGCCCCATCTGGAGCAGTAGGAAATCTGCTAGTCAGCTGAGGGCAATAGCTAAAGAAGGTGGGGGATAAAAGGCTTTGCCAGAAAGCTCAGAGAGACCACCAGACAAAGAGAGCTGTTGGCTAGGGCCATTGAAGATGACGGTCCTGAATTACCAGGGCTGGCAGGCTAGACCAGGCCAGTTCATTGAATGGCATCAGGAAGAAGGGGACAGGGTACTGTAGGGGCTCAAATGAAGCCAAAACCTTGGTACTAACAGATGAAAGGGACAGTAATAGGGAGCCAAAAAAGGACTCGCCAGGAACAGCTGGGCAGAGGCTGAAAGCATAGGAAGTGGTTTGCATTAACCAGGTCACATGGCTGGGAGCCCAGTGAGGAATTTGCCATGGCAGAAGGCTTTGTGGTATTATCCATGTTGCTGTACCTCTTTTGTTTGTTAGGGAAATGAAGAAAAACTGGTGAGATGGAGCCAGAGAGGCATTGCTGTGTGGGGGTAAATTGCACACCTGTATGTTGCCAGTATAGAGCAAAAGGTCCTTCGCTTAATGAGTCTCAGACCCTAGTGCTGAGATTTTCCCAAAGCTGATTAGCGGGTACCAGAAGACTTCTCCGGCTGACCAAAGAGACTTCCCTAAGATACATTGGGCCCAAGTTACATAGGACTTGATAGGTCAAAACAAGCACCTTAAATTGGGCCTGGAAGGGTATTGGAAGCCAATGCAGACCTTTAAGATCTTCCCAGAGCCCGTAGTTCATGGAGCCACTAACAGAACAGCAGGAGAGGAAAAGCTAAGGGAAGACTGAGGTATAAGCCAGGGTCTTGCAGGACTACAGGTCAACAGTGAGGTGCTCCAGGGGTCTGTACTGGGACTGGTGTCACTTAATATATTCATAAATTATTTGCAGAAGGGGGTAAAGAGTGAGCTGATTAACTTTGCAGATGATACAAAGTTATTCAAGATAGGGCAATAGCTCTTCAGGCCAATAGTTCAACTGGGTTTAAAAAAGGATGGGTTAAGTTCTTTGAGAAGAATAGGTTCATATTAGACCTACATATATTAGACTGCCTATAATCTTCCGGGCCCAATGCAAGGTAATGGTGCTTACCTATAAAGTCCTATACAGTCTAGGCCCTACCTATCTGCGGGATCGCCTCACTCCCCGGCTTCTGGAGTGACCCCTGTGGTCTTCCAGGAGCATCTTTCTTGAAGTTCCCCGGGTATCGCGGGGGGAAGAGACTATGGAGAGGGTGTTCTCAGTGGTCGCACCAAGGCTGTGGAACTCCCTTCCAGTAGAGACTCAGGTGGCCCCGGACTTCTCCTCCTTTCAATATCAATGCAAGACCTGGCTGTTCTGGTGGGCTTTTGCTGAGGGAGACGGGTAAGTGGTGGGGGGCTGAGAGTTAGGGAGGAAAGTGGTTTTTGTATTTTTTGGTGCTCCACCATGTGGATTTTAATGGTATCTTATGATATTTCTTTGTATTTATTCTAATTTATATTATTGTATTTTATATATCTTTTAACTTAGAATTTATTAACTGCCCTGAGCTGTTTTCAGCTGAAGGGTGCTGGATATAAATTGTGTAAATAAATATTAGTCAAGTTGGTCGGGGAATGTAACCGCTGACTGTCAGGAGCTGAGAGTAAGGGTGTTTTCAGAGGTGACGCTACCATGGGTGGCCATGCTTACCTGGCGTGGCCACCCATTGTGGTGTCGCGTTAGCTTCCGCCCGCCAGATGTTTACCGCAGGTGGGAGCAAATACTCCCCGAACCGTGGCAGGATTAACTCCAGGTTGTGAGTTTGGCTCCCTGGCACCTCACAACCTGGCGTTAGCCCTGCCAAGGTCCGGGGAAGCCATCCCTAGACCGTGGTAGAGCAGGTTGTCATGTATGGATGAAAACAGATGTGCGAGAGGCATGGTTGCTCCCCGGGCAGGAAACAGTGGCTGCCACTCTCTAGGAAGGGCACTGTACAAACATGCCTGTTGTTGGAGAGCTGTCCGGGCATCCACATGCTCCATGTGTGTTGGGGGGCACAACTGACATGGCTGGTTGGCTGGCCCCACCCCCGCCTCACTCCAGTGCCCCACCCACTTCCATGCTGGGCAGCCATGGCGACCAGCCATGCTGGCCCCTGCAGGAATTGAGGGGCTGAACAGACACATTGGCCTGAAGTGGCTGGTCGTTGGCCTGCGGTGGCCGGCTCATTCCGGAATGAGCTCCTGGAATCACCCGGAGGACTCATTCTCACATAACACCTGTGCTCTGTTTGTTGCACTGGCTGCCTATAGTCTTCTGGGCCCAATTCAAGATGTTGGTTCCCACCTATAAAGTTCTACACGGTATGGGCCCCACTTATCTGTGGCGCGCGCGCGCGCATGCACACACGCACGCACACACGCACGCACGCACGCACGCACGCACGCACACACACACACTTTTCTAGATAGGCCCCTGTGTGCTGCCTGGAGCTCCCGCCTCAAGGTCCCCCGAGTTTCTTGGGTGGCGCCCATGGGGAGGGCATTCTCGGTGACTGCTCCGAGACTGTGGAACTCCCTTCCGGTGACTGTCCATCTGGCCCTGGCCCTCCCTTCTTTTTGACGACAATGCAAGATCTGGCTGTTCCACCAGGTTTTTGGTGAGGGAGATATGTAGTGGGTGGAAGGGTTGGGTTGGAGAGGGAGGAGGTGTTTCTGGCTCCGTTCAGGATGTATTTTATAATGGTGGATTTTACTGTATTTTATTTTAGGATATATTAAATTTAAGACGTTTGTATACCACCCCGAGCTGCCTTCTGGGAGGAGGGAGTGGGATAAAAATTCTTGAAATAAATAAATAAATTCTGGGCCCACCAGTTACCTACCCCGAGGCAGTAGTGAGCCAGCAGGAAAACAGACGTGCGCTGAGTTCTGCTCCACCATGAGCCATAGTGGTCCAGCATCATGTCTATTTTCACCCAGAGTCACAAGGTTATATCATCAAATATCAGTTTTAAGAGGGAATTTCAGCAAATGGAAGGATCTCATCTCTTTGCCGGAGGGGCTTGGTATCTTGCAGAATGGTCCTTTTTTACAATGAGTGCTGCTCTACAAGAACCGTGCTGGTTTACTTAGAAATAGAGTAGAAAAGCCTTTGCTGCCAAAACAGTTTACAGAGCGGAGAACAGAGCAGTGCAATCCTCCAGCTGTTTAGTATCGGCCATGGGCTAATGTGTCCATTCTCTTCAGCGGGACTCATGCCAGTTCTAAGTGGAAATGTTGGCACGAAATAGCCAAAGGAGTGCACTCTAAGACACAGAAGGGCTGGTTCTTTATTCTCTTGTGCTTTGCATTATTATTTACATAACTGTGCAAAATGGCCACAGATTGCTAATAAATCAGAACTTTCTACTTCCTCCAAGCATTCGTGCCCACTGAGCCTACACGTAAATGAGTCCCCAAGCCACCGGGTGTTGGGGAATTAGGCCAAAAGCAATGAAGTAACTGCTTTATGACCTCATGAGGAGTGAATTTAAGAACCAGGATTAGAATACAGTGGTTCCTGGCTTCTGTCCCTAAGCTCCATTCATTAGTCTGTGCCATCTCTCTGCTATGTCGGTGTGAGACAAAATACTCTGCTTGGCGGTAAGACAGAAACAAACACGGAGCATGCCGAGAAATGTTGTGACTGAGTCATGACTTCTCCACTAATATTCCCTCTCCTCTAGGTTTGCAGTGCTCCTTCCCAGCCGCCTCCGCCAATTGTCATTCCAAAGCCCATTCAGTCTGTCATTCACGTACCTTTACAACCGAGCTGCCCAGGCCGAGGGAAGATGGCCAAACTCCTGAACCCAGAAGAAATGACATCCCGGGATTACTATTTTGATTCTTATGCCCACTTTGGAATCCATGAGGTGAGTTTCTTTACAATTTTAAAAAAAAAATTATTTTAGTAACATTTAGCAAAGCAATAGATTTTCAATAATGAATTCCCCACCTTCTAGACTCAGGGAGTGGAATTTCTGGCTGGTGGGTCGAATTCAGACTGCAGCTATTTTACATTTGGCCCCTTTCCCGTTCCTGGATCCGGTTCCTATCCTCAATCCTTGGAAGAGTGAACTCGGGATAAGATTGGAGAAGGGGGCATGTGCTCAAGGATGGGGGTATAGATCCATGACATAGATCCATGATCTAGACCCTTGGTCCTTCCTCCATCCTGAGCACACCTCTTAACCACCCCAGTTCCTATCTGGCCCATGGAGCTTGTCCTAGTTTCCAAAGCAGCCTGGGGAGGAAGGTTTCCACTCCTGCTGTACATGTAGAGGCAGCTCTCGAACTAGAATAGAAAAAAATATCACCTAGGCTTAGCTGCCTTGCCAAGCAGAGAGGACATGTCTGCCGCCTTTAGATTGTCGGCACAATGGAGAAAAGATTGAAGACTCTGGCTATAATTTACACTAATTTACTTTATCTCACTTTGGCAGTATAAATGGGTCTTAATGGGAGGAAAATTACATTTAAGGCCCTTATGCATTGTTCAAACAGTGAAATGTGTCCTTGGAATAAAGGGGAATCCATTCTTTCCCCCCAATCTACTGATCTATGATTTGCATCAGTGGCCTACCTCCTCCGCTGCCCATAAAGAGGTCATCATGGAAAAGTTAAATGGTTTAGTAAGATTGTGGTTGGCCTGGCCTCATGTCCCATTTATGGCCTCACTGTCCGAATTACAGGGGGCCAGGGTGGGACTGGCCCCCCTACCTCTTTTGATGGCCCCCTTAGCTACCTGCTTTAGAAGGCTACAGGGGGACATGATTTAATTGCGGGCCCCCCTACCTTTTTCCTTATAATTTGAGTCTTATATGTTCTCCCCTAAAGTCAAGGGAGCAGGATCTTCCTAAGCAGTGGTCCTTCCAAAGGGACTCCTGGCCAGCCTTGGCCTCCTCTAGCAAGGGTGGTGGCACTGCCCTGGCTTCAAGGGAGCCCATCCCAGAGCAACATCAAATCCATAAGGAAGGGAGTTTGAAGAGTGGACTGGCCAGCGCGCCACCATTTCCCACTCTGAAAACTTCCTTTTTTGAAGGGCCCTTTGCAAGCAGCCTGCACACTGCTAGAAAATTTTCAGAGTTGGTAGGGGCAAAGTGTTGGCACAATTTCCTCTCCTGCCTACTCTGAAAATTTTCTAGCAGTGCTCAGGCTGCTTAGAGTGGAGCCCCCAGCAGACCTCGGGGTGTGTGTGTGTGGTGGTGGTGGTTGGGGGTTTCTGTTCTCAGCCCACGTCCTCCTGGTCACTGTGCCCCTTCTCCCTGCCACCACCACAACCACACTGCCTCACCTGTGCCACCTGCAGCCTCGAGGGGGGGGGAACCCCCTGTCCACCTGTCCGTCCCCACCTGGAGGAAGAAACTCTGCTTCTTCCATGCTGGGAGGGTGGGGGGGCAGCAGCCTGAGTTGCCTAGGGGTGCTAAAATCCTAAGTCCAGCCCTGGTGGGCTTAATTGAGCCCCCTCATTCTATAGTAGCAACACCTCTGGAAACATTTCCAGTTATGGGCTTCTGAACCCTCCCTAATTAGCTTTGAAAATGTTAGCGCTATGGTTTGAGTGTCATTGAACTAAAGGCCTCCCCTCCGGCAGTGTACAGGTATGCTAAAGTGGTGTGAATGCATTTAATAATCTTTATAGCACCCCCCTGCAATGGCAGTCGGAGCACTTTACATACAACATTTTTAACACAGCTTTTAATCCTCACAACAGCCCTCTGAGGTAGGTTAGGCTAAGAGAATAATGTGACTAGCCCAAGGTCACCCAGTGAATTTCTGGTGAGACTAGAACCAGGGTCTCCCCCCTACTGGTCCAAGTACTGCGCACTTAGCCATTACACCACACTGGCACACTCTCGCCCACTTTAAGGTCCCCTCTCATGGTGGCAGTATTTACCCCACTATGGCCCCATGCAAAGCTCCTTTCTGAAGTCCCATTGCCTACTCTTACCAGTAACACTATGCCACAATACTGTGACTTTCAAAGAGAGCAATAACTAAACTGAATGCATAGCGCCAAAATGAATATTTGGATTGAATACTGAATTCAATATATGCAAGCCCCCTGGGACAGGGACATGTTTCTAATACATGATTGTTCAGTGTCAGGTCATTGCAGGTGCTACATAAATAATAAGAATAATAATATTCCTATTCAGATCCAGTTTATAGCATCCCTCTTTACTCACAAAAATGAATATTCATTTCAGTTATTTTGTTTTAGTAACGATGGAAACATTGCTGTTGCACCTTAGCACTGGGTGAAAACAGACATGTACCTTAACTCCACTTTAACTCCACCTTAACTCTCCTTTAACATTTTCTTATGCATGGTGCAGAGCTGTAGAGGGTGCCAGCCAGTCCAGCCCTGCAAAATGCATATGGAACGTTAAAGCGGAGTTATGTGCATCTGTTTCCCCCCCCACTCTTGCACGCCAATATGGTGTGTAACACTGCTAAATACTGTAGCGCAGTAGTGAATGCAGTACCGAAAACCAAATACAAAACAAAGTAAACAAAGACTGACTAAACAAATATTGCATCATTAACAAAGGCTATTCACTGATTTGAATGAAAATGCAAATAATCTTTGCAAATACAATAGGACATAGTCTTTCAGTCCTAATCGTGAATATATTTTGTTTTCATATAGTAATATGTGGTGACGGGGGTGGAGAGGGTTGTCGAATGCCAGTAAATGTACAGATGATAGCAAACAGGCTATTTCCCTCCCCATCCCTTACCCCAACTTGAGTGACAATGATAATCCCCAGGATTGTTGTGAAAGTGAATTCCAGGGGCATAGCTAGTATAGAGCAAGGGAGCTTAGTTGAGCCTGGGCCCTGACCTGTAGGGGAACCTTTGGAAGCAGCCTGAGCACCTCCAGGAAATATTCAGAGTGGGCATAGGAGAAAGTGGAGGCAAAACTCTGTTCCCACCCACTCTGATTTTTTCCCCCCCTAGTACTGTGAACACTTGCAAAAGGTCCTGCTAAGAAGAAAGTGTTTGTTTGTTAAATGAGCAAGGTGATGGAGGGGGGAGGCATCCATGACACTGCCGCAGAGCACCCACTCAGGTGGTGTGCATGGGGAGCAATTTAGACAAGCAGCTCCCAGGGTGGCCACCATAGCCACAGAGACCACCCCAATGAACTCCCCCTGTCACAGACCATGTGGAAAGGGGATGCCTTTGTAAGGGATATGTCCCCGGCTCAAATACCGGGGAACCCGGACACCCCAGTGCTCCTGGGAAGTTCTTGTGGCTTTCAAAGGCCACTTCTGCCCCGCACCCCCATGCCTCTGAGTGGCGGCCCTGTTCACTGAGGTGGCTGGCGGCAACTGTTCATACGAGCCAGGGCTCCGTAGCCGCCCATTGCCAAAGAGCTATTTGGCTGGCACTCTGCCATGGAGTGCTCTGAATTTCTTGGCAGTGCTCTGTGCGTGGCCATGAGTGGGTGCGGTGTAGCTCACGGGAGTGCGCATCCAGCCTCTCCACCTTCAGACAGGCGGTGGGCTCCATGGCTCCTGGGTGGGGTAGCATCTTGTCTAAAAACACCTGATATTTTCAGAGTGGGGAGGGGTGGAGTGCTGGCCTTGCCAACTCTTAAAACAGGGTGGCATCACAATCTCTGCAGCAGGAGGCTGAGACTGACTGGGAGCACTGTTGCTTAAGGAGACTGCCTCCTTGCTTTTAGGGGGCCCCTATTTGGCACATGAACCTGGGCTTGCTACAGCCTTGCTGTGCTACTGGCGAATTAGATAAGAATTGTAAAGCACTTTGAACACTGAAATCTCTAGAGAAATTATAATGAATAGGGGTGGGGACTTTGGGAGGGAAAAAGATTTTTATATCAGATGTTTAACATTGCGGTTTTCCCACTGAAGTCAATGGGGACAAACCACAACGTTAAAAATTCGATACAAAAATCAGTGCAAAAGATCCAATATAACAGATATCAAAAAAGAACTGAAATTTTGGATTAATTCAAAATGGCCATTATTAGGTACTTTCGGTTCTTTCCAAAAATGAAAGTCCCAATGAATAATGATGTTTAGTAGGGTAAATATTGGACAACTCCCTACCTTCTGCTCATTCTGTTGTTTGACACTGAAACCACACCTGCTCTCGAGAAAAAGTCCTCTTACATGTTGTCAGCTTGTTGACAAAGCAAGTCTGGAATGGTCCCTGGCCCAGAAGATGGAACGGGGTCTTCTCCCCATGGCAGGGAGTACAGCTGCACTAGGGAGTGTGGGCAGATCTGGCCTTGGAATTTGTGGAGCCCAGGGTGAAAATAAAGGGTGTTACCACACGGGAAGAGAGATCACCATAGTCGCCCTGTGGGCCCCCCACGCATCCATTACTTGTGTGGGGAGCCCAACAAATGGGCGGTTCTTGGTATGGTTTCCACAGGCACATGGGTAGCTGCCACACGGCCTTCCACCCCAGTTCAAATTGAGAAACTTAGCACGTGTGGGTAGGAGTTGTGTGGCAGCGGCAGCAGGCTTGGGTCCAGGGTAAGTGGCTACTGGCCAACACAGCAGCCAGCACCTTGAGTGGGGCCGGGACAGCAGGGGGAAGTGGCTCTGCCAGCTGGCAGCTTGAGTGGGGCCAGGAGGGGCAGCAGGATCACCTCTCCCACCCCCGCACCAGGAGCAGTCTCTCCATGGTCGGGGGTACTCCTCCCCCCTTCCCCAGTTCAGTGGATGGCCCATGACTGGGAAGGGAGGTGAGTTAAGGGTACCAGGTGGATCCATTGAATTGGGGGTGGGGAGCATCCCTGCCTATGGAGAGGCTGCTCCCGGTGCAGGGGGGCCTGCTGCTGCTGCTGCTGCCACCATTCCCTCCAGCCCCACTCAAGCGGCTGGCTGCTGCTTCTCCTTGGCCTGATCCTTGATGACATTGTGGCCTTGTCCACAGTGCTGGTGGATCTCAACACACGCACTGGCTGTACGCCCCCCAACAAACAAGAGGTGGCCCCGTGGGCCCCCATTGTCTGGGATTTGCCTCCATGGGAACCTGCCAGGCATGGGAGCCTGCGTTTCTGGCGATGACGCTGTGGGGAGAAGGGCTGGCCCCGATGTGAACATCTGGCAGTCACCCAATGGACAGGCAGGTGAATCCGGGGCTAATGTTGGGCGACGTCTCATTTGTTAACATCCTAAAACGTGGGGCCCCCAATGGCTCTGCCTCCATAGCCCCACCACTGTTAACCCCTTCCTGCAGGGCCCTGCTACTGACCCTGGTAGGTGAGGGAATGGGAGGCAGGGCCCTGCAGAAATAGCCCATTAGAGCAGTGTTCCTGAGGCTACCAGGCATGACTCTCTGTGGGGCTCTCTCTGACTGCGGGGCCTGGGTCATGCCCCTAACAGGCCCTGCTTAAGGCCAGCCCTGAACATGAGCCCCTCAGGCTAATGGACCTCAGGGTAGCTGTGCCGCCTGTTCCTACTGTAGCTATGTCCTTGATAGGACCTGTTTTGGTCTTGTCTCGCCTGCAGTTTGTGTGCTGATTAACACCTCGCAGGTCCTAAGGGGGTGTGTGTTAGCAGGATCAGTCCTGTAGGGATGTTAGTTACAGGAGACTATTTTAAATGGAAAGCAATGGTACTTGGATTTTGGACCATTAAAAACAGAGAGGGGGGTAGGGTGGGGAAGAATTCATTATAAGCAAGGTTTGTTCAGTGAAGTTTGGCTGTAGTTAGTAGTAACCATGTCAATTTTTGTGATATTAATACTTTTCAATCTTTCTAGTGAAAAGATTTAGGGTGCAATTTTCTGCTATTAAAATCAATGGCTAAACTCCCATTGACTTTAATGGTGGAATATCTTGCTGGTGTTTTATCTACATGACTCTTCCAAATAAATCACTAGAATATTTCAGATGTCAAGACAGAGGCACAAATTCTCAATCCGAATCCTTGAAAATTATTCCACTCACCTTCCTGTGCCTGCTGGACAAGACTTAAACACAGGAGGGCAGCCAATCTGGGGCACTGGAGGTATAGTATGTATGGACTACTGAGTTGAAAGCCTCTAACTAATGTTTAGGTAGTGAAATCAGGGCAGCAGATGGGACAACGCAATGGCAATTTAGGGTTGGCCGCTAAACAGAAATTTCAGATCCTGTGTGTCCCAAACATCTTGAAAAATTCTCCAGCTTGAAAATGAGTTGATTAAAATAACAATAATAATTAATAATAATCATGTGCTGTAAGTAAACATGTGATGCCTTTCTCCACAACAGGAAATGCTAAAGGACGAGGTGCGCACATTAACGTATAGAAACTCCATGTATCACAATAAACATGTGTTTAAGGATAAGATTGTGTTGGATGTTGGAAGTGGCACGGGAATCCTCTCGATGTTTGCGGCCAAAGCAGGAGCCAAGAAGGTGTATGGGGTAAGAAGAGCATTTCCCAATAACTCTCTTACTGAGAGAAAAAGGACAAGCCTAGGGAATATGGGCATAGCTTTTGCTTGACATTTGCTTCTGTATCGTGATCTCATCAGTTTCTGCACATTCATCATATGAGTACTCTTCACCCGTCAGTTTATAGCTGGGTTTAATTGTCATATTCTTGATATAGTCTTTGTAATTTAGCCAGCCCCTCAGCTGATGTAAATAAGCTGGCCGTTCCAGAGCCAATTTTGGTTGGGTGGGAAGCTGTGAGATATTTGTTCCAGGTAACGCTCGTCTAGGAAGCCATATTGTGGTGACTGCATCCCTTGGCTGTGTCCTTCAGAAGTGGGAGAGGGAGCTGGGTCCAGTCTTCTAGTTACCCACCACTGCCGGCTCTACTTGGTTCCTGCCATAGAGAGCAGCTGATGATGGTACCTAGTTTCTAATCTTGAAGGAGGTGTCTGAAGGATCCATTGTCCTCAACATGTTCCCAAGCCCTGCTCCTCTGGGAGAACATGCTGCTAGAGCAGGGGGAGGAAACCTGGCTGCTTTCCCAGGTGCCACCCGTGGATAAGGAAAGTACAGGAGAGCAGTAGGAAAGTGAGAAAGTCTTTTTCTATGGAACTGGAGAAGGGAAGCTCAAAAAATCCCTTTCCCCTCAAGTCCCTTGAAGTCTACAGACCTGACTTTGGTTCTTTGTCCCAGCTGAGGATCATGAGGAGGCACTTTCCAGAGGATGAAGGAAGAGATTATGGTGGCCGTATCAAAATTCCCAGAGTAATGGATATTATGGAGCTGTAGGGTTCTGAAATAAGGGGAGTCCTTTCTGTTCGATGGAGCTGTGAGATGCCTGGATTGAGGAGCAATCATTATGTTGGAGGGGACTGTGGGGTGTCTAGAATAAAAGACATTGATTATATTCTTTTGAGCTGTGAGAGTCTGAGAAAAGAGACGCCCATTATGTCCTATGGAGCTGGAGGCTCTGAAATAAAGGGCATCCACTATGTTCCAAAAGAAAGGGCATCTGGCGGCCACCCTAGAAAGATACCCTCTTCCAAATCTTCAGTCCTTCCCTGTGTTGATTCATTCTCTGTGTGACCTTTGATGGCCCTATTAGAGAAATATTTGGGCTCTTTTTTTCTGCAAAGAATATAAAGGGATTTGTTCCCTTTTCGGAGTGAGCAGACTGCAGTTTTTTATGTCCTTAGCATCTTGAAAGCATTAATAAGTATTATGTCCTTAGCATCTTGAAAGCATTCCTTCTGCATGTTTCTTGTGCATCGCAAGCAGAGGAGCTGAAACAGAGCACGCAAAGGCTTTCTGGATCCGTTACCTCACTCGGCAGAAAAGGCAAGGAATAACTACCTTCATTGCATAGCATGCAAGTGGGAGCAATAAAATCCAGCATTTTTCTGGAAAGTGATTATGTAGAAATTGCATCTCCTTTAATCAATGGATCTGCTCTCAGTGTCTTTATTGAGGTGGTCCTGCTGACTTTAAAGTTACAGAAATAAGTCCTTATTGCTTTTGCCTCCTGCTTGCCCTGCCGAACTAATGCAGCTCAGAAAAAGCCAGTTAGTTTCTTGCTTATTCAACAGAATTGCTTATGAAGCTCCAATCCGCTGAAATTGTGAAATGAAAGCAATGGGGTTGCAGAGGTATTACTCAGGGTCTATTTTTTTGCTAGGAGAATCTTTTACTGTGGTGCTGCTTGAGATGTTGGGAATTCAGTATGTCTCTTAAGCCTCAATTTGCAAAAGGGACCACTGATGTTGGGTGCCTTGCAAGGATCTTATCTTGAGACAGAAAGCATGTACAGTTACCACCTTCCTATGGGGTCATGCTGGTGGGGGCAGGGCATAGGGGCTGTTATGGCTCTTTCTGTCATACCCTACCCCTTCTGGAAAACGATAATGTCAACTCGTTCCATGGGGGGGGAGGGACATTGGAAAAGGAGGTGGGAAAATCCCTATGGCCTGCCCCCTTTCTAACATAGATGCTCCCTGCTGCCTCTGGAAACCCTGGCCAGGCCACACAGACTGGTCTGTTTGGGTTGACAGGCATGCCCCAGCTAACTTAGAGAAACTGGGACTTTGCCTGGAAACAACAGGTCAAAACTAGAAGTGAAACGAGAAGCAGAACTGCTGCTCATGTGGGTTTTTAAAACAATATTATTTAGCGCAGATTGTAGTAAATGTGAATGACATTTGTCCAAACGTTTGAGCAACTGATTTTTTTGCAATTTTGGTTTGGTTCATTTATTTTGTCCATTTCCGGTTTTCTTTTGTTTTTGCCAGGGACAATGAAAATAAGTGATGGAAAATGAATGCCAATAACTGGAAACAGCCAAAACTAACAAACCAAATAAATTGGACAAGCCGAATGAACTGAACTAAACTAACTGAAATTGCAAAAATGGATCACCGATTGAAGATCGGACAGGCAGTGTTTGTTACTTGGTTTGTTTGTTTTGGGCCAGATCATTTGGATTCGACTGGTTTGCTTGATTATAGTGGAAATAGTGACCAACTCTGTTTGTTTTAAGGTGGGCCCTGACCTCCATGGTTTGATCCAGTCATGGGATAATGTAACAGTTATTTTATGTAATTTATCATATTTTTTAGAGAAGGAAGTTGGAATATAGAATGTTGGAAGAGTGGAAAGTTTATCACGCCAGAAGCAATGTCTTCGTTTGAAAGTCTCTTTTACATCAAATGACATAGTGAGGGACATCTTTCAGGCCAGAAAATACCTGCAACATAGAAGTATTTCTATTGATATAATAGTTATTGATATAAGTTAATTATAAAAAGGTATCCCATTCGGCTAATTATGTCCTGAACCAGGAGGGTATACTCTCTCCCCACTAATTCTGTGCCTTTAGGCCCGAAGTCTCTTGTCCCGTGCAATGCTCTGGAGGGGCATTATAAGACACAGGTTATGCCACTGAGAATTAATAGGAATAAAGCCTGTAAGGAGTCACTTGACAGTAAAGTTACAAGTAAGATGGGGGAAAAAGACAATAAGTGTAACCCATCCAGCAATATTTCCAGTAAAGCCAAACAGGTCATTGTAAGCTTTAGCAATGAATGTGGAGGAGAGGATCTTATGGACTTTGAAGCTGGTTGTCAAGCCTCCAGTCCACTTGTTTCTGACCAGCTGGTGGTACTGGAAGATAATGTGATTAAGGCAAAAGAACTTTAGTCATGATATCAAAAGACAAAAGCTGGTAAGGGCAATTGGAGCCTTTTTAGTGGTTGATTTGGGAATTGCAGATATTACCTCAGTTTACAATATATTTAAATACTTGCCCCCGATGGATCAAGACATTATGATGCAAAGGCTAGATCAATTTAGAGGCAACCTCCAAGTCAACGTGCTAGATTTCAAAGCCCCAGAATTAGTTCAAGCATCAACTCCGTATCAGCTGGAGCATGATTTAGAGATTATGACAGCGGCTCTGTATTTAGATCCTGGGGAAGAGGGGAGCCCCCCTGGGAAAAGACCCATATCTGACAAGGAGTTACAGCAAGAACTTGTCGTGCAGACATCCAGGTTAGTACAGCCCAACTGTTGGCTCTGATTGGAAGAGCAAGTAATACTGCGGTTACCCTCAATTTGAGCCTAATTCAATCAGAAGCAGGAGAGTCCCAATTGACATGAGGCAGATAGGGATCGGCCTTCTATAGACTCACCAAGAGTCCAATTAGAAGAGATTGCCATGAAAATCCAAGTTGTGGACTGCTTGAGTGGGGAAGTGACATGTGACGCGCTGCACATCACATCGTGGCATATTGCTCGCTATAGATCCAAACTGATCGACAAAGACTGGTTAGAGCTCTTAAATAAGTTTGACTTAATATGCTTACAAGAAACCTGGTTGAGGAAGGAGGAAACCCTGAATGTTGATAAATATAAGATCGCGCTGCATGGGGGCAAAAAAAGGTAGAAAAGGGCATAATTCTGGAGGACTGGCAATAATGATTGTACAATCCCAATCTCTTACTTATCACCCTCTTCCATCCATAAGCCCAGAATACTATATAGGGATGGTAGATCCTGCTGATCAAGGTCAATATATTCTATTTAATGTTTATATTCCACCGTTTTCCTCTCCTTCCTATAAAGATGATATTTGGGCTGTGTTAGAATATGAAATGAGCTCTGTAGGAGAACAATTCCCACATGCTTGTGTTCTATTACTAGGAGACGGGAATGCTCGGATAGGGAAAACAAAGGAGGAGGATCAAGATTTCTCCTACAGTCACTTTAAAAT
This sequence comes from Sphenodon punctatus, assembly GCA_003113815.1. Taxonomy (NCBI): domain Eukaryota; kingdom Metazoa; phylum Chordata; class Lepidosauria; order Sphenodontia; family Sphenodontidae; genus Sphenodon; species Sphenodon punctatus. Next base: position 440,445 of record QEPC01013926.1, on the reverse strand, counting down.
CCCAAGTAGAAGGTCAAAGGATGAGGTCATTAACGACGCAGGTCATCATATGCTGAGTTTAATACAGAAGAAGGGTTTAACAGTTCTCAACAGTAGATCTTTGGGTGATCCAGATGGAGAGTATACATTTGTTGGAACACAGGGCAGAAGCACAGTGGATTATATTGTGGTAGAATCGTGCTTCTGGGACAAATTTAATAATTTTGCTCTTGAGGTCAGGCCAGAGAGTGATCATCTGCTGCTGAATATCCAGATCGGTAAACAAATACTTTAACAACAGTCTATATATTCAAGACAAGAATGGGAATTTGCAGAGTTTAAGGAAATGGCGAAGTGGCCAGTTAATTTGCAGAATCCAAGAACTCGAATACCAATGAGCTTTGAGACCTGAGAGCGGCAGTATTGGCTGACGAGAGCATAGACTCCATGACTGGAAAATTCTATGACCGTTTCGAATATGTTAAAGTGAACTTGTTGTTAAGACCATATCAAACTCAGTGAAAGAGAGGGAATTCTTGGTATGACAAAGAATGAAAACTAACCAAGAAATTATTAATAGCAGCTAAAAAGAATTGGGTGAAGGGTCAATCTAGAGTACTGCAAGAGAAGTATTTATGCATCAGGAAACACTACAAACATGTTAAAAGACAAAAGAACTGCTTATTACAGTAAGATATGGGAGAGAATGAAGGTGGCTCTACGAATTGGAGAAACAGGCCAATTCTGGAAGACCATGAATTATCTAAGACCAGCCCAAAACTATAATGAGGTGCCATATAAAATAAGGTTTGGGAGGAGTTTTTTGGGAATCTGTATAACGAACAGCAGCTAGCAGTTACAGATGAGTCACCCAAACAAAATATCCTCTCCTTGTTAAACTTTGATCTTACCGAAGAAAAGTTAGAAGAACTTATGTCTTTGAAGCCCGATAAGTCCCCAGGCCTGGATTATATTACTATAGAACTGCTGCAGTCTGTTCCAAAGTGGTGGTCTATAATTTTATGTAAACTTTTTAGCAAGATAAATGATTCCTGCGAGATCCTGGAGGTTTGGGGTCTTAGCTGTATAGTGCCGATATTCAAGAAAGGTGACCTGTACTGATCCAGCATGTTATAGGACGATCAGCCTCCTACTAATTGTTGGTAAGCTATATGCTAAGAGCCTACTGCAACATTTGGAAAAATGGGTAGAGGAAGAGCTACTTCCAAGGGAACAATTAGGCTTTAGAAGCAAAAATTCAACCATGGATTGTTGCTTCATTATGGCACATGTAATACATAAATATACTAAGATTAGGAAAGGGAAGCTCTTCTTGGAGTTTATTGATTTTTATAAAAGCATTTGACTCAGTTTTGCAAGGGAAACTTTGGGAAAAGTTAAAAAATATGAGTATTGATGACCAACTTACTTACCATTTTAATATACTTGCATTCAAATAATATGTCCAGCATTAAATCCGGAATGGGAAAGAAACTGAGTGATCTAATTTCCATTAAATGAGGAGTGCGTATGGGGTGTGTCTTGGCTCCCTTAACTTTTTAATTTGTATGTCTCAGATTTAGTTGATTATATAAAGTCGGACAGATTATATCCACCAAAAATTTGGACTCACGCGATTTATGGTCTCCAATATGCTGATGTTTTACTTTCGCAAACCAGAAAAGGTTTGAGGGAGCTAATTAAAAGATTGAGATACTGTGAGAACAATGGGTTAGAAATAAATATGGGGAAATCGAACATTATGACAGTCGGTGGCAAAGCACCAGTATCCAAGTGGAAGGTAAATGAGAAGTTTTACTATTGTAAATTCATTTACTTATCAGGGAGTTATTTTTTCTAAAAGAGGCACTTGGTGGAATCCTATCAAGACTAGAACATCCAAAGTAGTTTGGACTACTTGCTCTATTAGAGCTGCTAATGCCACTAAAGATATTCCAATATCTACGCTCTTGAAAACCCTTTATTCGAAGGTACATTCTATGGCAACATTTGGCCTAGAAATTATCCCCTTTCCAAACATTAAAGAGCTTGAAAGGGTGCAAAATCAGGTCCTTCAATGGATGCTTATGGTAGGAAACAGTGTTCCAGGAGCTGTAGTGCAGGCTGAGACCGGCACACTAGCTTTAGAATGCCTGAGGTAAATTGCTTTCATTAGATTTTGGGTGAGGATCCTGAATCAGCATGAATCTGCCCTAATAGTACAATGTTTAATGCAGCAGTTAGAGTATATAGGGGTTCGGGAATACCCATGGTTAAATTACCTTACACACCTACTAGGAAATACTGGATTCTCCTTTATATCATTTAGGGGGAGAACTATTGCATCTATAAAGGAAGAAATAACCCGCAGAGTAAAAGACATTGCCATGCAGGAGAATTTAGCAGAGTCCGGAAATGGAAGGTAGCCCCCTGGCTAGGTTTAGTGAAGAATAATTTTGCCTTTGAACCTTATCTTGATGAATTGTCAAATAACTCTAAGAAGAAATTATACCCTTTTAAGATTCCAGCTAATTCATACAGCAGTCAGAGAAGGGAGATATTTACACACTAAATGAAGCACGCTTTTGTACTTGCAACCTAAGTGAGATTGAATCGGTGGATCACTATGTGCTTAGATGCCCTTATTATCAAAGTCTCAGAGAAGTCTGGATATACCCACTTACAATTAAAAAAGGAAAAATACATAAAGAAAATGACTATAAAACTTTATTGGATATGGCTACAAAAGAAGAGATGTTTGCTAGCATCGTATGTTTTGTTGGTGTCAAAACAAAGAACAAAGTTAAGATCTAGTGCAATGAGCCCATTGGTAATTTCTTGATGTTAAATAAAGGTAAAATCAGAAGAAAGTTGTTTATCAAGCTGTTCCATCTTTGGCCATGAGATTTAATGTTTATCAGTTTTATTATAATATTTGGATATTTACTGATGATGGTGTAAGTAATATTAATACAAGGAAAATTTTAACTGTTGTGGTGCCCAGAAATGGGTTCTAATGTACTTTTTGGTTTTTAACTAACGGTTTTAATTTAAGTTTTGAATATTTATTATATAATGTATTTATGAATTGATCCCGGTCTTAACTGGATCTTCCAATGGACCATGGCGAAAGCCCATGTCTTAATAAACTATTGATTGATTTTGGTGAGAACTCATTTCCACTGTGCTTTGAAACACAGAGTTTCTGGATAAAACTCCATAGCTATCAAGCCTACAAGTTTGAGCTGTCTAACTTTTGGGTTGCTGCCATTCACAAATTTGTGGTCACCCAATGTTAGGCACAAAACTTAGACTGAGCTTGCAGGGTTAGCATTAGAAAGAGAATTTTAATTTGCTTGTCAATGGAGCATGCCTGCTCCTAAATCAGAGATTACCAAAATGTGGGTTGGAATCCCAAGGGGGGTTGTGTCTTCAGCAGAGAGGGCATGATCTCAACGGATGGCTTCTATATTTTATTTGCATGTCCTTGCTACTGTATGGGCTCAGAGTTATACATAAGACTCCAAATGAGGTTACACAGACAAAGGTTTGGGAAATAACGTCTTCGGTCTTTGAGGGAGACAGCAGGCATGGAATCCTGCAATGCTATTTTTACAGTGGTGCTTGGGGAAGAATCCATGGACTCTATACTTATCCAGGTACTTAGTGCACATTAGCATTGATTACTTAGGGCCATTGGTTGTTGTCACCATTATTTCCTATTCTAAATATAGGCATCTTGGTGAGGATCCATATGGTGACTACACGATTGTCAGATCAGGCATGTACAGAAGTGATGAATAATCCCCTTTTTGGTTGGTTTCATCTACTGTAAGGCTATATAAGGAGCTGCTTAACGGAGTCAGACCAATGGTCCATTTTAGTATTTTTACAACCTGACATGGCAACAGGGTTTCAAATCTGGCTCTCCAGGGTCTCCAGCAGTGGCCTTACCCAGGCATGCTACCCAAGACACTCCAGGATCCCCTGCAGAGGCTTCACCCAGGTGTGCTACCAGAGATCCTGAATTGGAGATGCCAGGAATTGAACGTGGGATCTTTTATACATGCAAAGTATGCATGCTACCACCTGAGCCATGGCCCACCCCACTGTAGAGAGCTTGCTATCTGGATCTTGTTTATCTAATGAGCCACTCATTCAGAAGCACTATTTGACCCTTGGATGGGTGAAGGGCAGAAAGAGCTGAGGTGACTTGATGGAGCTCAGGAAAGGAGGACAACCACTGCTGTTGTTTCCCCCTGTTCTCTTGCCTCCCTCTCTCCTCCCGCTAGGCTCACCTTTTCAGAGGTGGTGACCTGAGGAGGCCAGTAGTGGGGCAGGGTCTAGGAAAGGAGGGAGGAGAGTAGGAGGTCAGTGCTGCTGCACTGACTGAGTTTCCTGATTTGCTCTCCCCACCCACACCCTGCAGCCACCTCTGCTCCAGCCCTCCCAAGGATCACCAATTCTCCAGAGAGACTGGGAGAAGCTTGGAGTCCAAGGTGATGGTGGGGGCCGAACAAGCTATAGGGAGTGAGAAGAGATAACAGGGCAGTAGCTCCTACTGTTCTGGACACCCACAACTGTCATGTCCCCCAGCCCTTCCAGCTAAGTTGGTCTTGGTTGTATTTCATCCATGTCACCATTTTTTGGTCTGGAGTGGTTTCCCTCTCGTCTCCCAATGACAATTCTCAAATAGGCTTCCTTGTTGCGGTTTTCTCCTCAGTCACCTTGTAGTAGCATGCATAGATCTCCCCAACAGGAGAGAGAAGATCTGTGCAGCCACGGAAAGAAGGTAGAGAATCCATTTATGAAGTGTCTGAGGATCATTGGACTTCAGAGAGAGGCTTCATGGTGAGGGTTAGCCTAAGGCATTCTGCCACCCTTGGTAGCAGAAGGGGAACACCTGGCCTGCAAGCTGGACGAGAAGGACGAGACAACCTGGAGGCTGGGGTGACTGGGGCTTGCTGAGTGGGTGGTGAGGCACAGCAGAAAGGCAAGGCCTGGTAAGCCCACTGACAGAGTGTTCAGGCAGAACTGCCAGGTTTCATCTTCTTGCCCTGGCACACCCTGCAACTTGTTCAAGTAGGCCAAGCTTCCTTGCCTTTCCATCATAAGTAGTGCTGTACTGGGTCGGACCAACAGTCCATCAAGCCCAGCATCCTGTCTCCAGCCATCCTGTCTGAAAGTGACCCAAAATACTATTATTTTTATTCTTCCGCTGCTGTTTTGTTGTTGCACCATCTGCCTTGTCCCTTTCCCGAGTTGGGGGCACACTGGTGATCCTGCCCTCCTCCAGCCTGGTGGTTGCTGCCAAACCTCTACACTAGGTGGCTACTTACTTATCTTTATGGTGGCCCTGTTCATTTTTGGGGTTGGAATATAATGGCCCTCTATCTCTTTGAATCCCACCAAACTTTAGAGCAGAGATGGTACTGTTGTATGGGGAAAAAGAAATGACCAGAGTCCATTCTTGCAGCAAAAATGTTAGCACAGTTATGACCAAACCAGGGAGCAAAGGTACTTATGAATTAACGGATACATCATGCCATAGAGAGACATGGCTGACACTAGTTTAATTGGTTATTAATTAAATTAGGAGATGATAACCCAATACAAGGAAAGCTGCAGAGCAACAGCCAATTAGCATTATGAATGCTTTGAGGGCTTAGGTCCGCCTATTGGTATAGGGTAGAGATAAAATGAATGTGTGTGTCCAATACCAAATTGGACAATTTCAGGTTGCTTGTTTAATTTGGAACAATTCCTAATTTGCTTACTGCTTTGTTTATCTATATGGATATTCATTTTGGATATTTCATCCACTTTTATTATCAGGACCCAGACCTTGAACCCACATCCCTAGGATGGCTGAAGCAGGAGCTGTCCCTGCAATGGTACTGCTTCACTATGCTTCTAGCCTATCCATTCCCCCAGTTTTACTTAGCACTACATTGCTCGTCCAAAGTGACTGAAATACTCAAAGCAAATCACCAAACACGCCAAAATGTCCAAAATGAAATACTGAAGTGGATGAAATAACCAAAGGCTCCAAAGCAAACTATCTGTAATAATGGAGATATGAACTTCATTTTGGCGGATGAGTATAACTTGCATATTTAGAAGACTATCTGAACTTACAAATTAGTCACAAATACAAAATAACGCAGCAGCGAGCGATCGGGATCGCCCAGCAAAAACCCAATCCGAGCCAATTTGCCAACCGAGTCACGCCCAAGCCATTCCCAACCTTGCTCTCCAGCCACCTGCTTCCTATTTCAGCAGCAGCTATGGCCTGTCGCTTACCCTTCCCTGGATGCACACTAATTCCTCTGCAACCTAAATGAGGGCACGCTAACACATGGGGCTGCATTACCCCCAAATTAACCTGCATTAGCCTTTATGGCTGGCACCATGTTCTCTGAACCAACACTGAGGGTGATGGTGGGTGAGTGTTCGCTGCATGGTGGCCGCATACCTCACCACCGAATAGGTGACCATAAAAACACCAAAAAAACAGCAACCAGGAGGGACTACAATAAGAGAGAATAGTGTGGCAAGAGAAACAGAGGAGAACTAGGACACGGACAGGGAAGTGCCTATGGCAGCCTGACACTGGGTTAACAATAGCCCTCAGGATGTTATAGCTAGCAAACACGCTTCCTCATTGGGCTTCCTCATTGGGCTACTTGGGGTTGTTGTGTTCTTGACACACTTACTCATGAACATCCGATCACAACTAGTGGGGCATGTCGCACTTAAAGCAGGCGTGTCCACTTGACACAACTGGGCTCATGGCCAGTAAGGGGTGGGTGGGGAGGCTCTCCTTGCCAGCTACATAATATTATGGACTGAGCAAGGACTTGGAAAGGGATGATTAACCCTTTGAGGTAGGTATGCTGCTTGCAGGAGTCATTTACGTCCATGCACCTGCGGGAAATGAACCTGGCTGTGCATGAGGTATCCCCAGTCCCAAATGTGCAAAATTGGGAGTTAATCATGAGATTAAAAAAAAAAAAAAAAAAAAAAAAAAAAAAATCGATAAAGTTTGAGGTGATTTTAACAGCTCTCTTCTTTGTGAGTTTTTAGATTACATCCTAATAACGTTCACCACAAACTCAAACTTAAATGTGTGCAGCACAATGTGCTTTCAATGGATGTGAGTGCAGCCTGAGCGCATGCGCGGCACACTCAGGACATGGGATCAGCCCCAGGGCCAAGATTTTCTCTGTAATCACAAGGGCTAGAGAATTTATTTAATGAAAGCTTAAAATAGCCTAATTGTTACCAAACGTCTCTCCTAGCAATGATTAATGGAAGGAGTAGGGGGCAGGGCCACGCCAGAAACAGGCAAGGTGAGGAGACTTCGCCATTCCCCATCGGGCATGGCTCCACCTCCTGCAGAGCATTGTGATGTCATGATGTTTCCAAAGGGTGTGGTCATGGGTGAAAACAGAAGCAATGTGGGTTCGCTATGGACTGGGAATGAATCACATGAGTTTCTGGCCTGCCAGATGTGGGCCTGCTGCTACACCATCAGGCAGCTGGCACAGATGTGGTCCCCCAAAAGATCCCAGACCCATATTCTGGGCCAAGGGCTGCCCAGGCAGGACATAGTGGGCCCCGGCATCTGTCTCCCTCCCCACCCCCTACGTAGGACTGCAGGTTGCCATGGCTAGCAGACATGACTGCTGGCCCATGACTGCTGGTTGGGCCTGCCATTCCGGAAGCCATGTTTGTCCATGAATGGCCAGTATCCCTGTCTATCATGATGGGGGTGGGGCACTGTGGGCACATCAAGTGTGGGGTGTCAGGGGACAGGGTGCAGGGAGAGCAATGGCCAGTAGGGGGCACTAGACAGCTAGCTCAGGGCAACCAGGAGGGACTACAATAAGAGAGAATAGTGTGGCAAGAGAAACAGAGGAGAACTAGGACACAGACAGGGAAGTACCTATGGCAGCCCAACACTGGGTTAACAATAGCCCTCAGGATGTTATAGCTGGCAAACACTCCTAGGGGACAGCCAAGAGCTTCCTCATTGGGCTCAGAATTATCAGGCATGGTCAGCCAGACACCAAAACAGACTAGAGAGGACCTGAAACAATCTACGATGAAGAGATCGAGAAGGAAGACAGTGGGAACCAGGCTAGAGCTTGGAAGGGAGAGAACAAGGCACCGTAACATTAACCAGAGCAGGGACCTGAGGAAGAGGCTCAAGAAGGACTAGAACAAGGCAATATTAGGAAGGGAGTGCTGAGCTGCACTGACACCGTGATAGAGGGTGCACAACTGGGACAAGAAGGAGACCAGGGAAACTAGAGGTGGCACAAAAGGCAGTTGCTAAGACAACCATGGCAGGGGAAGAGCAGGGAGAGAGGGTCTAGTAATGCAAGAGCTACAGGGAAGCAGGATAAGACAACATGATGAGCTCGTCTCATCAACTGTCTCTCTGACATCTCTACCTGGATGTCTCAACGTCAACTCAAACTCAACATGGCTAAAACTGAACTCCTTATCTTCCCCCCTCATCCTTCCTCTCCTTCCTCACTGTCAATAACTATTGATGGAGTCACCATCCTGCCTGTCCCCCAAGCCCGTAGCCTAGGCTTCATCTTTGACTCAGCCCTTTCTTTTAAACCCTACATTGACTCTGTTGCTAAATCCTGTCGCTTCTCCCTCCATAACATTGCTAAGATTCGCCCTTTTCTCTCTGTCTCGTCTGCCAAAACTCTTGTTCATGCTCTGGTCATCTCTCGCCTCGATTACTGTAACCTCCTTCTCACTGGCCTTCCCCGGTCTCACCTTTCTCCCCTCATCTCTGTCCAAAACTCTGCTGCCAGGGTCATCTACCTCGCCAGTCGCTTCGACCATGTGCAGCCCCTCCTCTCTTCGCTTCACTGGCTTCCCCTTCCTGAACGAATCCTGCACAAGCTCCTAGTCTTCACCTATAAAGCTCTTCACAACCTTGCTCCCCCCTACCTCTCTGCACTTATCGCCCTCCATACTCCAGCCCGTGCACTTCGCTCCTCCTCTGTCCCTTCTCTCACCCTTCCACGCCTTCCCTGCTCCCCTAAGCGCCTTCGTCCCTTCTCACTTGCTGCCCCCCATGCCTGGAACTCCCTCCCTGTCCACATCCGCCTTGCCCCCTCCCTTCATACCTTCAAATCTCTCCTTAAAACTCACCTCTTTCGCTCTGCTCTGTCTGACTCTTTATCCTGCTGAGCCACTATTCCTATACCTACGATCGGTTTACCCTTATCCTTGCAACATGGACCTGCCTGCTGTCATTCTCATCGTAACCAAGCCAAGTACGTGCACTTGAGACCTCGCATCTTCATGAATGTTAGACCCCTTGTCTCTCCCTCTGTTCCCCTTCCTAAGTCTCTCCCCCAGCTCCTGTCTCTCAGATTGTAAGCCCTAGGGGCAGGGACCGTGTCTATTTTATGACTTTGTAAAGTGCCAGGTACACTGCCGGCGCTATATAAATGTTTGTTAATAATAATAATAATAACAACAACAAGGTTAAGCAAGAGCCAGAGGGGGAATTCACTAGGACCAGAGAGACCAGAAGCACAACCACACTATCAGAGAGGGGTCACAATCTGAAGGGGAGACAAGGAAGGCACTAACCTGAGTCACAGCAACACCAGAGAACAGGAGACACAGAACACAGGAATAGGGATGGGGACTATAGCTAGACAAGGACTAGGGGCACAAACAATCTATACCAGACCTAGAGAGAGAGAGACAGGAATCTCAGAGGGCCAACAACATAGCTGGGTTCCTAGAAGGACCTATACCCAGAGAACTAGGCTAACATGGGCCAAGAATAAACAGGAGAACAGTCATAAAGGGGAGCAGGCCTTAGGAGCTGAATCCTATACAACCTTAGGAACCCAGAGACAAGCAGAGAGAACAGAATATCAGAGAGGGGAGTATAGACCTTAGAGATAAGGGGAGGAAATCCCTACACCAGAGCAAGACCACAGTAAGGCAAACCCACAGCAGGTGAAGAACAAGCTAAGGAACTGCTAATGAAAGACAGGTGTACAGGAATCAAGGGGGCAAGATAACCAGAACTACCAAGAGGAGAAAGGGGGAACAGAGCCAGAGGGAACTAGGCAAAAGAGCAGTTAGACCAAGTGACAAGTTTGCTAGAAGACAGACAGTGTGCAGGCAGGATCCCAGACAAGAACTGATGTCCCACAACTTGCAATTGCTCCCAGCATGCCTTTTATCCTGCTGGGTACCAATGAGGGATCCAGGGGGGAGGAGTCAAGCAAGGCAAGGCACCAGGCATAAAGTGGAAATGTTATAATTAAATCTGGCTACCATATGGCGCTGGGGAAGCTTCTGTACCAGTCAGGCTCACAGGTTCAAGCCTGGACCCTGACATGGGGCTGCCTAGTCACATGTTTTTCCTGTTCCTCTGCTGGGGTGGGGGGACTGACGGGGTGTTGCGTGAGTGCTCGCGTAGCTGGTGTGTCAGCTGCATGTCTGTTTTCACCCCATGTCCAGAAAGGCAGGAGACGGCATATGGCAAATTTATTTCCTTTGAGCCTAGAGGAGCATGCTCTTCATGGGAAGAACCTGCAGTTGCAACTGGCCCTTATGTGCACTAGTTGCATGTAGATACTGGTTCAATGGGCTTTGTTGTTTTTCGTTATCATTCTTGCAATAATGAAAATGACAAAAAATAACAATAACAAAACTTGTTATTGATTTTGTTATTGCCTGGCAGGTGTTTTTTGGAGGGAAACGTGGGGAGGGGAAGGGGGAGCAGACATCTCGGAGCCAGAAACAGTGTTAAACTCTTGAACTGGGACTGTGATGGAAGGGGAAGGACATGGTGGATGTAATCGCTGACCAATGAGAAGTGCAAGCATGTCCCAGGCAGTTGAATTACTCAATACCTCCAGCCTCCCAGAACGAATCAGGGTTGTTCTGGGGGAAGGCACTGCAACCCTTTATACTGCATGGCTGGGCACGTTGACTCTGGTTCAGTGTTAGCTATTGCTCTGTCAGGGTGCATTTGCAGAATCTGCTGGTGCTTGCGTTGAAACTCCTCCTGTATATATCTCTACCACCTTACCTTTCCAGTCCTTTATTCCTTATCTGTACACTTTAACTTTTTCCTTCCCCTGCCTGCCTCCCTGTGTGTGTGTGTGTGTACACACACACACACACACACACACACATATATAAATAATGGATATACCTCTGAGTTTTCCTTTTCCCTTCCCCTGTCTGTCTCCCCCTGTCTATATATTCTATAGATATTAGGGGTATCTATCTATCTATCTATCTATCTATCTATCTATCTATCTATCTATCTACACTAGGTTGTTTTATTACATATAATAGAATTATAGGAAAAGACTATTTTGTATTATACATAGGTTAGGTTTAGCTTAGATTCTGTGTATATATATATATAATATATATATATATATATATTGTGTGTGTGTAATACATTATATATAAAATATATTGTGTGTATACCAATACCAAAGACAAAATCTTTGTTTGAAATCAGTACCGACAATGATAACAAAAACCAATATTTTGTTATTAACAAAAATGACACACTTTAATAATGAAAAACGACATTAGGGGCCCTGGTGCACACCCCTAAAGTGAGATGTATTTGTTTTCTCATACTTTGTGTCAGTGTTTCTGTTTATCTTGGTGTCTGGTGCAGATTACCCTCCATGGTAAATGTAACAACTTGTGTACCTCTGCAAGGCTAGACTGAACTGGCTTTTAAAAGGATACCATCCTCACAGTGGATAAAATGAAATTCATTGGATTTTGTATCTTTTGATGTGATTATTTGTGACATTCCCATAGGGAAATGAGAGAAATGTGTATTAGGCATTGCATTATTCATGGTTCAGTGTCAAATTTGGAGGAGGTATTGCATGTTTTCCCGAGGGGGTTTATTCAGGGTCCAACATTATTCAATAGTTTCATTTATGATGTGGCAGGTAAAGAGAAGATTACATTAATCTCACTAGCAGATGACATGATGCCAGGGAAGAATCCCAAATACCTTGAAAGATGCTGTGGTCAGACTTTAAAACTTGCCAGTTCTACCTCAGAATTTATTATGGTTGGTATATATTACAAACCTCACCAACATCAAGTAGCTTGAGGCGGCTTACAAATATAAATTTTTTAAAGGGCAACATAATTTTTTTTATAAAACAGATAAATAATCAAATAAGATATCAACCAAATGGGGGTGCCACAGGAAAACATAAGTGTATATATAATATCTTTCCTCAGTTCTGCAAACAAAAAATGCAAAATATGCAAGTTATTCAAAGTTGTGAATGTAAATGCATGCCTTTCCGCATGTATTTTGGAAATCTTGTATCTTAAAAATGCCCCACATGCCTCTCAACTGCAGGATCCTTCTCTCTACCATGTTGTTATGGGCTACTCTCCTTTGCCAGCTGTGACAAGGGGCATCATGGTCCTGTAACATATGTCCGTATCTAACAGTGCCAACAACCCACTGGCTAGTTTGCAATACTGCCCACTTAGGCTGTAGTTCTGTGCTTCCAGAGGCACTTTCTGCAAGCATTTTGCCAAATGCCAAATTCCATGAAAATTCCTGCAATCACAGCAGTGCATAAGTCATGGAGCTCTGGCCATACTTACTTTCCATAAACTCTATATTCCAGAATACACCCATCTTTTGATGATACTATTTTCAGCATTAGTAATTTTTCAAACAAATAAATATAGAAAAATTGAAAAAACTAGAAGAAAAAATGTGGAGAAATATTTCCAGTCTTTGATGCAGCTAGTATCTCATTTTAGCTAATGACGTTTTAAAGAAAAGCTCTGTTCAATCGCATACAGAAAGCAAATTGAAGCAGATGTCATGTGCCAGGCAACTGTTGGTAAATCAATTATTTGCTTTATTTCTTTTGGTATTGTTTATCTGTCTATGCTCTTAAACCCTTAAACAATAGCCATTCAAAATCTATGGCACTGAAAGCGGGAGGGCTCTATATTAGTGGAGCCACAGTTGTCAATGCCATTGACAACTGTGGCTCCACTAATATAGAGCCCTACCGCTTTCAGTGCCATAGATTTTGTTCTTTGTAGTCTCAGTTCAGCAAAACTATAGAAAGCTTCAAACACATCAATACGTTGGGTGTTCAGCAACCTCAGAATAAAGTCCACTACAATGAGCAGATTAATCGGAGAGAAAGAAACCCTTCCAAGCTAAACTATTTGCCCTAACAACTCCACTGAATCTTCATGTGTCCAAACCCACTGGGGAGAAAAGTTCAAATTAGAGCTGAACAGAAACAGGTAGATAATTTTGTATTTTCTGGTAAAACCCAACATTTCAGGTAGCCTTTTGGATGCCCTGTCTGTATCTGATTACCAAAATGGGTGCCCCGAAGCCTGATATATCAGTTATTACCATTACTAAGTTGTCAATTTTCCATTTCGCTGACCTATTCTGCCTTACTGCTTAATTGTTTTAGAGTGTTTCTGATTGTATTGAACTATTTTCCTCTCTTGGAAAGTGGTGGAAAATGCAAAATTGATGCTGAAAACTTGTAATTTTGGTACTGGTAATGATATTTCAGTAATTCATGTAACTCATCAGGCACTAAACAGGTACTGCTTAATGTCAGATCCAGTCAAGACGAGTTGGGTACCACAATTTTGATGGATATATTCATTTTTCTGCATGTTCATTTCAGCTCTATTCAAAATGTACTTTAACTTGTTCATTGACAGTCTAATCCTAGTGCCCAGGTTAGCAAACACTGAGTCCGATTCCAAACCCTGCAGTTTGTGCGCAGAGTCGCACGTGTGTAGCCATGCACAAACCATGCGGATCCTTATTGTGGGCACATTGTGCCCCACGGAAACTGTATGCATACGTGCAGGATCTACAGGGTTTGGGATCAGGCTCACTGCCTTTTAATTGCAGCTACCCTTAACTGGTAATCACACAGGCGAGTCTGGGATTTTTTTTTTAGTCTGGCCTCTTATGGAAAAAGGGTTATGCAATCATTCTGTGTACACGTGGGGAATGTGAACATTTGTCTCCCTCTAATAATTTTTGAACCCATAGACCAATTTAATTTGCTAGAAGGGCAGAAGGCACAAAGGTGATTAAGACCAAAAATTTCATAACAATAGGTGCACCTGGAGGAAAGGTATTGATGGTATTGTAGCAAAAACGCTAAACAAAAAAGAAAAAAAACCTCATTGGTTTTACACTGAGTATTGCCCTACCTTGGAATGTCGTCTTTCATATAGGTGACAAAACTTTATACTCTGTGTTTACATAAATCTTTCAGAAATGGGGATGCTCAGAGGAAACCACATGTTGCACAGTGCTGATTAAATTTCATAGACTGTGTTTTACATGAACGAACCCCCCTTCCCCTGGCTCATTGTTCGAGCAGGTGTTCCGCCGGTGGGGGCATCTGTGCAAACGACCAGTGGTGGTGGTGGGGGATGGGTGTTTGCTCGGCATTTGTCCATGCGAACACCTTGAGCGATGGGGTGAGTGTGTGTGCGTGCACGCTCCCGCTCAAGAACCATCTCCATTCATCACCCACCCACGGAGCCCTCCGGAAAACCGGAGAAGGCTCTGTGGGTGGAGGTCTGTGTAGAGGGACGCACACACCATGCCAGAACACCCATCCCCCCCCCCGTCCATGTAAAACCGGCCATAGAGATTACAAATGTTGTGAGAAGTGAAAATCGACAAATAGTTCCATGCACCTGAACTAATGAAATCTAATTTCCTAAGTGGGGTAAATGTGCATTGTAAGTAATGAGAGGTTTTGGCTATGGCCCTTTTCACGCAGACACTCCAACACTGATAAAATGGGTGTTACATTTTATTATACATGTTGCAGGGCACCCATAAAGCACACCTGCAGCCCTGAAACACGTATAATAAACTGTAACACCCATTTTATTAGTGTTGGAGTGTCTGTGTGAAAAGGGACTATGAAAGGAGGTATATCCCATCTCTCCAAGGGCCTATTAAGAAATTTTTGGTTTCCACTGACCCTTGACTCCTCTGCTCCTCTGCCAAATGTGGTTGCAACTGGCACAACTGATCCAGTTTGATTAAGGGGGACACTGTTCAGTGTATGTCAATGAGTTTGTGGGAGATCAACAAGGGGCCATCTCTCTCCTTTAGGTGTATCTATTGTTACAAAATTTGGAGGCCATCTTCATGTTTGACACTCTTTGCCCCTTTCCCAATTGTTGTTTGTTTTTATTTATTTATAAAATCATTTAATACCTTGCCCCTCCTGCTCCAAGAAGCCCGGGGTGGCTTACAGTGTTAAAACATATAAAATAAATAAAACCATAACATATAATAAAAGGGGAAGGCACAAAACCAACCACGCCCTCCCCACCCTACACCCCATCTCCCTCGCCAAAAGCCAGGCAGAACAGCCAGGTTTTACAGATACGATGGAAGGAGATGAGATCCGGGGCCACCTGGACCTCCACTGGGAGGGAGTTCCACAGCCTAGGTGTAGTCACCAAGAACGCCCTCTCCATAGTGGCCTTGTGGGCCACATGGGGGACCTTGAGAAGGGCGCCCCCAGCGGACCGCAGAGGCCGCTCCAGAGCACGGAGAGTGAGGGGGTCCCACAGGTAAGTCAGGTCAAGGCCGTATAGGACTTTATAGGTCAAAACCAATACCTTGAATTGGGGCCAGAAGACTATAGGCAGCTATGGCAGAGCCCGGAGCATTGGTATAATGTGCTCACAGCGACCCATCCTGGTAAGGAAATGGGCCGCAGCATTCTGCACTAGCTGCAGTCTCCAAACCATCACCATAGGTAGCCCTACGTAGAGTGCATTGCAGTAGCCAATCTCGAAGTAATGAAAGCATAGATGATGGTGACCAGGTCACTATCTGAAACATACGGCCGAAGCCATTGCACCAAATGAAATTGGCGAAACACACTCCTCGCCATAGCTCCCTTCCTGGAAATCCAGACGGAGCTGTGAATTGAGGAGCATGCCCAGACTACGGACCTTGGATACCAGCGGAGGGCGGACTCCAGCAATGATGGGAACCACCACATCCACTGCCGTTCCCACCATCATTCCATCTTGTTGGGATTCAGCTTCAGTCGGCTCGCCATCATCCAGTCCCCAACAGCCGCCAGACATTGGGCAAGTACTGAGACTGCCGGGCCAGGGTCAGACGAAAATGAGAGAGTTGGGTGTCGTCAGCATATTGATGACACTGCACCCCATACTGTCTCACGACCCTGCCAAGTGGCTGCATATACACGTTGAACAAGAGCGGAAACAGGATAGAACCTTGCGGGATACCATACGTGAGGTCCCGTGAAGATGAAGGACAATTCCCAAACACCACACACTGAGTTCTCCCAGCCAGGAAGGAGCGGAACCAGTCAAGGACGATCCCACCCACTCTAGCTTGATTTTGCAAGCGAGTCACCAACATCTCGTGGTCAACGGTATCAAAAGCAGTCAACAGATCTAACAAAATTAGCAGGATTGAATGACCCTGATCTAATTCACAGTGAAGGTCATCGACCAAGGCCACAAGCGCAGTCTCCATGCTATAACTCGGACGAAAGCTAGGCTGAAAGAGATCCAGATAACCAGTGCAGTCTAGATGCCTCTGCAGCTGCTGGGCAACCACCCACTCAATAACCTTCCCTTTCAAAATTAGCACAAGCCGAATAACCTTCCCTTTTAGAGACCAACCGATAACTGGCGAGAGAATCAACGTCAAGTTGGTCAGCCTGCAGGATCAAGTTATTAGGACAATACTCAATGTAAATCAGTGAGACTTTTTGTTAACAAGATGTGTCATGTCTCTCCTTGGGGTGTAACTATTGTTACAAACTTTTGGGTTCCCTACTTCCCTTTGGTATTCCTACTCCTCTTCCAAATTTGGTCAAAATTGGCCCAAGGAATCAAATATTATTAAGGGGAGACATACAGACACATTCACATGGAGAGAGGGATTGCATAATCTTTCTTTCTGTAGGAAACCAGGCTAAAAATACAGCCTAGGTGTAAGGCATAGGTGAAAAATATTGCAGTAATATATGGTCTAGTTTTCTAAGAGAATTTTAAATATTTAGATGCCATCAATTGTACGATAGAATGACAGTACGACTGCCATAAACAACTTGGTGACATGGATTGAAAGCAATCCAATATGATTCTATAAAAGCAAGTGTAAAGTGGTTTATGTGGGAAGGAATAATTAAACGCACAAATATTAATTGGAGAAATGCCGGTCAGACAGCGAATGCTGCAATTACAGATCTACTAGATGGAACTGAATATAAATTGAAGACTTGCTGGCAATCTGATGCTCATGTTAAAAAAAAAAAAAAAAAAAGTATATCTTGGATTGTGGGAAGAAGAATATCATAAATAAAACAAAATAATTACCGTGCCCTGGCTAGTGTTGCTTTTCATTCAGTTTCAGCTGCAGGGGTGAGGACTCTTTCCCCTCCCTTGGGCCATTTTGAAAATTAGCACAAGTCTCATGAGTAGGGCTGAAATGAGTATCCACAAAAACAGGTAACCCTTTGAAATGGCAGAACTCGACCCAACCTGGTAACATTAGGTACTAATTAGTACTAGATTAGTAGATTGGTGCCCAATGATGAGCTACCCGATGTTCCAAAAGACAATTTATTTATTTTTATCCTGACTTCTGGTACCGATTTTTTTGACTTAACAACATGATTTCTTTACCAATTTACCTATCAGTACGGATTGCTAAATTAGTAACTTAGTAACATTTATACCTGGTATTTGGGAGTATTTAGGTGTGTCCAGTCAGTACTTGTTGGACACCCAATATGGTAACTGAAATTGTGACTATTAGCCATAGGTAGCCAATGAACTATCTCTGTTTCACCTCTACTTGTGGGCCGGCTATAGGGGAGTAACTTTGGGCTACAATTGTCAGAGGACATCCTTGACCCACAAAGTGCCACTCACATATCTCTCAAAACTGTGGGCTGCAGAGATTTTCAGGGGGACACATGCCTTGAGTCTCCTGCTTTAATTACTCCCATGAGGAGCTGGGGGTAAGGATGTTTAAGGGGTGTGTGCTCAGAATGGGGAAAGGAAGGTGAGAGTCCAGACCATAGATCCACCCTTTTTTGTGTGTGCATGCCCTCATCACTCCACTCCTTTCCCTTGAGCTCACTCTTTCAGTGATTGTGGGTAGGAACTTAATGCCATGGGTCAGGGCTAGGAACTAGAAAGGGGACAACCTCCACCCCCCAAAAAAACCCCAGCCATGGGTTTGATTTGGGCCAAGGCCTAGAGGTTCCCCGCCTGCCCCTACCTTGGAGCGTGTAGGGAAGTTGGTGAATGTTCCCCCAAGACTACACGAGAGTCAGCGGATGGAGTTGCTCTCGCTCTAAAAATTAAAGCGGTACTGTCCCCTCTGCACTTAACTAAGTGGTGTGGATGATGCTTCCCTCCCCCCCCTCCGGTTTTTACCCCCATGCCTGCCTTGAAGCTGTTCTTCCCACACCACAACTTGTGATGTTATCCAGTCACAATATCCTAATGTGTTTTTCTTTTTTCTGGTGCAGTCCAGAGAGAGTGTGGTTGCTGTGTTGGTCCCGAGTGACAGAGGCGGAGACAAAGTAGTTTGAATTTGTCTTCACCTCTTTTTTTCCTGGGTAAACATTACAACCCCACAAAGATTGAACTGAGTCCTGGTTAGCCTGACAGGATGTTTTTACATGCACATTTCTCCTGCATGTTTGCTGTTCCATCCTGAACTTTCTGTGTGTCTAAATCACTCACCCAGATCTTAAACATCTGGCTCTTTGAGCTTCTGTATAGAACTTCTCCCAGAACTTTTGTGTGTAAAAAGTTCTGGTAAACTGCTTTGCTCCAGGCAGCTGTGGTCACTTGGTTTCCATGGCAGCCCCTCACGTCTACAGCTGTGGCTACTTTAGGCTGCCTCAGGGCAGGGTTTGTGTGAAGAATACATCAAGGAACTGCCTCAGGGCAGTGTGTGTGTGAAGATAAAGAATGCATCCGGAACTTACTTGTGGACTTGTAAACCCAGAAGATTGAAAGACCAGCACTTTAAGGTGTGTTTAAAAATGCCCACTGTTTATGCCCACTGATTCTTTATACAAAATGCTGTCCAGAGTGCAGCGTAGGCAAAGGCCGCAATCTGCAAACTTCTTACTGTGGAGCAGCCCTGTTGACGCCTGCTTGCTTTAATGGATTGTGGGAAGAAGAATATCATGAATAAAACCAGCAAATTACTGTGCTCTGTCTAGTGCTCTTCACAACCTTGCTCCCCCTTACTTCTCTGCGCTAATTTCCCTCTATACTCCAGTCCATGAACTCCGATCCTCCTCTGTCCCCTCTCTCGCCCTCCCTCACCTCCCCTGCTCCCCTAACAGCCTTCGTCCTTTCTCCCTAGCTGCCCCCCATGCCTGGAACTCCCTCCCTGCCCACATCCGCCTCGCCCCCTCCCTTCGTACCTTCAAATCCCTCCTCAAGACCCACCTCTTCCGCTCTGCCCTCCCCAACTTTTTGCTCCCCTCACCTAACCTCCATTCATACAATCTGTTACCTGAGGTCTGTGTACTTGTATCCTCACCACACGGACCAGCCAGCCATCATTCTCGATATAACCAAGCCAAGCGTGTGCACCTGGGACCTCGCATCTTCGTGAATGTTACACTTCTTGTCTCTCCCTCTGTTCCCCTTCCTTTGTCTCCGCCCCCACCCCCCAGATTGTAAGCCCTAGGGCAGGAACCGTGTCTATTCAATTAATTTGTAAAGGGCCAGGTACATTGCTGGCACTGTATAAATGCTTGCTAGTAATAATAATTAATAATAGTGCTGTGTTTAATTCAGTTACAGCTGCAGGGGTTGAGGACCCTTTCCCCTCCCTTGGGCCATTTTGAAAATAAGCACAAGTCTCATGGGTAGGGCTGAAATGAGTACCCACAAAAACGGGCAACTCTTTGAAATGGCGGAACTCGACCCTACTCTAGTCTATGATTTTTGGATCATGGCCAAAGTGATTTCTTTCATTTGCAGGGACTTTTAGAGTTCATTCCAACAGTGGGACCAAAATTGTCGGGTCCAAGTGTGCATTTAAAGTTGACCATGGGTATTTTCAGACGTGACGGGCCTCTGTTTTGACACGGCCCGTGGTCACATCTACACCCTCGAGCGGAATCAGGCCAGCCAGGCAACAGATGTGCTGGTCTGATTCTGCTTGGGGATCAGGGAGAGGGCAGGCTGGGGGGGCACAACGTGCAGCCGCACAGCCCCCCCCCCCCCCCCCCCNGGCCACCCACCCTCCCGGAGACGGGCGGGCGCAGCGGCCAATGCGGCCGCTGTGCCCGATCCCGGACCATGGCCGGGACCACGGCTGGGAAGCAGCAGTGATAACAGACGTTACCAGCTGCCGATTCCTGGCCGTGATCAAAGTAACCACGGTTCCGGGGTTGAGGCCGGCCTCACCTCCAGAACCGTGGTTCAAGGGATTCCCGCCGGGTGTTTACTGTGGTGAACATCTGGCGTGACCCCCTTCAGATGTTACGGGCTCTCCGCCACGACGGGTGGATCACCGTGTCAAAACAGAGGCCCGTAACGTCTGAAAATACCCCATGTCTGTTGGAGCTGCAGCATGTAAGATGGAAGAAAATTATAACTCTCTTTGAACAGACCGACAATGAAACAAGCTGCCTGGGGAGATGTTAATGGATAATTAATTTAATCCTTTCATAATGTTGGGGGATGGACTCAGTGACCTAGTGCAAGGTCCTTTGCAACCCAAAGGAATCTATTATCCCAAAGATAGCATTTTGGGTAATGAGGGGTTATTCTCTTTTTAGTATTGTATCACTTCACTAATTATCTGCCTGTAATGGGGGAGACACTGAAACTCATTTCAATAATCAATTCACTTGGATAATCAACAGTTTCAGATAACTGGAGGTTGCTGGGATTGGGAGTCATCAGTTATGAGCTCAACAGGAGAGAGGCTTTCAGAGTTCGTAATTCTGAGGCGAAAAAGGCTCCTGGCCTCTTGCTGGTAGTTTATCAGCTCTGTAGAACCGGGAGTACAGGAGTATTGCTTTGCAGAAGACTTTTTTTCTTCCACGGTACTTATGAACGCTGACCTTTGAAAGACTTCAGAACTTCAGTCTTGGAGGTCAAAGCTTGAGGCACTAAAGGGATTTCCAGATAAGCAAGGGGACAGGTCAGGGGTGGGTAGGGTTGGCACCTATGCAAATTTTTAAGGAACACGTATGAAAAAGAGATGTTGCAGGCCCTGCATTGGAGCCTTAAGTGCCAATGTAAGCTCCGCAACATGACTTTTTCATAAGTGTTCCTTTAAAAAAATTGCAGAGGTATCAAACCTAGGGGCAGGGAACATTTTTCCTCCCAGGGGCCACTTTGTAAATTAGTACAAGCTCTGAGGACTGTGTAGAAGTTGTGGGGTAGGAGTGCTTTAAGGTTTGCATGCAGGAAGAGGAAGATTCGTATCATGGATCTGTCCCCTGTCGTTGTGTGCATGCCCTCCTATCCAGAGGCCAGATTCAGGAACTGGAAAGAGGCTACATAAAATCGAGCCATGCGTTCCAGTTGGCCCCCAGACCTGAGGTTCCTCATCTCTGATATACATGAACATGCCTCATTGTTTTCTCACTCATACTGGAGCCACATCAGGATAAAAACCCAGAGCAATTGAGAGCTCAATCAACCAAAGCATAGGATAGTTCAGCAATGGATTAGGTAATTTTACGGAGGATACATCAATTGTTGGCGATTACCAGGATGCAATCTCTGACAGCTCGGAGTGAACAACGGGAGGAATCACTCCATCTATGTCCTGTTTATGGGTACTTCTGCCAAGTCAATCAGCACTGGCCACGGTTGGGAGACAGAATACTGACCTGGATGGACCACTGATCTGACCGAGTGTAGAAAGCTCTTATATTCTATGGAACATACAGAGGTCCTGAAGACATAAGTATTCTGGAGATTATTAAAAAAACCAAAACAACCCCACATAAATGAATATATTATCCATGCTTTCTTGTGCAAACCATTTTGAATTTCCTTTCACTGAGGCCAACGGAAATGCAGGGAAATGAAGGAAAGTGTCTTTTCTCAATAGATCCTTTTCTGAGATGGGTCAGGCATTGTCACAACTTGAATAGTCGGGAAACATTTCTTGAGACCTCTTTAGAAGCATCATCTTTTCTCTGATGTTGAGAAACAATGCAAAATGCCATTCTTCCTTCCAAGCGTTTCTCAAGCAATAACTATATGAAAAGGGCTGTTTGCAATGTATGGTTAAAGTAAATGAAATATAATATCCCAGAGTATGAAAGCTTTAGTAAGTTTATATAGGACAGAAGTTTCCGAACTATGGATTGGGACCCCAAGGTGGAAGTCATGCCATTTGTATGGGGTTACTATCCTGATTCATGTTTGATATACTTTTGCAATGCTTTTTTTGTTGTCTGGGGTCGCAGAATTAAGTCTCAAAATGGGGCTGTGCAGGCAAATAGCTTCGGAGCCACTGATATAGGACATTATTCTTTCACATCCATTCACCGGTTTTACAGAAACTCTTGCTATGAGACACTTTTTAATCATGTACACCAATATCCCCATTTCATAGCTTTCCTGCTAAGATATGATAAAGCATTGATTTAATCTGTTGCCTGTGGCTGCTTGTGCCATACTGACTTTGCTGCATTCAATAGATTATATTTCTATTCTGTGTGTCCAAAGACTAACACAAAGCTCTCCTTTCTTCTCTTTCAGATTGAATTCTCCAGTATATCTGACTACTCTGAAAAAATTATCAAGGCAAACCACTTGGACAACAGTAAGACACGTCTAATAATTGTGTGTAGAAAAAATGGGAGTTGACCAGTGCTTGCTTTTTCTGATTGATTTTCCGTTGTCCAATTTGCATGTAAATAATGATTTTCCCCCCACTCGGTTTATTTATTTATTTTATAAAAAACCACATCACCTTATTCACAGCTCTGGGCGGCCTGACAGTGATATAGGATCACAATCCATCCATGAAAACAGTCCAGCCACACAAAGATTATTTATATGGAACAACAATAAAAATGAATGTAACCAGCTTGTAATTCAGCATATCAAAATCTACTCCTCAGTTTCCCTGTAGGGTCACAGCAAACTAATATTTGCTAATGGGTGGGAAGTTCTGGCAGATTTGAGTCAAAGGATTGGAGGCTGTTCTAGGACAAAGATGTCCTCACCGAGAATTCCCTGTTGGCAGCTACCCATCTTGTATATCCCAGAGTCTTCTCTGAAGTAAAGTTTTCATTGGCTTGAATTGTAAGGTTCATCATTTAGAGCAATGGTTTCCAACCGGTGTGCCACGGGAAAATTGGTATGCCTTAGTCAGCAGCTTGTTAGGTGTGCCCTGAAGATGTAGATAATTATAGTTGTTTGGTGAACGATAGCCCTCCAAGGACACACTGCAGTTGTTATAACAGATATGAAATATTATTTATTTCATATTCTAGGCATAATGGATAGTTGACTAGTACAGTTAATATCAACTTCATTTTGTCTTTGGTTACATGCAAGAAGTGTCCTCCTCTCCCCCACTGCCCCGTTATGTATGCAATTGAAGCTCAGGCTGTGCATTTGGCTTCCAGTAAGACACAAGTACACCAGAAAGAGGGCCATTTATGTTCGCGATTTGGAACCCAAATACTGAAGTGGTTTGTTTGTTTCTTCAGCTTGGGTTTCTTGGGTGGTGGGACATTTTGGCTGTTACGTGGCAGACGGTTTTACTTTGTATGCTGAAGACCAGCAAAGGAACAGCACCCACCAGCTGTGCAGGGAGGGAGGGAATGGGGGGGGGGGNAGCAAAGGAACAGCACCCACCAGCTGTGCAGGGAGCTCCTCCCCCCCCGGGGGGGAGGAGGGATGGTGAAGAGAGGGGCGCATGAACCCAAACAAATACCATTTCCCCAAATGCCAATCTAGATCAGATGGTGGGATAGGAGAGGAAACTGTCTGAATTGGACGATGTCATTCTTTGTGTTTTGTCTTTGTGCATTTGGGTGTTTTGCTGCTGTAGTATATATAATTCTGGGGGTGTACCTGGCTGTGTGTGAGACTTCTGTAGTTCTAGGTCCGTGCAGTCACCTAAAGATAGGCAGGATTGCTTTACTGTTTGCATTTCTCTCTTTCTGCCTCTGTCTCCTCCTAAGAGAATCTGTTGCTGTGCCCATTCTCTCCTCTCTTGGTGCCTGCTGTCAGACAGTCAGACTGGGGTTTCCTCTGGGGGAAACAAGTCCTGTTTTGGGGGGGGGGGGGAGAGACTTAGACCTTGATTTGCCACTTGTGTATTCTTTCTTTCTTTCTTTCTTTCTACTGCTGTGCCCATTCCACACCCTCTCAGGGCCTGCTGTCAGACACTTAGATTGGGGGCTGAATGACTGAATAATGGAGTAAACAAAGTTACCCAAGGACAAAGCCAACCAAGTTACAAATAGCGAACTGACCAGTTTTGCAGCTGTAACAAATACATAAATGGAACTTCATTTCCAGAAATGGATATCCAACTTGAATTTACAAATTTGAACTGGAATTTAAATTTGAATTTAAAATTTAAATTTGTTTAATTGAATTTGCAAATCTGTGAAGGCAAATTCAATCTCACTCTACTAACACCCAGAGGATAGTTCTCCTTGTTGGCAGAGGCACAATGGGTAAACATACGTGAGGCTGGCCCAGTTCAGCCCAACTGGGCCAGTGTCATGACAGGCCACCTGCTTGCAGCCTGCCAGGTGTGGGCCCAGTTCCTACCCTGGCCGGGCGGTAGCTGTGTGGGAAATGTGGGTCTCGTACCAGCCGGGCCCACAGTCGTCCAACTGGGACAGAGAAGGCGAGCCAGGTAGGAATGTGCGTTCCTGGCCCGGCTCCTACCAGCGTCTGGGGGTTACCATGGTGTCGAGCCTTGGCTGCCTGTAATAGGCAGCCATGGCTGTCCATCATGGAGGGGGAAGGGCGAGGGGACATTGAGAACACAGCTGAGTGGCCGCATGACACCCCTTGCCCTGCCTCCCCGGCTGGGGGAAGCTCTTCCCTCTACAGAGTGGGGCAGACGTTCCTCTGGGATGTCTGTTAACACCCAGTGTTCTTCACCAAGTGCAAGGGGCTTACCCTGCCATTGGAACCCAGTCCATCTTCTATTGAAGTCAACAGCAAAAATCCCATTGACTTTAACGATGGAGGATTGTACTGTTGGTTACACCAGTATCAATCCGGAGTCACTCCACTGAAGTTAATGTTATTACTAGATATTAAATGAAAACCCAATGCAAATTTTGTATCTGTCTAAATTGTCTTAGGTTTGTCTCTGGTTCATCAGAACCAAAAAACCACAAAAACTGTTTCCCTCTTGTATATTTATTTTCATTATTTTGGTTTGGTTAGTTTGATAATTTGGTTATTTAGTTTTGGTTATTTCAGTATTTTGACACTATTGCACATGCACAATAGCTGGAATGAAGGCAATGAAATAACCCCAAAAAGTACCAAAATACAAAATTAACTGAAATAATCAAAACAATCTAGTCAAAAGAGCAGAGAGATGAATATCCATCCAGTTTTGGCTATTATTCAGATATGTGGATGGGCTATCCAAAAATGTAAATAACATTCACGAATACAAAAATGCCTGTTCGTTTCACCATTTGGTATTGCTCTAGATTTATAACGGTGGAAACTAGAGCAAGCTTTGGGTGCAGCCACAGGAGCCACTTACCACAGTTTGGGCAATCTTACCCCACACTGGTGAGCATTGCCCTGCAATGCAGCTCATTTTGTGCTTGGCGGCTGCTAGGTGTTCACCCTGCGGTGTGGTGGAGCTGGCACTGCCTGCTACATCCTGCGTCCTCCGGGGATGCAGCACGTTAGCAGCCTTCCCCAAAGTGGGGTAAGGTTACCCAACGTGCGGTAGCATGCTACTGCTCTTGGGCCCGGTCCCCATCAGCCCTGCCATGGGGCTTTGAACAATGGGCACTGTCACCAGGTGCATGTGGCCCCCAGCCTGAGTTCCCCGTAGCGGGGGCGGACCATCTGTCCGTGTCTCCACGCTGGTGCTGTAGTGTGGCAGCTGTGCTTGCCCGCCATGGGGTGCGTGGGGATTGGGCCCACCGCAGCTCGTGTGGCTGACCCCTCTCTCATCGTGTACATTTATGCAACTTTTAGATTAAAAACAACAACAACAACAACAAAAAACCTCCAAGTGAATTTGGTGTTGGTGAAAAGTGCTGAGATGGCTGAAGCCCTCTGTTTAGCCAAAGAACAGGTAGGGACAATGCAGCCAGAGGAATCTCAAGCTTCTCACACGTTATGCCTTGTTCTGGGGCTTCAATTCTGTGAAACTTTGCCCTGCTGATGCCCATGCTGTCCTGTCTGTAAATAGAGGACTCGAGTCTCCAGGCCTGTCATTCTGGCAGCTGTCAACAGTGCTAAAATTCACCCTCAAAGAATAATCAGGGCTGTTTTTGACATGTAGGGTAGCTGAGTGTAATGCTGAATCGAGCAATTGCAGCAAAAGCTGTTTCCTGTGGAAAGAGACCACATTGATGTGACAGGGAAACTTACCGGCTATTTTGCTATCCTCTCCCCAAAAGGGCAGAAACAGGCCCGGGGGGGAGAGACAGAGAGCAGCAAACAGGTCTCAAGAAAATCAGAACCATTTTTTGAATGGTATCTTAACCACACCTCCCTCCCAGCAGCCCAAGGCTAAATGTTACTACTAACAAACAGTTCCATCATATCTAGGCTGACCTGTAAGACAGGAGAGATCAGACATACCTAGCAAACCTCTACTGTATCTAGGTGGCAAGGCAACCTAGGATGGTGAACTCCAGCCGGGCCCCCAGCTCTGACCACTTCCAATGGCTTCCCACTTCAGGCTGAGTCACCTCAACACCCCGCCCCCCCACCATGTGTGGACATACCCCACAGCCAGCTCCCCTCCCACAAACACAAGTACACATGGGGGGTGGGGTGGGGGTAGACGTGGCATGGAATGAGAGGGCAGAAGTAGTGCATGCCATTCACCAGTGCCAATTTCTGGACCCCTCATGCCACTGAGAGCCGTTTTGGATCTCAGTGGCATGAGGGGTCCAGAAACAAGGAGTGTGGAACCAGCCATGGTCTACTAGAAAGTTGAGAGCATCAAGTAGTTGACTGTGATCAATGTCTTGGCTGCCCCTGCTATAACAGAACATTTAGTTTCCTTTATGCTGATTCCATAACTGTAAAAGAGTCATTACTGATTTACACCTGCAAAACAGAGTGCTGACTTGGAGCATACAAGTATGCTTCCTCAGAACTGTCAGGGTGCATTTAAACTATGCTAGGAGGGCCTGTTATGAGAACAGATCAAGGCTGAATTTGTCTGTCAATTTCTGCATTTTCAAATGGAGTAGGTTACCTAAATAGATGTGCCGTCGTCAGGGCAATTTGCTTCTACGATTCACTTCGTTCGCACCCACTAGCTATTTCCTTTCTTGGTTAAAAAGAACCAAGTGAGACGCATGTTATTTAGGTAGGATATAGATTTAGACCTTTGAATTTTGAGCATGAGTGGGAAAGGATGTGTGGGCTGTTCCAATCTGGTTCGTATAACCAGAGGTATATTACGGTGAAAGCTTAAGTGAGCGTAAGTGAAATCAAGTCGAATAGAATATGTGCATATCTTCTCAAAACAGACCATAAAAAACTTCTACATCCGAGATTATTATTATTATAAACATTTATATAGCGCCAGCCATGTACCTGGTGCTGTACAGAACATAGGAATTCTCTTATACACATCTAGATGTGTATAAGAGACAGGCATGGTTCCTACCCCACTAACCGCCATGAAAAGGGGGAAGGCAACGCTACTCCACCCCTTTCCCCCCCACAGGTACCCCAAAATGCACATGTATGGCCTCCCGCAAGTCTTCCCACCAGAAAGTGTTCCCCATAACCGATAAATGTATGCCATCGCGTAGGAAGAGGTCAGCATGCTGGCTAACAATCCTTTTGTGATGCACCACCGCGCCACCCAAGCGCCTTACAAACGCCCACATGGCCCTGTTGATTTTGTGTTTGGCACGCTCAATCTTGCCAGGCGTGTTTGCATACCGCCAAACCCTGCGGGCGAGCAAATCAGACCACCAAATGCGTGTTTGTGGCCAACGAGCTTCCAATCCAGAGATGTCAAACTTCATTGCACCAGTGAGCTCCCATGCGCTGCGCACGCCTAGGTCATTCTCCCCCAGATGGATGATCAGGATGGCGGGTGACCCAAATCTATCGGCCCTGCTGAGAAGCAACGGGACCAACTGGTCCCAGCGCATACCACTGCGCCCGATCCAATAGAGGCGAGCGTGCAGCCCACAACCGAGTTGGGTACCAAAGCCAGAGTTTGCCGCATAGCGTTCGGCCCACCGCACAATGCTATGTCCACAGATCCATACACTTGGCAACCGGTCAGCACCTTCAGAGAAGCAAGACAACAAAAATATTATAAACATGACAGGGCAACTGCGGGGGGGCCGAAAGGTCTCACATAGGTGCGATAAGCCCCAGACCGCCACCGGCCTATGGCCATGATCTGCGCTGACACCAGGCCCCCCCGCTGCTGCCATGGACGCTGCTCCGATCCTGAAAGAGTGTGACCCATAATCAGCAGGCGACATTCCTAGTGCTGCCAATCCTTTTCTAAAAACAGTCTGAAATTGGAATTTTGTCAGTCTGGCTCCCCCAGAATGAATGAAGAGCGTGCCCTCTAATGGTGGACGCACCAGCAAATATTCTGCCATCACCGCCACTGGGCGCACCAGCCCTAGCGTGGCTCTGTGCAGCGTCAAGTAATGGCCCCTCCGCCCTTGGTTGGTCTTAGAATGTTGAATTGTGATAATGATAGCGTATGGGGCACAAGTTACATCCCTGATGTCGAGGGCCACACCCCTCCGATCGCCCTGTGATGAGGGCACCAGCTTGCTAATGCGCAATGCCCTGAAAAATGCTAATGAAAAGGCAGCTCTAAAAAGTAACCCCTCATATGGGGAGGAGCAAATGCGGGGCAGTGCTGCTGACAAACGAGCCAGTGTGTCAACCGAAACTGGTTGCCATGTATCCCTCCGCTGGCCCTGCTCCCTTGCCCACCTGTTGACAGCCTGGCGAAGGCGATAGCTTGCACACGGGTCGGCAGTCCCCTGAGCCTTGTTGAAAAAGGCAATAGCCGCCAAACGACACCGAATGGTGCGAGGTGCCAATCCACGGCTACTCAAGTGTGCCGCAAACCACTCCACTTGACAGGTTGGGATGGACCAAGATTCCTGTAACCCATGGGCTGAGAGGCAGCTGCGGAATTCCTGAAGCACAGACACATAGGCTCGCCACGTAGAGTCTGACACGGCGGCTCTTACCCCCTCGTCTATCCTTCGTTCCCAAGCTTCCACAAAGCCTCCGGCATCACTTCTGGATCGATGTTGGCGCCGGGCGCCAGGGAATGGAGTTGCTCCATCTGAAAGCAATCTCATTGTGAACACCGGGTACATATTTGGCCAAAAAATACATATTGATGGAGAGGCACTTCAGAACAAACCAGAGGACCAGGACCATAACACTGCTGGACTTACTGGACTGGCGGTTGATCACTTGCACCACCGCCTGGTTATCAGACCAGAAGCATATGTGAGAGTCCCAGAAGCGATGGCCCCAGAGTTCCAATGCTACCAGAAGTGGGAAGACCTCTAGAAATGTTATGTCCTTGACAAGGCCGCTGGCTGCCCGGTCCCGCGGCCAGCGTTGGGCGCACCAGCTACCCTGAAAGAACACTCCAAAGCCAATCCCACCAGCAGCGTTGGATACTACCTGCATGTCGGCTTCCAGTAGCCGTACCTCCCGCCACAAGGAGATCCCATTGTAGTTCGGAAGGAATGTAAGCCATACCAGGAGGTCTGCCCTAATCCCCTTAGTTATGCGTACGCGATGGTGGGGAGCTGACAACCCTACGGTTGCTCGGCCGAGCCGCGCACAGAATGCCCGACCCGGGGCTACAACCCTACATGCAAAGTTGAGGTGACCCAGTAAAGTTTGAAGTGCCCTCAGCGTCACCTTTTTGGCAGCCATAGTGTCTGTGATCAGTCCCTGCAACGTGGCCATTTTGTCTGGTGGGAGACTAGATGTGCAAGACACCGTGTCAATAATTATCCCTAAAAAGGAGATGCGTGTTGCGGGACCCTCGTTTTTTTTCCTGGCCAGTGGGATGCCCAATTCTCCTGCACCCACAGCAAACACACCCATTAAATGGGCGCATTCCTGGGTACCCACCCGCCCTGAGAAGAGATAATCATCGAGATAGTGCGATATGGACGCTAAACCCGCGCGGGCCTTAGCTGCCCACTCCAGCATAGTGCTGAAATGTTCAAATACAGCGCAGGAAATGGCACAGCCCATGGGCATGGCTTTATCATAGAAAAATTGGCCGTTAAATGAAAAACCCAACTGTCACGGCGCAGCACCGTGGGGTGGTTTGGCGGCCTGGGATGCAGGGGGTTCAGAGAAGAGTGGGGATGCGGGCTGGGAACGATCACCCCCTGGCACAGCGTGGACCGCCCCCAAGCACTTGCGTAGCTCCGCCTCTGAAGCAACAGGACACTCCCCAGGCAGCATCACAGGTCTCTCCCTCCCCGCAATCAGACACCCCCCAGCTTGCAGCTCCAGCCCCGCCCCGGCGTAGTGCACGCTTAGCAGCTGAGCGCGCTCGGCAGGGGGCGGGGCCTCCACCTGATCACAAGGGCTCCCACCTGGGGTGACCAGGAAGGGTATAAAGAGGCCGGCAGGGCATCAGTTCCCCGCCGGTAATCGCTGAGAGAAGCTGGCCCCTGTTCTTCCTTCTGAAAGCTAAGTCTTTGAGTAGTTATTGAGTGGTGGTGATTGTTGATTGTCTTCCTGTACCTTGCCTTGCTAACCCCTGTTCCCCTTGTGTAAGTTCTGTGTGATTGAACCTCCTGCACTCCCTTCCCCATAGCCCCTGACTGGTCCGTGGTTTCTGTGATCCCTGCCTGTGTTCCGCTCCCTTTTGATCCTTCCTTCAGGTTGTGTGTACTTCCAGACCCTCCCCCTTTACCCTGAACCTTTCCCTTCCCCCTTCCCTTTCCCTTCCCACACCCCGGCTCCTCTCCCTTTGCCCCTCTCACTTGGCCCCTTCCCCCATCTCACGCTGGTTTCCAGGGTGTGTCGTGGCGAGTATTTGGCCCCCTCCTATTGCTATCTTTCCCTGTGGCACATTCTCTCCTCCCCGATGATGATACGGGTTGCCTTCTAAACACAGAGGAAAGCCCACCCTACGGGGATTACTGGCACCCCAGCGTGCTAGCGGAGAGATGGCCCCGTGGTTCGCCCCCTTTCCTGGTTTAAGGAAACTCCCTCTTGCCCTGTGCTTTCTCTCCCTCTTCCCCCCCCCCCTCCTAACACCCAACAGGTTGAAATCCCTCGGGGATACTGGCAGGAGGTGGAAAGCTGACTTTGTCGCACTTCCCCATTAGTGCCCCCTTGCCACATGCCCTCACTGTGCGCACAGCTGCATCGAACGATGTGTATTGTACCGAGCACAAACCAGGGTCAATCCCATCATTAACCGAGCTGCCCTTGGAGTAGGACAGATGGTGTATTAAATGGAATTCGCCTAACCGAGCTGCCCTTGGGGTAGGACAGATGGTGTATTAAACAGAATTCGCCGGGTTCCCCCAGTGGGGAGCAACACAGGGGAGAGAAAGGTGGGGAGTTATATGGACCTGCTACCCTCCCAGCCTCAACCTCCTTACGTATCTTCTTCCCCACTGCCTCTTCCATCCCCCGCACAGACTTAAGGTTCCGAGTGATCGTATCCACCCGCGGGCCTGTGTACGGGATCTCAAAACCCTCTGAAACCCCCCGCCACAAATAGTCAGTGTCTACCCTGTTCGGATAACACTGCAGCAAAGGGCGGAGAACCTCATGCTTTATTGGCATAGGCGCCAGATCCAGCTTGGTGTGCCCCACCACCCCCGAACCATTCCTGCTTTGCGCCCCCGTTAGCAAACCTTTGCCTTCCTGATTCAGGGCGCCCCTTACGGCAGGACGAGGCGGGGTGACCACCTCCACAGCTGGAACAGAAATGAGAGTATTTGCACCGGGAACGAAAACACCCTTCGTGTTATATGCCCAGCATAACTGCCTCCCAGAAGATGCCTTTGAAGGCCCCGGGATCACTACCCCGCTCCCCATGTGAATGCCAGCCACTGGGCGGTGGGGGACCATAATTTGGGAATGCAAATTATATTCAATAATGTCCCAGCCTGTGTGTGGGTTAGATGCTGCCCTGCAATGAAACATCTCGTCGTATTCCAGCCAGGCTAGCCCCTCAAAATCGCTATAGACCTTCTGGATAATTGCGGCGTACTGAATTAACTGCCACGCCCTATTCGGGAATTTGTAAGCCACAACCCCCATGTAAATAAAAAAGCAAGCAGACCAGTTTTCCCATGTCCTGGGTACAAATGGTTTCTTGTGCTTGCCCTTTTCCCCCTTTTTCCGCTTCCACACACCCATCGCCCGGCTCCTCCCCATGCAATAACATAAAGTTTTCAAGAAACTCACCCTTCCATATTTTCTCCTTGGTAGTTAAAGACAAGTGGTCGCTGGGCGATGAGATGGGGATGGCATAGGCGTGCAGACCCGGGGTAAATCCAGGCCGCCCATAAGTAACCTGCGCCTCTGCACAAACTGCAGTTGTGTCCCGCACAGGGATGGCCGCATTGGCATCTAACGCCAGCACGGCTGTTTTCTCCCAGAACCACTGAGGGACCTGTCCCCCAACCCCAGTATCGGGCACTGCCGCCGTGCCCGTGCCACCGCCCTGGGTCCCCAAGTCTGTGCCCTCCGTGGTCCCTGCACCAGCGAGCGCAGGTCCAGGTGCGATGTTTGCATTAACGATCTGCGGCCCAGGTGCGATGTTTGCATTAATGACCTGCGACAGGATCCCTGGGCCAGCCCCTCCTCCAGGCCGCTGGGATTGCAGAGAGGAGGAGGCACCTGGCCGGCACAGGTAAATATACCCGTCTATGCCCCCACCCAGGTGCCCCTCCTCTCCCCCCCTATTGGCCCCCCGGTGCCATCGCTCAATAGGCAGGCGGTGGAGGGCAAAGGAAACCTCTGCCCCCTCCCCGCCCGGCACCCTGTTCGGGGGAGGGCGGTCACAAACTCACCCCCCCACTTAGGGCTGGGGGGATGTCCCTTGCGATAAAGGGGGGGGGGGACAGGTGAGAGCGAGGGAGGCCAGCAAGGAGGAGGTTG
The DNA here is from genome assembly GCA_003113815.1 of Sphenodon punctatus. Lineage (NCBI taxonomy): Eukaryota > Metazoa > Chordata > Lepidosauria > Sphenodontia > Sphenodontidae > Sphenodon > Sphenodon punctatus. The sequence goes on along the minus strand of QEPC01013926.1, from coordinate 407,052 downwards.
CAGTAATCGAGGCGAGAGATAACCATGGCATGAACAAGGGTTTTGGCCGAGGAGGTAGAGAGAAATGGGCTGATCCGAGCAATGTTATAGAGGGTGAATTGGCAGGATTTGGCAACAGAGCCAGTGTACGGTTTAAAAGAGAGGTGCGTGTCAAAGATGAAGCCCAAGCTACGGACTTGGAGAACAGGATGGATGGTGACTCCATTGATGCAGATGGGCAGGTTAGAGGGAGAGGAAGAGGAGGGAGAAAAATGAGGAGTTCGGTCTTGGCCATGTTGAGCTTGAGTTGAAGTCAGGACATCCAGGCAGAGATATCAGAGAGACCGTTGACGAGGCGTGAGTGGACAGAAGAGGAGAGAGAGGGAGTAGAAAGATAGAGTTGGGTGTCATCAGTGTCGAGATGATATTGGAATCTGTGGGAGGCAATAGGTTTGCCAAAGGACAGGGTGTAAATAGAGAAGAGGAGAGGGCCAAGGACAGAGTCTTGGGGTTGCATCATCTGTGGATGAGGTCACAATCCTTCTGACTGATGTTGGAGATATTTTGCTGTCTGGGGTTGCAGGATTATAGTGAAGTCTCAAAATGGGGTCACAGAGATAGAAGGTTGGGATCCCACTGTGATCAAAATAATTTTGAAAGATTCTTAACACAAACCTCCTTTAAAAGAAGAGTTGTCTGTTCCCAATTGGAAGTATGTATGTCTTCTTCATAAGGAATATAAAAGCTCTTTATTATCTCATATTCTGGGACATATTAAGACAAGCGCTGAAACTAATATCCTTGGCGACTATCATATTTGACAATTTTGCCTGCTTTGGGTCAGGTCTGATGAAGCAAATACTACAAAGCACTCCTTGTTTCTACTCTGTTTACTCATTTCAAATTTCATTTCATTTTAGGGATCATTTCTCCTCCCGTTTTCCAGTTAGGTTGGCCCTTTCATTTCAGATATTTGGTACTAGATTGTGTACACAAAACAGTTTGTTCATAGCCACTGGCTACCCATGAGCTGTTGGAAAGCAGAGGGGCTTACTGGCCTGTCGCTAGGTCCCCGTGGACTAGCAGTGGTGGTAGCAGGAGCAACTGTGGTGGTGGATGGTCCGGGGAGTGTCACCTCGCTGTTCCCCAGGACCTTCCACTTGTCGCTCTTGCTGCCACCACTCCTTGGGACCTGCTGTCACCCCTGCTGCTCCTGCTGTGCTGCCAACCAACCACACTCAGCTTGGGCTTCTGCATTGAGTCCTTGGATCTGCTGCTGCTCCTGGAGCTCACTGGGACCCAGGTAAGTCTGTGGGGACACAGATGGGCAGGGAGAACATAGTGACAGTGACAACTCTCCTTTTCCACCATGCTCTTCCCTCTTGTCCCTCTTGCCACGTTATGCTAGCTATGTGGAAGTGTGGAGAGCAACCGAGTGACTGGAACGTAACTGGTGATTTAGGGCGTCCAATGTATATTACGCTAGGTGTGAGTTTCCAACATGAATCATGCCCTAGCGTAATGAGTAAAAACCCCTCTGTTGATCCAGAGGATTCTTTTCTCTTCACTGACTATGGCCCTTTTCACACAGATGCTCCAACACTGATAAAATGGGTGTTACATTTTTATTATACATGTTGCAGGTCTGCAGGTGTGCTCTATGGATGCCCTGCAACATGTATAATAAAATGTAACCCCCATTTTATCCATGTTAGAGTGTCTGTGTGAAAAGGGCCTAATGCACGGCATTGCTTGCTGTGCTTGCTGATTGTCATCTCTAGAAACAGTTTGCCAGTCAGGTCTGAACTTAACCTCTACAGCTCCTTGAAACTAATGTGCTGACAAACCACCTGAAAGAAATAGTTGTCTCTCTTTTTTTTGGTGGTGGTTATTGTTTTTTCCCCTCCAGTAGAGTCACTTTTTAGATAGCAGGGCAAAGGTTGCCAAGACAAAAATTGGTTGCAGGTTCTGAGTGATGGCGCTAGTGTGTTGTGAAAGGCTTGGTTGAAAAGAAGGAAATGTAAGAGGATTTTGAAAGGAAGAGCAAATGTTGGCACAAGGTTTTTCTGTCTCTAGATCATCAAGATAAAAATTGCCTCTTCCTGCTGAGTGAGCAGTCCAGAGTTCCCAAAGGAAAATGGGCATGAGTCTCATTGGTGCAAATCTGGAGTAATGCTATTGAAGTCTGTAGAACACACCTTGAAGTCGGGAGGAACTCTAGTGAAGATTATCGATCAAGCTGCACCTCTAAACTATAATGTAGTGCCCTTCCTCCCCCATCTTTCCTCACACAAACTGCCTCTCCCCACTCCACTCTCCTGGCACCTGCTGAGGAGCCCCCACTCCTGCTTTACTCAGCAGTGCTTTACTTGTACAAGAAAAAATAAATAAATGAAATTCTGGGGCCCAAGCCTGCTCCGGAAGCCATCTCCCATCACCAGCCTAGAGCTTGTCAGAGCAGGGAAAGGAACTTTATTCTCCAACTAGCAACCCTACTAGGCTAGCCTGCCTCTCTCTAACTGAATATAAAACATGAGTTCTTGTGATTTAATCTATAGGATAGCCAGCACCGGGGGTGGGGCAGGAAAGGGAATTTGTGAAAACCAGATTAAACCATCCAGGTTCCCCTCCCACTCCCCCGGCTTTTGTTTCCAACCTTGAAATGGGCAATTTCAGCCTTTCCCTCGTCTTTCACATTTTGGTTAGGGTTGATTTCTGAATTCCACCCAGTTTCGATTTTAATCGGAACTGGGCATCTCGTCCAGTCTGAAGAAAATTGGAATGAATGATTGCATCGATCGCTCATTCCAATTTCTGATAGGACCAAGCAAAAGAAAAAAATGCCATTACGCACGAGACAAATGGGCACCATTTTGCACATGCGCATGACTTTTTTTTCCAATCAGAATCCAGCTAAAATTTAAACTGGCTCCATTTTTGTGGAAATGTCAGCAAAAAAACAGAACAATTGTTTTGATTCAGCCCGAATTTGGGGGTGCACAGTCCTGCTGGGAACATTTCCTAGGGATGAGCCTCCCAGGGGTTGAGCACTAGAATTCCAGACGCCCTGACCCCTGTGCCTCAGCCCTCACCATCTCTGCTACCTGGACCCCCTAAAGCTACAGCTGGCAGCCACCAAGGGAGCAGAGTAGCATTCCCCACAGCTGTGGGCTGTGACTGTGGCGATTCCATCAATGAGGTGGAAGTGGCAGGGCTCCATGGGCTGTTTCCAGATCTGCCGGAGCTGCTGGGAAGCCAACCAGCACTCCAGACCACTGACTAACTATGCTGCGTTGCAAGGGGCTCCCATGCTTGCTACAACATAAGTCCGAATAAAGGTGAATCCAACCCTGTCGGTAATGTTTGTGGATGTGTCTTGTATATAGTCATTAAACTCGAGTGTGCAAGCCCTGAGGCTCTCCTCCTTCCCTCTCACAAGCAACTCTGCCTCTGCACTTCTGTCAGCTTTGTTCTTGGCCTGTCCTTTGCTTTTGTTTTAATTTCCACTCCAAGCTATGAGCGACGAGCTGAGGGAACCTTGGGATTTTACCAGTGCCCCCTAACCTGAATTGGTCCAAGTTATGGATTTGCTTGCTCAGGTGAGACTGGTTCATGCTCTTTTGAGGGAAGAAACTTTCATTTGATAAGAGACCCTCCAATGAATGGTGGAGATCTAATAGAGACATGGGGTGCAGCTGCATGGGGGACCACACTTCCTGGTGCAACTGTGTCCTCTGCTACTGAGAGCAGAGGGTCAGGAGCGCCTCTGTATGAGGGCCCATTCCAACCTAGTTACGTTTCTCCCTCCAATTCACCTTCTGCTGCACCCTCTTCCTTTTCATACTTTCTGCAACAGAGAGACAATGCGCCTTCAATCCAATCTTACCCCACTTTGTTTTTCCTTCCCCTGCTTTACTTTATGCCTGCATTTGTGCATCTGCATTTGTGCTTGGGGAATTGCCTTGACAAAAGCTACAGCTGTGTAAGTGAGTGGAACAAATTTTGTTTCTGCATTACCAACTTTCCATCATTTTAGAAAAAATGCAAGAAATAAAAGACTGTCTTACTTCCCTTGTGGTCAGCTTCTAACTGAACTTCTGGCTTGATCTTTATAGCTCCTTCCAAGATGGCTAGCAGTTTCCCCTTAGTTGCTCCCAGTTGGGGCATTTAGTCACAAATAGTATGGTCAGACTGCTGACTCTGAAAGGAATACGCTCACTCACTCAGCAAACACTTGGAGGCTAGCACTCTGTTACATGGTCGTCCTAAACTCTCTCATCCCAAGTCTCGGTTACTGCTTGTTATCTCCGCTTCTTCCTTTCCTGGATACCAGTTTTCATCTGCCCTTCCATACAACACTAGGGATGTCAGTGTTGCTACTCAGGGGATTGTGTCCTTCACTAACAGCAGAAACAATAATGTAAAGGGAATTTAACATAACATAAAAAAGTCAAATATAATATACGTCAAACATTAAATCTAGTTACACAAAATAAATTCAATAAACAAGTGTACACATCATATGAAGATCAGTACAGAATCCACAGTACTTACTGACATGTTTTGACCTATTGGTCTTTTTCAGAATAACGTGAATCTGAAATTTGATACATTCCATTATAATATATAATATTCCTGCATAATGGATAATCTGCTTTCCTCCTTGCTCTTGCCTATGTTGACCTTCCATCTATTTCCTTTTTCTTACATCCATACTCTTCAGCCTCCTCACCAACTGTTGATTCCAATTCTCTCTTTTGAACAATCAGTCCTGAAAAAATAAGCCCTATTTATATGAATGATAAGACGTCAGACTCCTAGACAGAGAATCTCCAAACTAACCCATTTTTAAAATAGAAACCCCAAAAAAATCAGTATTGTTCCAGAAAACAGAATTCCTTCACCAACAGACTCAACTGAGACTTTCTTCTCTGCTTTTCATGGGCCCAGTGATGGAAGAAACATGTCGTGAAAGGCAGACTGCTAATGAGAGCTTTTTTCTAACACATTAGCCCCTTACTTTCCACCTCTCCTCAGTTTACCTGGAACGCAGAAGGAAAGCAAGGTTTACAAAGAGAAATGGCATGGAGAAAAGGATAATCAAAGAGGGACAGTGTACACTACAAATAGTATACAGCAGAGGTTCCCAAGCTGTTGGTTGGGACCCCAAGTAAGGTAATTCCATCTGTATTTGGGTTCATATCCCCAGCTGAAATTTGCTATACTTTGAAAGTCTTTGCTGCCAAGTAGGGGCTAGACATAATGCTAAACATGGGCTAAGCATGGAATCATTCATTGGGAGCTGATGTCCGTGATAATCATTGCAGGTTCATGGCTAGTTGCCTAGATATTGCTGCTTCATGTTTCATCAGCCACCAACAGACTTTGCCCATTATGGTGTTGGACTTGTATACTAGGGAAGCGATATGCCAAAGTACCATGGCTCACTCAGGAAGCAGAGTGTCTCTACAATGCCCTTTCTCAAAATCCCATTTATCTATGGTGCTCTGGATGACCAACAATATGTGACAGGGTGGTGCACTTGGCCAGACATAACATCTGATATGTATTAATTTCTAACATGAGGGATGTGTCAAGTTCTGCCATGTGTTAAGCAGGTGGCAGGATGTTTTTATGTTATGAATTGTAAGCTGCCCCAAGCTGCCTGTGGCAGGAGGGGCGGGGTAGTAACATTTTACAAATAAATAAATAACACAGATATTCAGGTGAGTGACTGAATGTACAAAGGGTGGCCAAACTGTGGCTTATGAGCTGTATGCAGCTCCTGGACAATTCGAGTGCTGCTCCTGGGCAGGGGCTAGTCCTGGGCTTCATGCTCTGTTAATGATGGTCCTTTGTCTTACTCCATTGCACCCAAGTCTCAACAGCTGAATTGGAGCCAGGACTGCTGACCACTGGCTTTGCCAGCTAATCATGAATGGGAAGAAGTTTGTGTATGCTCATGAATGTCTTGTGGTTCCTGGCCCATATGAGGATTTTGGTGAGAGTCTTTGTGGGTTTGGAACTTGGGCCATCCCTGAAATATACAAATCCTATTTGTGAAAAGGAAATGCTATATTGTTTTATTTATTTATTCGGAATTCTTAGCCACCCCCCTCATGCCCATGGCATCTTGGAGCGACTTACAACATAAGAGTAACAATAAGTAAAATAACAATAAAACACAAAAATTAAAACATCTAAAAACAACCCCCCCCATACCTATTATCCCAACCCCTCCCTCCCCTCCTCCGAAGGCCTGGGAGAACAGCCAGGTTTTGCATGCCTAGTGGAAGGCCAACAGACTTGGGGCCAGATGGGCTTCCTCCAGGAGGGAGTTCCATAGTCGCGGCCTGGCCACCGAGAACGCCCTCTCCATCGTGGCCCCCCGCTTTACACAAGGGACCTCCAAGAAGGTTTTAGCCGTAATGTAAACTTGTCCTCATGTTTGAACTATATATTCTTCTTTTGGATGTTTTCAGATGAGATGCTACCCCACATGGCCACCTATGAGGCAAGGATCTGACTGCCCACCTGAAGGTGAAGCAACTGGATGCGCACTCCTGCGAGCCATGGAGCACTGCCAGGAAATCTGGAGTGCACCATCTGGGGCAAGCCAAATAGATCAGTGGCAGCAGGTGGCCACATGGCCCCTGCTTGTATGAATGGTGGCAGCCAGCCATGCAAGCAGACAGGCCCCCCCACTTCCGTGTGCAGAAAGGGCCGTTGCAAGTCACAAGTTCTGTCTGGGAGCTCTGGAGAGCCTGGGTTTCCTAGCACTCACACCTGGGACATGTCACTAGCAAAAGCCAGCCCAGTGTGCTTCCCCTGTGGTCCACGGAAAGGGGAGTGCATGGCAGCTGCCTCCACGCTGGGGCCTGTCTGTTTGTGTCACTCCTGACGCGTTCCACAGGTGTGGGTGCTCCATGGCAGAGCCACACGGTAGCCATAGATCACCCCCCCCCCCCATCACCTTGCTCATCTGAAAACACCCATTTTGTCCTCTGTCCTCTAAGAACAGAAGAATTATCAGGGGAAAAAACCTGAGAGATTTGCAAAAAACATATCTAAACTCTTTGACAATGGGACAAAATAGACTGTGCTTACCCCTACTGGTTGTACTGAATGGAGTGGAGTTTGGTGGGTTCGTATGGACTGTTGAGACAGAGAGCTTGGGGAAGATTTCTGTTTATTTATCATACCCAGAGTTTCTCTCTTTTGGTGTCTTTTGGAGATTGCTCCTCTAGGTTAAATATAACAACTTAGATACCTCTGCAAGGCTAGCCAGAGCTGACAATGGGTATTAACATATACACTGCTGTCCTGGTTTGGGTTAGGTATTAACCTGGGATTTAGAACTGTCAGGTTCAAAGCCTGGTTCCTCTGTGATGCCTTAGAATGGTCACTTGGTGCTGCTCATCTGTAAGTGTTTGGCCCTCTTTTCCCACAGGTGACAGTAATGGGGGTCTTTCTCACAAAGAATCGGCTACTATATTTGGCAGCAAATATATTGCCATAAACACTCTGCTTGGGCTTCCTCTGTATAGGCACAGACTAGAGCCCACAGCCTAACCATTCAGCCATGGGGACAGGCCTAGTTGGCAAGGCTGGCAAACAACTATGTAACTAAAGGCAGACGTCAATGTGCGTCTCTGGGAGCCAAGTACAGGAGTTAGGTGTCTGTGGTTCAGCAAAGTGCCTGCCTGAGGAACTGGTTGGCCTTGTGGGTTTGGTGGTAACCTTGGATTCAGAGCTTTTAGGTTCAAAGCCTGGTTCCTCTGTGATGTATGTTGGCCCTTAGAATGGTCACTTGGTGCTGCTCACCTGTAAGTGAAGGAGTAAGAGTTTGGCCTGATTTTCCAACAGGTGACAGCAATGGGGTCTTTCTCACAGGGAATCAGCTACTATATTTGGTAGCAAATATATTGCCATAAACACTCTACATGGACTTCCTCTAGCACCAGCACAGAACCCAGGACCATCAGAATCACAACCCACACCCTTAACCATTCACCCATGAGAAAGAGCCTACTCTTTAAACCTAGCAAACAAATATCTAACTAAAGGCATATGTCAACATGGTTCTCTGGGAGTCAAGTACAGTAGTTAGGTGTCTGTGCTTCTACACGCTGTGCACATGAGGGATCAGCTTGCCTTGTCAGTGAGGTGCTACCACTGGAATCAGAATATCCAGGTCCTAATCTTGGTTTCTCCATCATGTCTCTGGAATGATCACTTGGTGCTGCTCCCCTGTAAATGGGGGAGTAAGAGTTTGGCTCTGTGCGACAGCAATTTGGTCTTTTTAGCAAGGAATCAGTTATTATATTTGTCAGCAAAATGCCACCCTTCCTCTTTTCCCCCTAGACATCCTGGCTTCCAGTCTACACTGTGTCGCTTTAGCTTCCTTTAAATTTTTTTTTTACTTCCTGTGCCCTAAGCAGTCTGCCTGGGGCTCCTCTTGCTGAAACTGCTGCTCCTACTGCCTCATTCCTATATGGAGTCTTGCACAAAGTAGGACTAAGGGATCATAGGAAAAACTAGACTCGAGGCCCATGAGCACCGTAGCCCAAAATGTAACCACTCAGCCAAGAAGGAGGACCTATTTAGCAAACCTAACAAACAGCTATTTAACTAATGGCAGTAATCATCATGCTTCTCTGGTAGGCAAGTATTGGTGTAGACAAGGGCACAGCTGACCTTGAGGTATGGGGACTGCCTGGGATTCACACAAGTTCCAGGTTTAATTCCTTAGGTATTCACATACTCCTCTGATCTCCCTGAGGTTTGGCTGCTCACCTTTGAATAGAGTAGCACCTAGAGGTATGCATTTGTTTTTGTTTTTTTAATACTATACCAAAAATGAAAATTTCATTGTCATTTTTGTTGATGCAACAATGAAAATTATTGAAAACGTTCCAAACAATTTGGGATAATGAACATTTTCAGAACTGGTAAATGCATTTCTGGCTGTAACATCTTTGATTTTCATCCAAGGTGCATGAAATCTGTACTGATTCTACCCCTCAGCAATGATATTGTCTCTACAATATTACAGAAAGATTAAAGCACCAGATTTTATAAACAAACAATTAAAATGTCATGGTCTGGCTCCCCCTTCCCAAACGCATCCTTTACAAACTCCTGGTATTCACTTATAAATGCCTTCACAACCTGGCTCCCCCTTACCTCTCAGCCCTAGTCTCCTTACACACTCCTGCACACACTCTCCGCTCCTCCTCTGTCCCCTCCCTCACTCTCCCTCATCTCCCGTGCTCCCCTAACCACCTTTGCCCCTTCTCCCTTGCTGCCCCCCATGCCTGGAACTCCCTCCCTGCCCACATCTGCCTTGCCCCCTCCCTCTGCACCTTCAGATCCCTCCTCAAAACTCACCTCTTCTTTGCCGCCTTTCCCGACGCCTGTTAGAACTTTCCTTTCAATTTTTACTGTCTGCCCTCCCCACAGACTCCTGCCTAACTGCAACCAAGCCAAGCACGTGCACCTGAGACCTCACATCTGTTTGAATGTTATTTATCCCTTGTCGCTCCCTATGTCCCCTCTCCTTGTCTCCCCCACTCTGTGTCTATTAGATTGTAAACCATAGGCAGGGACCACATCATTCTTATTGTTCTCTAAAGCACCAGGTACACAGCTGGTGCTACACAAATGCATATAATAAATAATAATAATAATAAAAAATTATAATTTCCAGCTGTAATGTCTTTGTGTTCTATCCAATTTGGATGAAATATGGAAAGGTTGTACCTGTTAACAGCAAAAGCATCCCAGACGAATTTCAGAAAGATTAAGAAAAGTGTCAGGATTTTAACAGAATTTGTGCAAACAGTCCTGAAAATTTGGGGGAAAATCAAAAATTTTAGGACATAAGTGGGAGTTCAGGAAGTAAGGCAGAGGGGAGGAGTAAACAACTTAGAAATCAGTATACATGACTGGCATATCCAGGCTGACCACTTGGCATGCCCAACACATCCTGCAGCACTGTGACAAGGGACATAAGAGAATCCATTAGTGGCTCTTTCCTAAGCAGATGCTTCCAACTGCCCAGTAATAAGTGTGTGTGTGTGCGTACGCGCATGTGTGTGTGGTGTGTGTGTGTGTGTGTTCCATTCTTTGGCGGCACAGCACAGAATGAGGGTACATGATTGTCATTTCTGCTAGCCAATTAGCATCCCAAATGTCTTGTGCCACTGCAACAAACATCAGAGAATCCCTGGCACAGGCTCATTCTCTGCAGATGCTGTTCAAGGTTCCAGCTTGCCAGGACCCAATCACTGCAATCAGGGAGGTTTGGGGATGGGCATGGGTTGCAAATATAAGCTTCTACCAAGCTGTGTAGCTCCCATCTGTGGCTAGATCTCACTGTGGCTCAGTGCTCTGTGTGTGTGTGACTCTGTATGCTGCCTGCATCTGTCTTGACTTCAGCATTTCTCTAAGTGCTCCAAGATCTTGGAGTTGCTTCTGATTTCCCCTGATGACCCCACATGCTTTGGGGTGCCAATCCTGGCCGCCTGGAGCAATAATTGCACCTGTTTCCTGCTGTACCTGCCTGAGTGCCCATCGCTCTCTCTCATGTCTCCTGCCCCCCCTGGCATGCTCTCAACAAGCTTGAAGCCAGTACAGGTTAGCTGGAACAGCTGCTGATGGTTCAGTGCTTGGCACTGCCTGCAAAGTACAGCCACACAGTGCCTGTTGAAGTTTCAGTGTTTGGGGGTACTGCCATTGACATTGTCTGCTCTGTCCTGTGTCTGCCTGCTGCATGCCAATCTTTCTCTGATCTTTCTGCCACCCTGGGGAACCCTCTCAATTTGGGGGATGGGAAACTGTCAGAGAATAAAAGTAAAACATCTATAATTTAAACAGAGGCACCTTCTGCAAGCAATTTAAAAGGTAAGTTGTGACTTCTGTTAAAATCACAAAAATGCTATTGCTTATACAATTGGGACCCTTCATCCAACCTTTCTGAAATTTGTTATGGATAATCCCTTTCTTGCGGTTTGGAGGCTTTCAGGATTCTGTGCAAATCAGAAGAAAAACAAAGAAGTTACAGCCAGAAATGCATTTTCCATTGAAACCAATGTAAAATGAAAACTAAGGTTAAAATTAAATTGAATAGGAATAACAATAATAATAACTATAAGGAATGGGATTTTAAATATGAAAACTAAAATAAAAAAATAAGACAAATTACCCCTAGTGGTAGATGATTGTGCCTCCTTTATTGATAGCTGGCTGCCAAGTACAAAGTTAATAACTAGGAACAGTGTCCCTACAGCTGTTAGTGTCCCTAGTGTTCTTGATAGTGTCCCTACAGCTGTTAAAATGTCTCTTTATTATACACGGTATAGGCCTGAATCTCCTCTCAATGAAGCTTCCCTTAGTTGAATACCCATTCTTGATTTGCACCACCGCATGCAGAGAATCAGGCCTATATTATATTTTCAGTTGAAACATAAAGCAGGCTTTGAACGACCGTGAGGGGCTTCTGGATAGGTGTTCGATTATGTGAAATTTATTTCTTTTGGGTTCTTTTTTCAGTAATCACAATATTTAAGGGTAAAGTGGAAGAAGTTGAATTGCCTGTGGATAAAGTAGACATTATCATCAGAGAATGGATGGGCTACTGTCTTTTCTATGAGTCCATTCTCAACACAGTCATCTTCGCACGAGACAAGTGGCTGGTAGGTGCTTTGCATGCTACACCCCTTGATGGAGGAATCATCCTTTTAGTTTTGCCCGCTCTGCATAATTGCCACTGGTTGTAGACCAAAATCCCTTGTCTAAGAGCCAGTTCTTAGGCTTTAACATGGAGAGTGCAATAAACTGGCAGACCTTCCTTTTGTTTAAAAAAATGCAGAAGCTTTACTGCTGAGTGACAGCCAGTGCAATTCAGGCAGGCGTTATTTATCTAGCAACATTGCTGCAGGGTAGGGCAAGGATCTTGGAGATACTAAAGCTGATGTGACATTCTCGAGAGACCAATAAAAGCATGCGGGAGGGTGGGTGGGGGGGTGCTTGTCTGGTTTTTGTATGTGCAGTTCAAAATGTGATGTCTTTGTCAGGTGAATAGATTACGAGATCCATTTCCCCACAATTCATCAACAGAAACCTGGAGGGCTTATGTTCCCAGACCGGGCTGCTTTGTACGTGGTAGCAATTGAAGACAGACAGTACAAGGACTTCAAAATTCACTGTAAGTACATGTCCAAGATGCTGCTCCTCTACAGTCAACACCATTGGCAAAAATGTTCCACGTCTCAATTCACGTTGTTGTTAGGGGTTCAATGGGTAGTACATTTGCTTCCCGCAGGTAATACTTGTATTTTCGGGCACCCCTAGTGGGCACCCAATGGGTTTACCCAGTCCCCATAGGGTGCCTGGATGTTCTAAAATGCAGGACTTTCCAGAATGGCCCGGGAAGCTCCTGTCCCTTGCGTACTCCTCAGACTGACTCACCTGCCCGGCTACGGGGGTCTGTGGTGCGCCACCCAGCTTGTCCGAGCAGTGGATGGGGAGCAACGTCAGAGCGGGGTGGGTGAGTCAGCATGAGGAGTGCTTGAGGACGCTCTGGGAAGCTCCTGCCCCTGCACGCTCCTGCCTGGCTATGCTGTTGCTCCTGCTGCTCCTCTGGCCACTACTCAGACCAGGCCGCTGCTCAGCTGATCTGGGTGGTACGCCACAATCACCATAGCAGGGAGGGGGATGTGCAGAGCTGGAGGCGCAGCAGCGGCCAGGTGGGTGAGTCAGCCCGGAGGATCACCCTAGGACACCCCAAGAAGCTCCTGCCCTGCATGCTCCCTGGACTGACTCACCCACACGGCTGTGCTGCTGCTCCTCCAGCCCCACGCACACCCCTGCTCTGAAGATGGTGGTGCACCACCCAGCTCAGCTGAGCAGTGGTCAGGCCAGGAGGATGACCACTCAGTCAGGCAGGTGAGTCAGCCTGGGAGTACGCAGGTAGCCTGTAAGGTTGTGCTGGGTCAATTTGGGCACTCCAGATTCAATGCGGGTGTGTGTGTGTGTGTGTTTTTCCAGGTACCCTCTTTCAGTTCTAGTTGTTAACCAATAGCCTTATGGCTTGCTCTTTTGGGGATAAATGTAATTTGAGTTTCCTGTTATCCTACTTGGACACCAGTGTGACTTTAAGAGAATTATTTCTCATTACAGTGCAGTAACTGAGAGGAGATTCACTGGGTGTTTTAGACAGATGCCGGACTGGCCACTTCCAAAGCAGCTCTGGGGGTGTCTGTCCACATCCAGCTCTGCCTGGGTCGGGTGGTTTACACAGACCTGGTGGCTGCTGCGGCCTGTGGTCTGCCCGTGCAATGCCCCCTCCCATGGGTGGATCACCTGATGCTCTAGGCTGCTGCCCACAACTCTATGGTGTTGCCTGGGACAACTGTCTTTCAAGAGTGGAGCTGCAGCAGCTGCCCACCAAGGTGATGTCTCGTGCCAGTGCCCTGGGTTTGGGCGACCCACTCTACTGGTGGTGCTCTGGGAGGTTTCGTAACACACAAGTGGGGCTGGAGCAGCCTGTTCTGCCTGCACAACTGGCAGCCCGCCTTTAGACAGATGGGTCACCCAGGGGTGAGGTGGAGCAGAGATGGGGCTGCCGCCTGTCTGTTTCGTTTACAACCATAGACGCACTGAGGTACAAAGGATCTCAAAAAAGTCATCAGTTCCAGCCAGCCTAGACTCACACCTGCTGCCCAGAACATAGTCTTGTAGGATGTTTGTTTGACTGGGAATAGAACAAGCTGTACAGGAAACTTGAGAAATCTTGAGATTTTTAAGAAGAAGCTGGATGAACATGTCAGGTGTGATTTAGGTATAACGAATCAGTCCAGAAAGACCCTTGAAATCCCTTCTAGACTTGGCTCATAAGCACACCTGCATTATATTCTTTGAGCTTGATTCTCAAACTCATTTTATTTACACTGGTGTATAATATCAAAAGTAACTGTATTCAAGTCAATAGAGTAATGGTAGCAGAAACAGGGTGCAAGATTAGAACTGGGACAATGTTATTAAAGTGAGTTACTCCTGAACTGGACCTTTGCTGGGGAGATTAGAAGGAAACTGTGTTTATACAGCAACCATTTCCTGATTTCAGCAACACCTTCCACCATGTTTCTAGCTCCCATGTCTTGTATTGGAGTCACCTTGTCTGTCAGTCATTGGGGTCATTATTTTTCCTGGTATTTATTTGGCATAAAATGCTTAGTCGCACCTGCCAAGAACATCAATCCTGCAACACTGCTGCAAGGAACCCTCTGGCAAAGTCTTGTCAGCGGAGAGAAAACAGTCAAGGGAACGAGTGTGTTAGAGCATGGAAATGTACTACCCAGGAGGACAATAAAAATAACAATAATTTGTAAAAAACCACCAGGAAAAGAAGCGCTTTCAAAACGATACCAATAATTTAAAGGAGAAAAAAATGATCACTGAAATTAATTTGGCATCGTAAACGTGCAAATAAAACATGGCTATAAGTTTCCAGAAATGAATTTCTATTTTCATATTCATGACTGTTGTGCAATTTTGCACTTTGTTGTGTTTCAGTTTGTTGTTCCTATCTAATTTTAGTTTGTTCACTTTGTTATTTGGTTATTACTCAGCACTTTGCTCAACACTTTTATTTTGTTTGATTTCATCCACGTCATTAATCAGTATTCTGTTACTGGGTACTTCTCGTGACCTTCTCCTCCAATACATCACATCAACGGTCCCATCAGATTCAAATTTACATTCAGTTTTTTAAAAAAACAAACAACCACCAACAAACCCTGCAGATAGTACTCCTAAGTACTAAATTACACAATCCCAAATAAATAGTACATAAAGTCAAGTCATCATTTATTCTGCACTGGCTACTGCCCTGGCCATATGATACATCAAGCACTAAATAGTAACAGTAATGAATAGTACAAATCTACAAATAGTGCAAATATAGTTATCTAATACAAATACAGTACAAATATATTACTAAATAGTACACCAAGTACTAGATAATAGTAATAATAATACAAATATACAAACAGTGCAAATATAGTTGTATAGTGCAAATATATTACTTTATAGTAATAAATGACACCAAGTACTAAATTATACACTACTGAATAACAAACTTAGTGACGTAACTGAAGTATGAAATTACTGAATTACTGACATTGGCTAGAGCTGAAAATGTAGTAGATCTTTTTCATTTGCAGATATTATTTGCATTTTTGGATATCCTTCTGAATATTCAAATAATATACACATCGAAAGCAGTTATTGATGACTATTTATTTGGATACTCCACTGTGATTATTTCATTTGTTCTGCTATTTCTGTTTTTTTGTTCAGCTTTTTCAGTTATTTCTGGAGCTGAACCAAGTACCCCCCAAAAGGGCAAACCTATCAATTATACCTTACGCGAACTGAAAATAGTGGTTTGGGTAATAACTAATACCCATTTATGCTCTGTCGGGTATCCGTGTTATTCCATTCCAGTATTTACAGATTTTTGGTTGGGTTATTTTTGTTGTTTAGTCATTTTAGTATTTTGGTTATGCCAGTTTGGTAATATTAGCACTATTGTGCATGTGCAACTTCCAAAAATAACATAACTGAAATACTGAAATAGAAACAAAAAATTAAAAACCCACCCAAAACAGAATACTTGAAAAATGGATGTGTGTGTACACATTTCGGTCATGGATATTATTTGGGTACTTGCAGGACCACCCAAACAGTTGAATAATACCCATGAATAATAAACTCATTACCCATTTCATCTCCAGTTATTCCACTATTTCAGTTCATTCCAGCAATTTTGAAAGTACAATAGGGCTAATAATGCTGAGATTGTGTAACTAAAACAACCAAATAACTGAACCAAAATAACTTACCAACCTGATAAAACCAAGATAGGTCTCTGACAAAATAGGAATGCATAAAGGATATTTTTATTATCCACCTTGTCTGGTTTGGGCCATAGAGCATGAATTACACAGTTTTGTTTTCTCAGATATTTGTTTCAGCTCTAATTTATTTTTATTGATTTACATAGCACCCTGGTCATCAGTCCTCGGAGTGCTTCAAAACATGTATACCTCAATAGCGTCCAACCACGCAACAGGAAACCCTGCTAAACCTCAAGACCCCCAATGACAGTTTAAACAAATACGGGTGTTTTTAAATGAGCAAGGCTGGTGAGGGGAGAGGGGTCTCTGTGACCACTGAGTGGCACAGCTGTGGAGCAACCACTCAGGTGGAGTGTTTGGGAAGGGATTCTAATAGGTGGCTCCCAGCGTGGTTACCACAGTGACCGTCTCACACTTCCCCTACCATGGACCATGGGGGAGGAGGAAGTGCGATGAGCTGGCCTTTGAAATGGACATGTCCCGGCCCATTGACACACACTTTTTTTGGCTTGCCCCACATGGCACACACTGGATTTCTCAGCAGTTCACCATGAGTGGCCCACAGGAGTGTGTATCCCACCCATACCATCTTCAGATGGGTGGTTGGATGAGTGGCTCCTGGGTGGCCATGCATGGTATCATCTCATTTAAGAACACTCAAGTTTTTCACTGCTCATTGATGGAGTGTATAGTGGAATTATGACATATTATTATAAGCATTTGTATAGTGCCAGCTGTGTACCTGGTGCTTTACAGAGCAATAAGATAGATGCGGTCCCTGCCTATGGCTTACAATCTAATAGACACGGAGAGGGAAGACAAGGAGAGGGGACATAGTGAGAGACAAGGGATAAATTACATTCAAGAGGATGCGAAGTCTCAGGTGCACGTGCTTGACTTGGTTGCAGTTAGGCAGGAGACTGCGGGGAGGGCAGACAGCAAATATTGAAAGGAACATTTTAACAGGCGTTGGGAAAGACGGCAAGGAAGAGGTGGGTTTTGAGGGGTTTTTTGAAGGTGCGGAGGGAGGGGGTGAGGCAGATGTGGGCAGGGAGGGAGTTCCAGGCATGGGAGGCAGCAAGGGAGAAGGGGCAAAGGTGGTTAGGGCTGTCTCTTATACACATCTAGATGTGTATTAGACGCCAGTATTGTGTATGTATGCTTAGGATTATTAATTATTATTATTATTATTATTTCCATGGGCATTACTTTGCACTTATCAACATTAAATTTCAACTACCATTTTTTTGCCTAGCCACCCAGTTGTGTGACATCCTTCTGTGACTCTTTGCAGTCTGCTTTGGACGTAACTATCTTGAATAACTTTGTGTCCGCTGCAAATTTGGCCACTTTTACTCTTCAGGCTCTTTTCCAGATTGTCCCATTGATTTCCCTTGTTCCACTAGGTTTCCAAAGTGCCTATTATGTTAATATCTTCATATAATTGCCAAGCACTTTAATTCACCCATCTTACTTTTCAGACTTTTAGCATAAAAGCACTTAAACATGTAACTTTTCTCTCATTTACAATTGTAAGCTTTAACTAACTTGAAATTATTTAAATTTCTCTGCTCTAAACTGGTTAGCATCGGTGCCCTCTCAGCTTCTTTCCTCTTTACTAGGATGCAGAGCTCTCCTTCTAATGACATCATCCCTAAGGGATGCCTCAGCCCAAACTGTGTGCTTCCCAGCACCTGTTGGCTTCCTTCCCATCTTAAAAACTCCTTCTACAACCTTTTAAATTGGATGTCCAGTTCTATTGTTGTTTAAGTGAGACCATCTCTCCTGTGTGGGTTCCTTCTGCCACCATTAGGGAAAACTCAGTGAACACGGGTCCCTGCTCTTGGTTCAAGGGGCAGAGTATTGGCCATGACTGAATTTCAAATGCAGCAGCCATTGTTTCCGAGGGTGAAAGAACATGTTTGTTGGAATCTCCTCTCTCCCCAAAGTGTTTGGGTGAGCTGACAGCCCAACTGGAGGAATAACAGTTTCAAAGAACAAATCTTCGCTGGGCATGTTGCGATTTAGAAACTTACTGACCTTTAAGTATCATTGCCCTTCTCATCCTGCTGGGAATGCAAGGTGCTCGACTGCTGTGCTCTGAGAGGAGACGCATTTACAAGCTTGCTCTCTGCTCCAGGGGGTCAATTTCTGTTGCTTGTTCTTGTACATAATAATATTTTTAAATGCTCTTAGTACCTTGCTAACCATTCTTTTATTCAGCACACACTTCAGCCCACATAACTTTGGTAACTTTCCTTTGAGACTTTATAATGGAGTACTGTGTGCTTTAATGGAATTTGACTCAACAGATTCAGGAGCCTGGGTATACAAAGACTTTTTAAAAAAAAAAACTTTTCGGAAGTATTTTTAAAAAAAGCTAACAGTGCTTTGTGTTTTATCGCAAAGAAATGTCAACCATAAGAGGCGAGCCAATGTACTTTTCCCTTAGGGGATCGTTTGTTCAAGGAAAAAAACTCAGCAAGAGAAAAGGCACTTAGCGGTACAATCATCAGAATAGTTCAGATACCCAGTGAGCACAACTCAGCTTGTGAGCGTTTTAGAGAGAGACTGTTTTTGTATTTTGTCAGGGATGCATTTTACACCTATCCTTCCAAAACGTAAGCAAGTGCATAACTGAAGCATGCAGCTCCTCTCCGTTGTCTGCAGGCACCAACGTTTGAAACAACTAAAGTGTCTTGTGTACAGGGTCCCATACGTTTGCCAAAAATAAATAAATAAAATCCAAATTCTGCCATCTGTAAACTCTTATTCTGCCAATAGGAAATCCACATTCTGCAAGCAGAATAAATGATGCATGTTATCTAAATTATGCAGACTGTGAACGCTAATGATTTTCCTGGCGTGCCATTCCATCAATTGTGGACATCTTATAACTTAAAAATAACCACAAAACAATCTCGGCTCTCTCAGCAGGCCTGTGGTTATTTTCTCTCCAGGGCATGCACGTGCGGGTGTGATATAGAATATATGTGGAATAGGATATGTTGCAAGCGGCTCAAGAGTACATGTTGGCCACTGACGTCATTAGCATCCATTAGGTAGCTTACAGTGCTCCTCTTACTCACCACGCTGCACTGCCATAGGCAATTGCTGTAATCACAGCAGTGTGGCATTTGCAAGGCTCTGCTTATATGCATGCATAGGTGTTTTCATGGTTAAGGCCTCCAAGAGGAAGTCTATCTAATAATTTGAATGAGTGGCAAATGTTCAAGACTCCTGGGTTGGGTACTCAGCTCATAGGCTAATGTTCTGTATGATTCTGGAGCAACACACTTATATAACTAAATCATTAAAAGTTTCCACTAATTTTTGGAGGTTTCCAATTTGGGGCCCTCCCAAATTAGATGACGCTTTTAAAATTTGGACCTTGATGTTCTTCTGCTTCAGTTCCCTTATCTGTACAATAAGTAGGTGCTAATTTGACCTACTTCACAAAGATGTTAACTAAACAAATGACTGTGGAACATTCCAAGGAGCTGGGATGGAGGGTGCTATGAGAACTACAGACAATTATCTTTTTTATGATAACTAACCTTTATCACCTCCATTTGCATCGACAGGGTGGGAGAATGTGTACGGCTTTGACATGACCTGTATCAGGGATGTTGCCATGAAGGAACCCCTGGTGGACATAGTAGACCCAAAGCAAGTGGTGACCAATGCCTGTTTAATAAAGGTTTGGTGATTCCAAATGTACCTACATGTGAATGTTGACATTTGCTGAAAACATTAACAGGGCATCTTTGGGAAATGTGCTATTTTTCATTTAGCATGATGTTTGGGTACCACTAACATGCATGTGATATCATCATCCTCATAGAACATTATAAAGCTAAGAACTAACTCAGAAGTAGAGCTAAAACAAATAGGGCTTTTCATATTTGTGAATTGAACCCGAGGTTCCGCTTCCTTCAACAAACACTCAAATTTGGATTCCCACCGTGTGCCCCTTCACCTTGGACTTCAACATTTATTTTGACTTCTGCAAGTTCAGTGTCATCTTCATCTTGAATGTAACTTTCCCTAGTTTGATTAGATCAAATTAACTTTGCGATGCTTTGATCTCAGGGATGGGGAACCTCAGGCCCAGGAGCCACATTAAGTCCTCAGCTAACCTTTACTTGGCCCCTTGGCAGTTCTTGAATCTGTCCCCTAGGTCCAGTTGCTACCTTCAAGCCCAGAAAGAGTGAACTCAGGGGAAGGGAGCAGAGAGGAGGGCATGCACACAAGGTTAGGGGATGGACATACCCCTTAAGCACCCCGCCCCAACAACTTACATACAGCCCTCAGTGCTTGTACTAATTTTCAATGTGGCCCCAGTGAGTGAAAAGGTTCCCTACTCCTGATCTATGTCAATTTAAGCAAGAGGTCACCCCGGCAACCACCACTTAGTATTATTATTTATTAATTAATTTATTTATTAAGCACCAGTATTGTACCTGGTGCTGTACAATCAGTAGTTGTAGCTACAGAAACATTTAATGTAACATCTAATAACCAATTCACAAATACCAAATTAATGGATACCTGGATACCAAATTATTGAACAACAAATGAAGTTCCACAAACCAGGCATGTGGACCTTGCAATTGTGGATAAAAACAGACATGATTGTGGACCACTGTGACCCAGGGCCCAGCGGCACATGTAAACATGCACCACCAGATGATGGCCTGGGATTGCCCTGGGGAGTGTTGGTGGGTAGCCCAGGCGGTGACCTTGACAAATCTCCAAGGTCACAGCCTTGCCTAAGTCTCATCAAAGTGGGCTATCGCGGGTTAGCACGTCTGTTGCGGCACACCATACCTGCCCTGGGCCAGGAGCCGCCATGGCTGTGCCTCATTGACTGTCTGTCATGGGGTGATGGAAGCAGAGCCCGCACATTTGTTGTTCTCCCAGAGCTACTCACAGCGTGGAGTCAATGGGACAGCTCCCCAGCCATGGGCACGTCAGTTCGATGCCTCAGTCTGACCTGGGTTGTGTCGCCTGTGAATTTCCACTCTGAGGTGGCCCCGGGGAGCAGTCCCACTGGCTGAAGGTCTGTTTTTACCCTGTGATACAGAAAACTGAAATTTCAGTTGCAAATTTGCAAAACTGGCCAAACTGAAAGTTTGTGATCAAGATTTGTTTCAGCTCTACTCAAAATGTTCCATTTCAGCATTCTTTATGCAACCCCTTCATCACTGAAATATTAATACCTTGGTCGCATATGGTTTTACCCAAGTTGCAAGGTGCCACCTGAAAGTGGGATTTTGTGATCATCTGGCTGCCACTATAAATGGATTTCTTACTGCAACATCAAATGGAGGCATGTTAAAAATAGATAGTCTTGGGTAATCTGCCCAAGTACTGGATATATGGAAACACTGTACCCTTTTATATTTAGATATGCATGCTAATGATTCTGCCCTTATGCAAACAGATATTGAAAATGTGTGATGGTGAGTTAGTGGGGTGGGGGGAGGTGTTAAATAAGTCTGGCTGCGATGAAAAGATTGAGGGGTTGCATTTTGATTTTGCTTGTGCTAAGAGAATAACTCTAAGGTCTCAGTGCTCCATATTTTGAAGTCAATGCCAAAACTCCCATTGACTTTAGTGGTGGAGGAATTCTCCATAAGTTTACCCCAGTTTATATAAGGTCAGAATGGAATCCTAGATTTCCAGGATGGTTTCTGTAGCCTAGAACAGTAGTTCTTAACCTTCTCCATAACAACACCCCCTTTGCCATGCTAGGAGCCCCCACTACCCCTCTCCCATGTAGCCAGGATCAAGTCATGAATCCCCAGTGTAATTGTAGCTATACATGATGGGCAGGAGGTTTTTTTTATACACAAACACTTTACTACAAAGTAGTTAACTGTGGAGGTACTTACTGAGCAGTTATTTCCTGCTAAATAACAATAGTAATAGTAAGATTAGTAATTCACTTCTCTTGTGGCAGTATATGGACTGCTCTTATTTGCCAGTGGGGTATCACAAAATATGCTTTCACTGAAGCAATTCAGTGCAATGTAGAGTGAATGGCATCCTTACTTCCGGGTAAGCATGTTCACGAGTAGTAACTCCATAGTTAATTTGAATTGGAGTTGTAACGTCTGTGGCAATGGGTGAAAACATACGTGACAGTAGCCTGCATTGACCCATGTTGGCCCAGGAGTCACCTGCAAGTTTGTTCTGTTGTGGCCCAGATGGTGATCCACAAATGCCCTGGGGCAAGCAGCCAGGATGTGTCCTCCGGAGAAGCTTGGAGATGCAACCTGGGCCAATGACTGCCCATTTGGGCCAATTCAGGCTAACCGGGACCTACACGTCTGTTTTGTGCCTGAGCCCTGCCCTGAGGTGAGGTCAGTGGGTTGGACCCCCATGCTCACCTGGCTCTGCCGAACAGCTGATTAGGGGGTCTGGAGGATCACAGTCACCCAGCCCCACTGATCAAGGGGAGCTGGAGGAGCTCTAGTACACTCCTCCATCCCCCTGATCAGCTGTTTGGTGCACTCACCTTTGCCAAACAGCTGATTGGAGAGGACTCCAAGGAGCCCCCCATCAACTGTTTGGTGAGCTCACCCAGCCTGTCAAACAGTTGATGGGTGGGGGGGCAGAAGCACCACCCCCATCTGCTGTTTGGAGGCAGCTCTTTACGGGCCCCGAACCTGCCAAGCAGCATTGGCTTAGGCTTGTGTCCATGTGAGCAACTCCTTGTGTCGACCTGGGGTGTGGGGGAACCTCTGAAATCAGCCCCCACACCCAGTTAATGGGGAGGAGGGCTGTATGTATGAACAGCCCTGCCTGCCAACCCGAGGAGTGGCGGCTGCAGTGGTTTGTCCTGGGCGGGTCAGGGAACTGCCTCACCACCATCATGTCTGTTTTCGCCCAATGAGGTGTTTGTTAATAAGTCCCCAGTGATATGAAAGTTACAGTGGAGTAGAGTGAGAGTTGCCACAATGGGAGTCTCGGGTTCAAATTATGAGAGGTGGCAACCCTAAGCAGAGCATTTCCATGGAGAGAGAAGAAAACTTTACTGGGGAGTTAATCCCATGAATTCTGTAGTTAAATGGAGCTAAATATTTGAATGTACAATCCTTTATTCTTTGCACCCAACAACATAACCCTTGAGTTCAATGGGACTGCTCACAAGCAAGGAAACATCAGCTAGTTAACTGAGCAATCCACTTCCACCTTTATGGTTGCCATCTGACTCGGGGAAAGAAAATCAGACATTGCCAATTTGCAATAAGAAGCTAACATATGCAGATGTATGCAGAACTTTAAATAATCTGTACCTTGGCACTGAAGGTGGGCTTCAAAAAATGCAGAGCACCAGCCAGGGGGTGAAAAGAAAGAAGTCAAGATACGTTTTCCAGTTCACAAAACAAACAATGAGTTATAACATGTAACAGAGCTCTTAGGGTTACCCAGAGAGCTTGTTATTTCCCACTGCACCGCTCTGTAGCACTCCGCAGAACAGACACCCCACTCCTCCATTGACTTGACTCCCCCGGATCCATTCACATCCAAATCATATGTCAATACAGGCACCCAACCATTCCTCTCCCCCTCCCCCCATCTTGAACTGTTTGGGTGAAACCTGGACAGACAGTAATTGTATACATTTCCCCCCATTGCCTTTTGCCATGTAACCACAGGTACAGATGGCAAGGCTCTTTTTCTGTGCTTACAGGGCAAACACCCATTTCCAGTGTATGGGTGTTTTCAGATGTGATGATATCCCACTTTGCCACAGTATTGCACACTTTGACGTACTCAGAACTGCGGCCCACCATCATGCCAGTTTGTGGACCACCAGATGTTAGTACAGGTTGATCCATTACCACTTTGGACCATGGTGCCAGATAGCACAGGTCATGATCCTGGGAGATCGCCAAGGCTAAGGTTAGCATGATCAGGCAAAAGTGGGGAAATCCGTGACTAACGTCATGCTAGTTTCCACTGACTCAACCTGGGGCAGAGCACAGTTTGCCAGGATCACAGACTCCAACCAGGAAGGAGGGAGAGCAGTCAAGCCAGCAGTCACCCAGCAATGCTCCAACGACCAGACCACGCGGGAGGTTTAAGGGGACCCAGCAGCAAAGGCACCAATGTGTTGGCCAGAACAGTTTTGCCACTGAACCTACTGGCCAGTACCCAGGGCACCACCACTATCACCACAGAGGAATTCAGCAGCAGGAGAAGGAGAGGTGGCCACCATCATGCTGGAGTTCTGTGAGGCATCGAGACCGTGTCCTACTTGACCGAGTGGTGCAACTTGTAGACCTGCATCAGGTAATGGAGGGCTTCAGGGTGGTGCCTACATGGATTAGGAGGGCCCATCCGATGGTAAGGTACTCATCCATTTTCTGGAGATACTGCTGACTTGGAACTCCTCCATTTTCTGCAGGTGATAGGTCCAGGCCTTCTTCTCCAACAGGTGGTCTGTTCAGATCTCTGCAAGCAGGCTGCACTGGTGTGTGGCAACCTGCTGCATTGAACACCATTGTGTCTCCGCCAGGTCCCGAATGACATCTCTGACCTTGTCCGATTGGTGTGTGGTCTCCTGCAGCAGCTCCTCAGCCAGGTCCTCCCTGCACTGTCGTACCCATGCCCAGTATCGCTGCTGGCTTTGGGCACCCAGAACCAGTCCTGCTGCGGCATCTGCTTCTCACAGCTGTAGATCTGGAAGGAAGGTATAGGAAGCTGTTGAGTCAGGGCCAGACTTGGGGACAGGCAACATAGGCCCTAGCCCAGGTAGCTAGGGAGGGGCGGGGAACAGGACGGTGAATTCCCTTGTTGAAGTCAGCGACAGCCTTTAGTCCCAATAGGATCTGGATACAGTGGCTAATTGCCCACCCATAACCCCCTGTTTGATCAGGTCAGGGCCCTGCCTTCACCATGTGGAGAGGACTTGCATGGTTTTATGAAAGTTGCCCTTCCTTTGGGACCACCCTGCCCCCTCACGCCTGTCAGCCAATGGGAAGCCGTGGAACATGATGTCTACGCCTGCGTGATTCTGCTACAGTCCATCCAGAGCTGCCCGGAGCCTTGTCATCATCTGCTATGCGCCCCCATCCCAGCCTGCCAGGGGTCAGGGGTAGTGCCAGGGGTGCCAGGTAGGGGTTCTGCGCAGCTGTGGAAGATGTCCCCCACTGTGGGTGTGTAGGATTCTTTGTTATTATATCATGTTTTACTACCTGTTGCGATTTATTTTGTCCATTTCTATATTTTGTCCCCCCCAGGGGGGAGCCATGCCTGCCCCTCCCCTCCAGTGCATGGTGTACAAGGCCATGCCACAATAGCCTTTGGTATTACTGCGGTTGGTGGCCATGGGAATCCATCTACGTGCTTAACCCCATGCCCCATCTTCTGTACCACCCTCCCAACAACCTCCTGTCCCTACCTGCAGCTGGGGGTGGGGGGATGTCCTCTTGTCCGGGCTGCTGGGCTGGTTTCCCCTGGGGCTGTGGGACACCTTTGAAAGAGGCACATATCAGGGGATCACCATTGGTGGCTACCCTGTGTGACTGCTCTGTCCTAGGTGCCCCTTGCCGTGAGGTGTAGCCCCTGGCCCGGCCTTGCTGCCCTCTCGGCCACCTCCTGTGCCTATCCCCTATCAGGAGGGGGTCCGTGAACATTCCTGGGCTCCTCAATGTTCTCCAAGTCCTCCTCCTCCCAGACACCTGTCAATGGGGGATATAATGGGACTCATGTTGGGGGCTGCCTTTATCTGACATCTATTTTTCTGTCCCATCTCCCACTTCAGTGCCCATGAACCCCCACCCGTCTCCATTGTTCTCATTTACTGCTCGTCTCGGAGTGCGTGTCCCCTGTCTCCTCCACCTCCATGTCCGGCTCCTCCTGTGTGATGTGGAGGCTCTCTTCCTTGGTGGAAGAGGTGAGGGTCCGGAGGCTGCCAGTGTCTGATCCCTCTGATTCAGAGGCTGGCTGGCAGGTGACTGGGAATGTACCTCATGGGGTGCACCTGTGGGTTCAGCCTTCTCCACAGAAGGGGTGTGTGTCAGAATGAGTGGGTGCTCGACCATGAGTGATGGTTGGTCCACCTGGCTGCAGTCTTCAGTGACCTCAGTGCCAACTACATGCGGGGCCATAATGGAGCCCCGTATGCAGAGGAAGGAGTCAAGGATATTGAGGTATGGGGCAATTCTGGGCCCCCAGCTGGACCGGTAATTGTTATCCTTGATGTCCTTATATCCCCGCCTCTGCTCTTTGGCCCTCAGCTGTCCCTGGGTGGAGTCACAATGGAATCCAGCAGCAGACATCTGCTTGGTGGTCTGTTGAAACACCCACTTGTACTGGTGGGAGGCACAGAGCTCTCTCTGCATCTCCTCATCCCCCCCAGAGGCAGATGAAGGTCATGGTCTCCTTGTGACCCCAGGGAACTCCCAACTGTGAGTGCATGGTGGGGTGGTGCTGGGGGCTTGGGGGTTGCTCCAGTTTCTGGCGCAAGTAGGCCATGGGCAGGTTTGGATGGCAGCAGCTTCCCCCCCCCCCCAACATCTCTCCCTGGGAATACTGGCTTATATCTGTCTGGGTCTTTCCTCAGTGGTGCCCCTGATGTCGAAGTGCTGGGCTATGGAGTGACAGGATTTGGGACTGGGTGAGGCTCCATATTGCTATGGCCACATGCTGTTCAATGGGGATCAGGACCTTCATTGGTGTGTGCTGCCTCTCCAGCCATGTCTGGAGTTCACCTGCTATTCTGAAGATGGATCTCCCACATCCAGATGGAAAGAAACATCATGAGGTGTCATCCCAGGTGTTGAGAACCCTCGCCCACCACTGTGCTGCCCTGGGCACAATCCAGGGGATCCTCTGAATGGGCATTGCTATGTAAACGCCCATTGATGCTGCTGTGATGCGTCTGGACACGATAAGGGTGGCCCGCTGCAGTTCCCCGGTACTCACCAGCATGGCTCCTATGGAGTTCCATAGGAGCCATAGCTGCATGATCGAAGGTGCCTGGCCATTCAGACATAGTTTACCTCCTCTGGCTGTGCCTGAAGAGCCTGGCCTTTTTGTTGCACAGGTCCAGGATCCTAATGACTCCTAAATGTTGATGGTCAAAGGCTATCTGCATCAACGACTGTTGCTGCCTGTGCCTGTACCACTCTCCTGCACAGAGCAGGAGCAGCCTACGAGCAACAGCCTGATCCTCATCCATGGTGTGCTGGACGGGAAAGATGAGAGAAGCAAACTCTACCTCAAGGGTGTTGCCTAACATGCTGCTCTGATGCAAATTAGTGCTGATTTGCTCATGGCTTGTGTCTGCCTAGGTAGGCCTGAACATTCCATGCACAGCTGTGGTGCTGACGGAGACCCCTTTCATCATGTCGCGCCCTGTCTGTTTTGCACCATTGCTGCTCATTGACATGGATGGAGCCCTGTGTGTGGAGGGGGCCCCCATTATGGGGTCTTGCAAAGGGATTATTGGCTTCAGGTGGCCTATGGCACTGTGGGAGTACCCTTGGGTGAGTGCCCAGCATGTTGTCTCTCTCTCAGACCTTGGACCTGGTAGGTCTCACAGCCGCTTCCTGTGAGTTGCTTTTGACTGGTTGAGCTTTGGGTGGTTTCCCCACTCGCCTGCTGTGCTGGAGAACCACCAACGGGTCATACTATGTATGTTGCCTTTCCCCGCTCTGTAGGGATCGTGTTTCCCTGCTGACCATTGCCTTTGATGTCTGCATACCGCTCTTCCCTGGTGACCTTGCCGCTATTCTGAGAGCCTTGGTGTTCTTCGGTTTTCCACGGCTGTCTGTCTTTCCTCCAGAGATCATACACTGTACCTTTCCCTGTTGCTTTGCGTCATGTCAGGGAGCTGTGCGTGAAAAGTCTCTTCCCTTTCCCTCTGCCCCGGGGACAGGTGCCCGCGGTAATCTGACTGTTTGGGGAACCATGTCCCTGGCTGACATATGGCACAGATGGCATGTTCAACAGCGCCTGGTGGATCCCATCTCTTGCCATGCGGGCATTGAGGCCAGCACCTTCATCTGCTTCGAATTCACTGAGTGGGCTAACATATTCCCTGCAGGCCTGTGACCTCAGGCTCTAAGTGTTTGGATACAGTGCACTTCTCCCATCCCACCCCCAGAGTGCCATGGCTCCATGGGGGACTGAGCAGAGCACAGCTTTATGGGAGATGTGCAGGCTGCCTGATTTTCACCAGTGCGTTGATACTGGATGTCTTTCTCTGGCGCAGTCATTCGCCTGCACCCTTCTGGGCACCCGTGACCATGACTGGTCCTGCAGTGCCTGCCTCAGCTGGATGCTTGAGCAGAATCACCTTGAAGGCCCACTCAGCCATCCGTACTTGCAAGAGGAGCCTTCTTCTGCTGAACTTCACGCCTTATACGAGGTCTGGACTTGGCTGGATGTCCAGGTGGGTTTAGCGATTGGAGACCATTTTGAGCTGCAATGCCTGGTTGCTTTCCATATGGGGGCATGGGCTACAGGAGGGGCATGTATTGGTGGGGGGTTTATGTGGGCCTTCTGCCCTCTTGGAACTCAACTTTATGTGGACCCTGTGGAATGCACGGGTGGGGATGGGATGACCATGGCAGCCCGCCTTCCTCCACCCTGGAATTGAACTTTGTGTGGACCTTGTGGAGGCCCCCCATAGACTATGCTGTCTGGAGGCATTGGGTGTGTGTGATGTCCACCTCCCCTATCTGTGTGGTAACATCCCCTTGGACCTTTGCCATTTGCCATATGTCCCGCCCACGTGAGGGACCGGTGCCCCTTGTTATCTACAACATGTGAATGGAGCTGTGATGCTGGCCTGCCTCTGGACTGTTTTATCTCTTGCACAATGGGTGTGCTTTGCTTTTCCACTGCCCAGTCTATATATCCGTTACACTGTGGCTGGTGGCCACTAGCTTGTGCCAGCCTGGTTGCCTCTTCCTCCCCTGCCCTCATGGAGTCCTGTTGTGGGTGGGCTCCGGCAGCATCTTTTGCCCACAATCTGCCCTGTCTGTACATCACAGCAGTGGCCGTGGTTCCTTGAGTAGGGTGAGCCTGGCCCAGGCTGCTATAATGCTTGTTTCCTACCTCTCTGGCACTCCAGTCCATGGTGGCAACAGGACTGCTCTCTGGCTGCCAGGGGTCCAGTCACTTTTGTTCTGGGAACCAGACTGCTCCAGACTGGGTTGGTGGTGGTTCTTTGGACCGCGTCCATCCAGGTTTGCCCCTTGCTACTGTCACATCTGAAAACACCCTAAGTCATTTTTAGCTTAAACTACACAAAAAGGAGAAAGCACGAGTAAACCTCTTTGAGAAAGGACAGCATTGATGTGTGTTTGTGAGTTTATTATGGGGCACTGAATGAAATACAAAATGGCTGCCTGTCTTTGTCCAGAACAGAGTCCTTGATGAGGAGCAACCCAATCTTGTAAGAGCTCTGTTGGCAAAAGCCCTATTGAAGTGGATGGTGTTTGTGCTGGTGGAGCACTTTGAGAATTGGGTTGTTAAGCTGCAGCACACAGGAATTGGTTGTCTTACGGAAGACACTACAAACCAGTCAGATAGTTTAGCTGCAATATAGCTCAGAGATAACACACACACACACACACACCCCAGTTTAAAAATGAGCTAAGCAGTAGAGGGATAGAGATATTCAATTCAATTCATTTATCCAAGCGTGGCCAAAGGCCATTGCATTAATAGAGATATTGAATTAACAGATGGCTGCAGGGCCCAATGCCATAAAACGCTTGAGCTGCTTGCTGGTTGGCTGTACTGAAAGCCTCTTTAAAAAGGCCTCATTGGAATCAGTAGGGTGTAGAAAGACAGATGTTGGTCTTTAAAACTCCTAATCAGACCAGAATAGCACTCCTCTCTCTCCTACACTGACCACCAAAAGATGGTGAGGACTGGAGGCATTATTTTGAATGTTGTGAATGTTGCAGGGAATAGTTGTCCCACGAGCAGCCTGTACTCACTCTAGAAGTGACATGGGGCTTTTTCACACAGTCCCTTACACTAGAGCAACAACCTCTTGTTCTTACCACATTTTAAACGCTTTTTTGCCAACTCAGTAAGTAAGGTTAAATTTGAGGTAAAAGGGATGTTAGTTACAACCCCTGACGAAGCAGAAGGTTAAATGAGGTGGATTTATTTATTCTGGAACAACTGTCTGTGTGAAGAGAAGCAAATTAAGGCGCAACCAGCATATAACCAACCTGACACAGAAAACCCTTTCCCAGAATGCACAGTCATTTACTTTCTGGGGTAGCCTCACTTTGTGTGTGAACACATGCAAAGTGAGGTACTTACTTCAGATTAATTATCTCTGGGGCAACAACCAAAGTGGTAGCCTGAGCGTATGAACACAGCCTAGGCCACTTCTAGGGCTGAAACGAGAATAATTCTCTCACGATAATATCATGAGAATTGAGAATTGCTGCCAAGATCCTGGTGCAATCTCAATAACAGATTGAGATCTCGGTCGAGAATTTTTTCTTGAAATGCCACTTACCGCAACTTACTGTATACCAGGTGCCATCATTTACCATTTACTATATACCATTTACCACCATTTACTGTATACTGGTTCACCGTGTACCACTTACCATATACCGCATTCATCCCATGTGCAAAATGGCATTTGGCATTTTGCACATGTGCATTACGAGGATGAAGGCAGTATATGGTAAGCAGTACCCAGTAAATCGGTATATGGCAAGTGGTAAATTGTGGTAAATGGTAAACGGTATTTTGAGAAAAAATCTTGGTCCAGAAATGTTGAGAATTGGTATTTTTCTCTATTATTGTTTTTTGACTAAAACGTGTCAAGAACCGTGATTCTTGACGATAACCGAGAAAAACTCAAGAATGAATTTCAGTTCTAGCCATTCCTTTCTATGGCCCTTGAACAAACCCCATCTCCAACTCCTGTTTGGTCCACAGAGCTTGCATTTCTTTCCACAGTGGCCTGTGGTAGGGAAGGTTCCCCCGAACCTCTTCCATATAGTGTGAGACGCTTATGGTTTTCAAAAGGACTCAGCTCCCTTTTACCTTGTGTGCTAAGATAGCCTGTTAATATTATCAGTTCTGGCAGAGGCTCCTTTTCCCCCCAGCCGCAAACCAAAGGCTCGTCCTTTAATTGCTCTTTTTATCATTCTTATTGTTGCACGGCTTAACACGTCATTACAATTAGGGGCTTCTATTTTGACCAGGCTTCTGATCAATTACACCCAGTTTTTAATATATAGAGAGCAGAATGTGCTGAAACATAGCTCTTCCATCTCATTTGAGTCAAAATTAGCATCCCACCACCTGGGAGTTTTGACTGCAGAACGGAGCACATAATGAGCTACGGAATCCGTGGCAGCCAAGCTGGTTGCTAAGAACAGAACGGGATGAATTAGTCCTGAAAGGGTACAAACTCAAAAAATGCAAATCTTAATTTAAAAATAAAAACAAAAAGAAGACGACCCTCTCCTTCTGTGGAAAGGCACTGTCAAAATGGCACATGCTTACCCAGTACAAGAGTTTCCTACCAAGAATGGTTTTGTTTTGGGTTCATTCACTTATTTCCCCCCCCCCCCTTGCAAACATACCACCAGTGACTTAGCTAGGTTGGAATGGGCCCAGGTGCAAGAATTGGACTTGGGTTCCCCCCCCCCCCATCCTTTCCCCAGTCTTACCCCCTTCCCTGTTTTCTCCCCCCAGTGTCTGTATTGCAGAAAAACTGTCAACTTTACATGGTCAAGAATTCAGGGACTCTGATACTGTGGCACCTCTCCCTCCCGCCACTTACTGCGCCTGAGCCCTGGAGGGCGCGGCTGTGCTGCCTGCCTTGTGCCGCTGCCAGAGCTTGCTCGATCCTGTGCCTCCTACCTTGCGCACCGTGTGCTGCAGGTGCTTCTGCTCAGCTCAGTCTCTGCCCGGCTGCGACACAACAGGGCAGGATTTGTGCCCCCACTCTCTAGCTTGGGCCCTGGGACAAATGTCCCTCCTGTCCCTACGATAGCTACACCCCTGCGTACATTTCGTTGTTGATTCTTTAATTGCCTTGACCTGTAGCAATGCATTCACACAGCTGTTGATCCCCTTGCATTTCAATGGCTTGCCTCTTGGGTCAGGTGGCAAGGGAATAAAGGGATCATCAATGAGGACAGAAAGTGGTAAGGATTTCGCACAACCCTCAGAAGGTGGATTTAGGGCAACTACCCACTCTAAAAAAGTGTTGTGTGAATGAGCCTGAAATTTAGGTGGCTCCCAGCTAGTGGCTTGCTCCAGGTTAGAAGGGGCAGGGGTGGACCTGTCTATTGGACAGTTGACCAGGGTGATAATCCAGCAAGGGGATAGAGAGCATCCACCTTCCCCCCTCCACTGTGTAGCTGCTGTGGAAGGAGAGTCTGATTTGGAGTGGATGTGGATGAGCACATGCTTGGGATGGGAACAGACATTTGAGTTTCACCTTGTCCTCTCCCCTCCCCTCAGCAGAACTGCTGGAGCCCTGGATAGTTCTTTAGGCAGAACCCATTCCCTGCCCAGTCCCTGACCCTCCCCCTCTCCCCACCAGCTGACATACTGCATGGCAGTCAACCCCTGAAAAGTGTGTGTGGGGAGATTGCTCGTCTCCTCTCTTGTAGGGAGAAGGAGGGAAAGACATTCTCCTGCCCCTGGAATGCCCCCATCCCTATAGCTTTTCCTGCTCCCCCCATGGTGTTGAGAACAATACAGGGTAAAAGCAAATGTGACAGTAACCCACTTTGACCTGCTGGCCACCAGACACAATCCCAAACCCCTCCACGTGGAATCCATGCAGTATCTACGTGGGTCCCGTATGGATTTCACGCGGCACAGTGCATTCCCAATGGACATGCACGTGGGTTGCACGCATGTGCATGTGCTACGCGCTGGATCAGAGGGGCATGGAATTGGCCCCACTGTCATGTTTGTTGTCAGGGTGCCAGATGTTCACCCAGACTGACCCCGTTGTGTGTTGGTGGGTAACCTGCACTTTCACCTCAACAAATGGCTGAGGTCACAGCCTGGGCTACGCCTGCCCGATCAGGGCAAAATGGGCCAGAGTGTAGTAGTACGTCTGTTCCTGCTGGCCCAGATCAGGTTTGCCATGGTGGCCCTCGTAGGTTGCCAAGACTGCCTGTCATGGTAGGGGGCAGGGTGGGGCGCTGGAGGTAGCACGGAGGCAAGGCTGGCCGGCCGCATGTTTCTGCGTCTACCCACCATGAAGCTTGGCTGTGTGAACGTTTGTTCCGTGGCCTGACCATGGCCTGACTGTCTGGACCGTGGCCTGACCGAGGCTTGACCATCTGGACCGTGTGTGCAGCTGCTTCCTGACCCGGCCGGGCCAGGTTGCTGCTGCAATGCGGTCACGTTTGGTTTTGCCCACAGTGACTAATGGGTTGTTAATCTGGAAGAGCTGATCATGGGATCACACTCTATTTTAGCTTGTGGGATCTGAGGCAAAAAATTTCAAAACTGACTAAGGATTTTGGATGGGTCAGCGTGAGACACCTTCAAAGATTATGGTTTTTGCAGGGCTCTTTCTAAAAAAATCAGACCCCTGTGAGAATTGCCTCAAAATCACTAGCGAATTTGCGGTAAAAACAATTTTTATAAATGATGAAGGAGGGACTGGATCCTAATCTGAAATTCTGAGCCTAGCATTTTTTTTTTTTAATTTGAAAATTGAGCATGCCTGTCGAGGTGTCATTTGGAGATGATATACACAAAATCCCCCATGGATGCTCTTTATATTCTATGGGCACAATCCTATGCTCTGTGTGTGCTGCCCGCCCACCTGCACAGCGCACGCAGGATGCATGCGCACAAAGGAGAGCAGCACGTGGCAAGTGCACAGCTCGGCCCCCATTCCTATGCACCCCACAGTCCAGGGGATTGTCAGGTTTGGTGAGTGGAGCAGGTGATGATTCAAGGCAGGGGGCCCTGGGCATGGGGGTTTGGGTCAGGCTGGACTGTGCGCTTGTCACATGCAGCTCTCCTTTGTGCGCGTTAACCATTAGTGCATGCATTGCGCGTGCATCCCGTGTGTGTTGTGCAGGTGGGGCACTGCACACAGGGCATAAGATTGTGACCTGAGATGGAGACAAAGTAGCTCAGATATATTTTATATTATAAAGCCTTCGGGTCACACAGGGCCCTTTCTCGGGCATTTAAAAGCCTCGTGTGTGCTGCAAGCCT
This sequence comes from Sphenodon punctatus, assembly GCA_003113815.1. Lineage (NCBI taxonomy): Eukaryota > Metazoa > Chordata > Lepidosauria > Sphenodontia > Sphenodontidae > Sphenodon > Sphenodon punctatus. The sequence goes on along the minus strand of QEPC01013926.1, from coordinate 372,946 downwards.
ACATACTCTCACCAAGAGAAGTTGGTTCAATAAAAGATGTTATCTGAATTACTTTTTTGTCTCCATCTCCTTCTCTTTCCATTTTCAGGGAAAGACTGTATTTTAATTTAGAACCTGACAGTTTTAATTTTCACCGCTTATAGACATGTGGCAGATACGTCAGTGATTCAGCATGGCAGATAACTGTTCAGTGACCTTGGTGATGAGATAAATTGGTTTTCACATGGGCCAACTCTTCTTGAATAATTTATCTCCTCTAATAGACCAAAACATGTTTCCCATCAATGTTAAAGGTGCAGGCAATCTATAGTTTCACTTTCTCGGGGAATCACATGAATTGCGCAGCCAGATCTGCCAATTTAAATCAGGCTAATTAATCCAGTTTAAAAACCTGTGTATACTGTCTTAATTCAGATTAAGAGTGATTTATACCACTTTGTTTTCTCTCAGGAGCAGGAAAATGAAGAGGAGGAAGAACTTTAAATTTGAATTACAAGTGCCTACATGGGTGTTTAGGTGGTTTAACTAATCCGGAGTAACTCCAGGCTAGGTAGACAGGTCCTTATATTACTGCTGCCTGATACTAAACTATAACATTGTATTCCCCCACCTATGTGCTGAATTTGGGTCTCTATTACACTAGTGTCAGCCCGGAGTCAATGGATTTACACCAGGTTTACACCGGTGTAGGGACAAACAGAACTTAGCCTAGGAGTGTCCTTTAGGTCTTCACTATTCCAGAATACACATTTATGTATTAACAATTCCATTTTTCAAGAGAAAGAGAGAGAGGATGCTGAAATGGATTTTCCTCATCCTGATAGGGAAAGAATAATTAATATGTGACACCTGTTTGGCAGTGTTAGGGTATTTCAGAATTTGTTGATGTCCCATGTACAAGACTAGTATTGCACATGGATATTAGTGCAAGAGCAAGGGAAGACAGGTCATCATAAAATGCATCTTTAGGTGAACAGGACTGCCCGGGCCATTCAGATGATAATTGGTACATCAAGGCGGCTATCCTGCGTTTCGCTGTCTCCAGTACTTGATGCTTCCGATGAAAGCAGTGACCACATAAAATACTCCATCTTGTACAGTTATGGGATACTCTATATGGGTGGGGAGAATTCATCCTAGCTTCTCATGCAGTCAGTTTCCAAGGGCAGGGAATTTCTGGTCTATGGGCCAAATTTGGCCTGCGGCTCATTTTTATTTGACCGTTTTCCAGTTCTTGGATCCGGGTCATAGATTCAGCCTCTGTCCTCAAACACTGAAAGAATGAGATCAGGGTGAAAGAACAAAAATGCACTAAAGGATAGGGAATGGATCGACAGCATAGGTCCATGATGTGGAGCCTCTCTTTCTCTTCCCCATCCTATGCACACCTTTAAGGACCCTCCACCTCAACTCCTATCCAGCCTGCAGAGCTTGTTCTTAATTTCAAGTGGCCCACAGGAGGGAAAACATTCCCCAACCCTAGTTTATGTCCTTCATTCCACAATCCTCAAGCCTCTTACTCTGGAGTAGTTACATTGACTTCAACAGGACTATTCTGGAGCAACTACAACCAAAGTGGGAAATCTGGTTATATCAGTATGCCACACAAAGAATGGAGGGTTTGCTGCTCAGCTGACTGCCACGATCAAGTAGTTTTAAGGCTTTCCTGTTGGGCTTCTCCATTCAAAAAAGAACAATCCCTCTTCCTTGTGACACTCGACAACTTTCAGATGTACATAATTAAGTGTACTTGCAAGTGCCAGTGGTGGGATGTGCATGCAAATTAGGCACGGCTCTGATGAGTAAGCACCGCACATAATTGAAGCTTTTTGGTGCACTGATAAGTGCGCTTTACTGACCTGAATAAAAACTGGTCTGTAAAGAGTACTTGTTAGTGTGCCAAAAAGCTTCAGTCATGTGTGGGACACCTTTCAGACATCATCAGAGCTACACCTAATTTGCATGCACATCCTCCACCAGCACTTGAGTTGTAAGTACATTTTTAAGCACGTCTGAAAGCCACCTCAGTCTTTGATGCAAGGTAGAAACCATGACTAGGGAAAGCGAAACAATAGCACGTACTCTGCTCACTCCTTTTTTATTCAGCATTGCTTTACCTCATGCACAACCTAAAGCTCAGCTACCATTTATCAAGGGTATTGAACACTTTTAAATTCTGACCTATACTGACACAATGAGAACTGCTGTGTCCAGCACTTTGGTGAAATGTTGCCCTGAGCCATTGAAAACCAGGTCTTCACTTTGGATGTGCTGAGACCTCAAAAAGCTGGTTCTGAGCTTCTTTCAAAATATGGCTTGTATTCCTGCTTGCCCCAGCCACACACACAAATCCAAATTCACAGAAAGCTTTGGGCACTATTGACAGACAATGTTAAAAGAAATTAGAGGCAGCAAAAGTCTATGAGTCCATCTTACCCACACATCCCCTACCAGTGCTGGATTGTTCGTTACAGTATGTCCAGATCTGGCAGAAGCAAAATCATTTGCAATTTCAAACGAATATTCATGGACTATTTTCTGCATTATTCACCCAGCTATATATCTGTGTGCAGTACTCACAAGTGATGAAAACTCCCTCCATCTTCTCTCAGGCCAGACCCAGGTAAACCAATGTATTAACACCTTCATTTTCTTGCTGCCCCCAGATTCCAGCTTTTTCACCCCGGCCTTCCTTGTAAGCCCCAAATCAGATTCCTTTTCAACACCATGGGTTATGCCATTCCTTCAGTAATGGTAACAGTTCTTTGCTCATAATTAAAAGCCTGATTCTGCCACCCTTGGTCATGCTGAGTAGCAATTACTCATATGAAAAAAGGTCTCAGAAATGGCTGTTAGAGTATCCCCTTCCCTAGTTTTCCTATGTTTTAAGAAGCATATTTTCTTACCGGGTTTCCCGCTAGTTAGTGCAACCTCCCCTTCCCCTTCAAGGCAAACTCCCTTCCTTTGGTTAATCTCTGATGGGCCAGTCCATTAATAGAATGAGCTCCTTGGTTTTGTGACCCTCTTTGTAGTTCATTGGCTGATGACATGGATTGGATACTATTCTTCTTGGAACGGCCACTGATTTTTTGCACGGCGGTGGGCTGCCAATTGCCAATGTTGTTGGGCAATAAATGAAATGCTTAAAGACACCACTCAACATGTAAAAACAGATAATTCACCTAGCCTCATGAAGTCACACAGGCCTCTGTTATATTGGAAATACCTTGTTCTTTCCTTTCCCCTCACAGGAAGTGGATATTTATACAGTGAAGACGGAAGAGCTGGCATTCACCTCCACCTTTTGCCTACAAATTCAGCGCAACGATTACGTTCACGCCTTGGTTACCTATTTTAATATTGAGTTTACAAAGTGCCACAAGAAAATGGGGTTTTCTACAGGTAAATGGGCTCCTTTCCCTCTAATTATCATTTATATAACGTTTCCATGAACAAGGTTGGGAACCAAATTGTGACTTGTATCCACTTTGTTGGAGCTAATTTGAAGTGGGCAAAATCACTGGATACAATATTCCTTTCAGTGTTAGCACACACTACATACCCTTCTCTATCCATCTAGAGAGCTGAAACAGATAGTTAATTCTGTAACCCTGGTTAATAACCAAAATTCTGGCTAGCTAATCTACCTTCTGCTAGGAAGATGCATGCATCAGTGGTTATCCAATTAACCAAAATACTGATTATACCTCTTTACCACTGTTCCGCATAAACTATTTACTCCTTTTTTGCATTACATCATTTCCGGTTCTGCATTACATTCGGTTTACTTTGGGACCAATAGCAAAACTTCAGTCAGCAGATTTGAACCATGCATAAACAGGAAAGGAATCATGGGTAAGTGGAATTAGCTGATATCATTGGAACAGGCAGAAAAACAGCCAAGTGGTAAAATGGCAAACAGCACAAATTGATAAACTGATAAAATTTACTAATGATGAACAATTGGATAACTGGTTAACTGATTAAATAATAAATGGATACTGCTTGGTAAAGGACTGTTGTCAGAGTAGATTGGTTACCACAAATCCAACAGTGACCAGTTACTCGGTAGTTAACCATTTCAGCTCTCTTTGTCTACACTACACACAGGCATATTATGACTTTCTTCTGTTTGGGGAATCTTAGGAGAACTTCTAACTGTGTGCATCCTGTGCCTCAAATTGGCACTTGCATCATGGGGAAAACTTGAGCAGTGTTAATTTGCATAACTTTGCATGTGTTGCTTTATTTAAATGTATGCAAAATTTAAATATCCCATTACTTGACATTGAGGCGTAGCGAAAAAGAAAAAGTTCCCTTTTCCCAAAGGCTACAGCTTCATTAGACTCCATAGAACAGACATCCCACAGCCCCATGGACCAAGCACCACAAAGCCCCATAGCAATCCATAGATCAGACATAACACATCCCTACAGTACAGAACAGACACCCCACAGCTCCATAGAACAGACAATGTCAGACCCAGGGAAGCTTGTGCCCCATGCAAAATGGTGGTGTGGCCTCCTCCCAACATAGGAATGTTTGACAGACACACATTGGGTGTAAACAGACAGGCACAGAGGCTGCCTGCCCCTGGAACTGCTCTGGGGGTGCATCCGCAGGTTCGCCTGCTTGCATCCAAATTTGTATTTGAATTTATACCCTGCCTTTCCCATAGTTGCTCAGGGAAGCTCACAATTTGCGGTTGATTGCCCAATGCTCTAGGCTGGTGTCCACAACTCTATGGTGCTGTCAGGGCCAACGGCCGTCTGGGGGCAGAGCTCAAGGGTGGGTCCACTCACCAGACAGACAGCAGCTCCACTTCAGTCCGCTGCCCCAGGTTTGGCCAGTTTGCTCCGCCACCAGCAACACTCCAGGATGTTCCAGACTGCCGCCAGTGGGGCTGCCCTGGAGCAGACTCCTCCTGTTCTGCTTCCACATCTGGCGGGGCACTTTTAAATGAACTGACCAGTCCAGGGTGAATCAGGCTGGCACGGGCAGAACTGGGGCTGTGGCTGTCTAAAAGCGCCCATTGTCTCTTCCATTAGAAAAAGGAGAAGATCCCTGCAATTAATTTTTGACATTCATTTAATATCTCCTTCAGGGGCTGAGGCCCTCTGCTCTGCAGGTTCTGTAGGCCAGTGTTTAATATGTCTGTTGTGATTTACCAATGGGTTCCACATGTTGGGGACTCCGTTCTGAATCACTGTGAGTCCTCCACAGGCCAGGGCTTCCTGTAACGGAGGCCCTAGGGTATCGTAGTTTCTGCTAGTGCCTCTCGCAGATGTCATTTCAAGTTTCTTCATGGACCTCATGAATTGGGGCCACTGCAGGCATCTCCCAACACACGAGGCCCTGTGTGGACTGATAGTCTGCATTTGCCTGTGCCCAATCTTGAAAAGAGACACCCCTCAGCCCCATTGCTTACAACAGAACAGACTAGCCTTAAGACTGGTTCGAAACAGCCATTTGGATTTCACAGAAAAACTCCACTAAATTGGAATGGCTGTCAGATGGTTGGAATTCTGATTGAAATAATCTTTTGATTGGAATTCAGACCGGACATTTTTTTCCTGTGTAAAATAGCTGCTGCCCTACACCAAACAGTAGCCACTGCTTCAGCGTAGGACAGCGGCCACTTTATGCATGCGCAGAATGGCTGCAGTCATTTTACACATGTGCAGATTGCCGAAATGCATTGTGATTGTTCCGCTTGGAATTCCAATTGGAATATTGACCGATCCAAATTCGGACTGGAATGATCAAACTGCCCAGTTCTGTTGAAATTGGAACTGGGGAGGAATTTCAGTTTCAGCCCTATGGCCCATCAGACCGATTTTCAGACATTTGGAGATGTACATTATTAATTATTATTATTATTATTATTATTAAAGCAGAAATACAGCAAAGAAACTCCCTAAAACTATTCCTGGACAGTCTAGGTGATAACTGGATGGATGACATCTCCGCATGGCTCCCCAGGCTACCTATATTGTAGAAGACTTAATTTAGTCCTAAAGTGTTTCCAGTTGAAGGTTTTGACAAATGCAGTTGGGAATATAATCCTCTGGCATGGGTTTGGATTCTGCATTCCCTGACCCATGCATGCAGTGGCATCTATGTAAGAGCCTCATGAGTTTCAAGGGAAGCAAGCACTGAATAAACTTAGAATCTTTTCCATCATCTTACAGGTCTGATTATGTTGATGTGATCTCAGTGAACACATGGTAATAATCCTGGGAGAAACTCAATTTGGCTTGTCACAGGCTGTTGCGTTTTTACTATAAGGCACACATTGAACACATATCACTGTCTGCAGCAGATAGCAATTTAAATTGGATCTCCTTAGCAGGCAGAGAAAGGCTGGCTGCTATAGAACCAAGTGATAGGCATGCAAAGAAACTCATGAATGCTTAAATGGCTCTCATCTCTTACAGGTCTTACTGACCCAGACTCTCCTATAAACATGAAGACGGATTTAGCACAGAGAAGAAAAAACAAAAACAACCCCATCTCATTGACTTGCTTTTCAGTGGCCATTCTGCCATTTTCTGTGGGTTTTTCAAGTTTTATGATGAAATGGTTTACTTTGCGGTTTGGCTTAAATACAGTGCTGTAGACAAGTCTTAAAACATGTTTACCATGTTGTGTCTATCACAAAAATATTGCCATGGTTTAGGAGACCCACTTACTTCAAAATCCACATTCCACAAAGTCCCTGGCCCTGTTTTTTCTCTCACATCAGGGTAATCCAATAGAGTTACACTTGGGTAAAACACATGCAAGTAAGCAGACAGTCAGATCTTTTGATTGCCATGCACAACAGTGGAGTCTGCTTAAGCTGAATTTCTCTGGCCATGTAAAAGTTTTGACCTATCAGAAATTTGATTTAAGTAGACTTTGGAGAATGGACCAAGAAATGGAGAAAACAGGTCCCCTCTGCTCCCCTCAGAAGCAGAGAGTCAAAGCAGACAGCAGGGCAGAGCCGTGTGTGTAATCCTGGCAGTTCTGACTCTGGGAGTTTTGGGTGGGATGGAGACAGGGAAACCTGGTGCTCACTCCCCTTACAGCCTGCTTGAGACTCCCCGAGTCAGAACTGACAGGATTACTGATGATCCCCAGTACCCATCTCCAGCCTGTCCAACATGACAGTATATACCTCACAGGTATATATGATAATATTTTAACCACATGCTGCCAAGAAACATTAATATGCTCATATGAAAAATATTTTTAGCTGGTTGGGTATACTTTATAGCAGAGGTGGGCAAATGGCAGCTTGGGAGCTACAGGCGGCTCTCAGGCATCTCTACTGCAGCCCTTGACAGAAGTGGCTGACTGTGGGCATGTCTGTGTGGCTCCTTCAAAAGCAAGAGAAGTTGAGCTGTCATTTACACTGGAGCCATTTGAGGGGGCGGGGGGGGGGAGTTATGGGATCAGCGTCAGCATGCCCTGAGCCACTATTGCTGCTCCTGAACCTGCCAGTCTGCCTGGAGCTTTGATGTAGGTCATAGAGGTGTGCACCAGTGGCCCATGTCATTTTTCATTTTCATTTTTTTGTTTTTGTTATTTAAATCTGTTGTTTTGTTTTCATAAATATCAAATTTTCATTGTCGGTTTTGCTTTCGTTTTCATTTTCCATTGGTTTCAATGGAAAACACATTTTCAGCTGTAACCTTTTTGTTTTTCATTATATTTTTCTGAAACATGGAGGGATTGTACCTCCAATGGAACGTATTAAGTGTACCAAATTCCAAAATGATTGTTTAAAGGAATCCCATTTATAAGCAGTTGAATTATATTATTTTGCAAAAATCTTCACATACATTCTTAGCTGTAACTTATTTGCCTCACATTTAATGTTGATGAACCTCAGCAGGTTTATACACCTTCCCATATTTACTACCACTGCCAACTTTCAGAAGGATTGAATAAAGGGTCCTGGTGGTATAAGCAATTAATGTATAAATGTATGTCTGACTGTAACATCTTTGCAGTGTACATGAAATTGGGCAGGGTTGTATAACACAATTTCACGATCATCAGAAAGACGTGATAAAGGGTCCCAATTTTCTATGCCTGCACAGTGTACACAGAGAAGGAGACTATGCCAGGGATTCTCTTATGGTATAAGATCAACCAAATATCCTCATTTTGTGCTGTGACCATCCCAACATCTCTCCCCCACTTGTTACTGGGAAGTCAAAAGCATCTGTTTAGGAAAGAGCCAAGAAAGATTCTCTTATGTCCTCTTGTCACAGTGTGCTGTAGGATGTGATTGTGATGATAATTGGCCAGCCTGGATGTGTAAACTATGAGCACATTCCCACATACAGCAAATCAGCGCTTGTTTCTTTCCCCCGCATAATTTAATGCTGTGGGAAAGTCTCCATGTGCTTAATTTGCTGTACTTGCGTTTGTTAATTAAACGCTTGAGAGGGCAGCGAAAACTTACCTTTGTAGAAGCGCGTGTCCAGAGACCCGCATGGCTTCTGCTGTGAGAACGCTGCTGCTGCATTCCCCCTTGCGCATGGCTGGAAGTCCTCTCTTCACTTCCAGTTTCCCCCGCCACTGGGTTTTGTGGGCTTCAGGTTGTCATCCAGCTGGTGTCTGCTTGAACGCAAGTCCTTGCAAGAATCTCTTTGCTTCAGTGCAGAAAAAAAAGCTTTTTTTACTTTCCATCGCTTGAATGGATTTCCTCAAGCTGACGTAACCTATCAGGCCCCCTTAGTGGCCGCTTATGGAGCTGCCGCTGCCTCCTTCCCCGCATGGAGCCACCACCGCTGCCTCCTTCCCTGAATAAATCAGGTTAGTAAGAATATCACTAGCGCATTCTGTAAAGTAGCTTGAATGCTCTAGTGACATGCTGGTGTGAATGAATGTAGGCGCATTTTTAAATTGCCTGTATTCACAAACACCAGCGTGTTTCTGTATGTGGGAATGTGCTCTATGTCTCCTGATTGTTGGGATGCTATCCCCAAAGTCCCAGTTATGTCCCTTCTATGCCCGCCTCAGGGCCGCTCCCTATGCCCGCCTCAGAGCCACTACCGATTGGTCCTGTAAAGCTGGAAGCATGAAGTAATTGGCCAGTGAATGTGTCTGTCAAACTTTTGCATTGCTCCACATCCTCCCTCCTACAGCCTCCCTCCCCCCCCCCCCCCGCCATGCCAGGTGCCTGCCTCTGACTGGCACTGCATGTGCTGCTATTTATCTGAATAATGGTCTTCAAGGGGAGAACTTCAATTGCTTATAAAATTGGAACCTTTATCAAATTGTCCTGTAGTTTTGCAGAGGTGATAGGGAAGATATGTGCTACATTTCTGCCAAATGTCTTGTAAACAGGATGGAATATAAAAATGTTACCAGGGCGGGCCCCAGGGTTTGTGAGGCCATGTGCGAGGTTTTGGTGCAGGGCCTAATTTGCATAATTAGGTCCTGCCTAATTATGCAAATGTGTAAATTTACATACAATTTATTCCCTCTGGACAGGAAGGATTCCCATTCTCCACCCCTCCAAGCAACCATGGAGAAGCATGGCCTCCCCATGCTCCCCCCCTCCCCCAGTTTGGAACCCCTTGGCTGCCTTACCTGGCACTCAGCCGAGTGGCCATAGACAAGCATGGCCTCCCAATGCTCCCTCCCGCCCCCCAACCGAGCGTCTACCACCACTCCCCAGGAGTGGTTCCACTACAGGGGCAGCTGGGCTAGCAGTGAGGCAGGCACAGAGAGACTGACTGCATCCACTGCCTTACTGGAGGAGGGGGTGAGCTTAGCCAGTCTGGCCTCCAGGGCCTGTTGCTTCTTGCCGCCGGTGCCTTGTGCACGCACGCGGTGCGACCAGTCCAGAGGTGCTGCTATCACACAAACAAGACACCCAAAATGCAGCTAGCCTTATTAAGCGCATTATGCCATGAAAAGAGACATATTATAACCAGTTCAGTTGTGCCCCCATAATCATTTCATGCTGCCACCACCCCATAACTAGTTCGTTTGCACCCCTGCCTGGCATATAAACAATTCACGCTGCCCCCACCCATAACCATTTCATTTGTGCCCCCGGGGCAGCGTGAATTGATTATATGGGGGGCACAAATGAACGGGTTATGGGGTGTGGGTTTAAAGACAGTATTCCTGTTAGCAATAACTTCATTAAGAGGAGTTAGTGAAATAGCAGTCATAATAATCTCAGAACCATATTTGAAGATTTATTTTCCAAGATAGAATAGATATTGCTTTACATCCTAAATTCCTACCTAAGATAGTATAAGTAAGACAATTGTGAGAATGTGGCCCTTTTTACACGGTCTCTCCCAGCCATGACTTTCTGTGTGTTCATGGGTGGGGGAGCCCTGTGTGAACGATGTGGTGCACACACCCATGATGAGTGGGGGTGCGTGTGCGCCCACATAACATGCATCCCCACTCAACCCCCACTCATCCCCATGCACAGAGCAACTGGGGGAAACGGCGGTTACTCTGTGGGTGTGGATGAGTGGGGGGTGAGTGGGGATGCATGTGCAGCCGTGTGCATGCCCCGTTCATGCCCCGGAACACCCACAGACCCCCTCACCTGGTGCATCCATGTAAATATAGCCTGTGAGGAGCCACTCGAAGAAGAACAGAAGGTTGCTGCCTTGTAAACAAGGTTCTTTGATATGGCTTCTAACATTCTCACAACACCCACCCTTCCAGCCCCGCATGGAATTTTTTTCTTATCTTCCTAGAAAGGGTTGAAAGGAACTTCATTCAGAGGACGAGAGTGCTTTTTATACTAGAGGAACTCGAGACCATCACGTGGTCTGTTGTTTGAATAGGGTGAACATGCAGAACCATTGTGAGAATGTTGGGAGCTATCTCGAAGAACCTTCTTTACAAGGTAATAACCTTCTGATCACTCACATGGGGAGGAGTTGTTTGTAAACAGTCCAGACTACAGTAGTCCCAGCCACCCACTACTATATTTTTTTTAAAAAAAAAATAGGATTTTTTTCACAGCTTAATACAAATAATAAACTCAAACAAAGTCATTAAATCAAATCATCACAGCAACTGCCAGGGGGAGGACAGACACTAAGCACAGTGGCCCATCAGTCAATCAGTTTAGTTTGCAAGTGACCGACGACCAAGTACTGTATTACTAGCAAATCCATAGTAGCCAGTGGTGAACCACCACCAGCCAGCGGCACAGTGCCACTTTACATTTGTTTGCCAAATTTGACACACAACAATTTTAAAACTTTTTCCACAGCATACAAAATACGAAACCAAACAAGACCAATTGTTCCGTCAACTGCCATGGGGATACCCATTCGATGCCATACCTCCACATTGCTATTGTCAAAACTGTTGACAATCCAAAATCCTGTGTGACTCTGAAAATGACCAACAAGTACAACATACATTACATGCCAAAAACTAGATTCAGAACCTAGTGTGTCTCATTCCCTGGGATCTCCAAGATGACCCACATATTGCCAATGCCAACATTTCCAACCATACCTTACCAGCAGTGTTTAAAATCAATGCCAAATCCATTACAACCCCTAAAATAACCCCCTATAGCCGATAATGCCAAAAGCAAAAACTGTCAATTCAAAATCTTATTGTTCATCGCCTCAGTGTTCCGGGATCCCTCCAAATCACTCCCATATTGACAATGCCAACAGTTCCAATGCCAACACACAACAAACACAGTGTCAATCCCAAATTTAGTGAGACCTCCAAATAAACCATCTCTCTCCCCATTTGACAGGCAGTGCATGGGACCCCAATAAGAGGCTCCCCATCCCCCCTGAGGCAGGGCCTAACAAAACAACAAGTAGTTCACAGAGTTAATATTGGAGGGAGGGACATTAGTTAACCCTGAACTTCTTGCAGCTGTGTTAAACCCTGCTACTGGGGGTGATAGAGAGCCTTCTGGGGTCCCATGCACTGTCTCTCCCCCAATCAGACCCCACTGGTTCTCTAACCCACTATGAAAAAATAGATCAAGTTGCCATCGCCTACCTTTATCTTGAACCCTTGAATCCTCAATTTTCGTGCCCTCCTTGGCCACCTGTGGTCTTCTGAAGGTGTAGGTTTCGGGACGCAAGCCTTCCTTTTGGATTGGAGAACTGGGAGGACTGAGGCTGCTTTTAGACGAGCGGCGCTTGATTGTACATTGCCACTGCGCATATTTTGAAACGCCCGCATGATGTAATTTGACGAGACGGAAGTGGGTTATTATGCGCATATTACGGCGGTGGCGCATTTTTAAAGTCCGCAAATTAAATAGCTCGATTAAATAACAGATTGCATCATAGAGCCTGTTTATGAGCCTATGCATGACTATGGAGGAGTTTTTTGCTGCCCTCATAACATCTGCAAAATCTCGTCCAGTGGAGCTTTTCCGGGTGGTTTGGGGACTGGTCAGTCCGGCCTCTCTCCCACTTGGAGTGGAGTTATCTGTTGCATGCTGTGACATGTTTGTGGATTATTTTGTGGATACAATCACTCGTATTCACCACAACTTCGACACTGAACTTATTACATTAGGGGAACCAGAGGTTATGGAAGCTCCGCCTGGTCTGGTTTTATGGAATCATTTTAAGTTGGTGACACCCGCCAATGTGGTGGATGTTCTTTGGGCGGTCAGAGCCACCTCTTGTGAATTAGATCCTTGCCCGTCCTGGCTAGTTAAGTCCTGCCAGGAGACAATGGAGCCATTGCTGGCTGGGATGGTCAATGACTCCCTTCAGGAGGGCAGAGTGCTGAGCTGTCTCAAGGACGTGGTGGTGTGGTCTCTGCTCAAGAAACCATCACTTGACATTGACTCCCTCACCACCTATCGGCCTGTCTCTCAGCAGCTCCAGGGATATCTTGATTGTATTAGTTTTCTTGATCCTTCTCAATCGGAATTTTGGCTGGGGTATGGCACCGAGACTGCACTTGTGGCTTTGATTGATGATCTACATCGCAAATGGGATCTGGGTCATTCGACCCTGCTGATTCTATTACATCTGATGACTGGGTTTGATACCGTTGATCATGAGATGTTGGTGACATGCCTATGTGATCATGCAGGGGTGGGTGGGACTGTTCTTGAGTGGTTCTGCTCATTCCTGACCGGGAGAACTTAGCGAGTGGTGCTCGGGGATTATTTTTCATCATACCGAGACCTCTTGTGTGGAGTCCCACAGGGTTCTGTTTTGTCCCCTCTCCTGTTCAACATGAATATGCAGCTGCTTGCCGGCGTGATCAGGAGTTTGGCATGTGGTGTCATCAATATGCTGATGACACCCAGCTTTACCTCTCTTTTTCCACAGATCCAGGCCCGACAGTCTTGGTGCTTACTTGGTATCTGTCGGCGGCGGGGGACTGGATGAGGGCTAACCGACTGAAGCTGAATCCTGACAAGACGGAGGTGATGTTAGTGGATAAGGCGATGGAGATGGTGGCTCCCATTATTTATGGGGTCTTCCCTCCATTAGTCTCCCAGGTATGGAGTCTGGGATGCTTCTCAACTCACAGTTTTGCCTGGATGTCCAGGTGGAGGCTGTGGCGAGGAGTGCCTTTCTCCAAATACATCTGGTGCAACGGTTTCGGCCACATGTCTCAGACTTGGACCTGGCCACTGTCATCCATGCTTCCATCACCTCCAGATTGGACTATTGTAACACGCTCTATGTGGGGCTACCCATGGTGACGGCTCAGAAATTGCAGTGGGTGCAGGAGATGATATTTAGGGGCTGGGAAATAAATCATCATCTGGCCCCACGTCAAGCCTGAACCCAAGGAGGACAGGGCCGGCCCCAGGGTTTGTGAGGCCATGTGCAAAGTCTTGGTGCAGGGCCTAATGTGCATAATTAGGTCACCCCTAATTATGCAAATATGTAAAGTTACATAGAATTTACTCCCTCTGTACAGGAAGGATTCCCATTCTCCACCCCTCCAAGCAGCCATGGAGAAGCATGGTCTCCCCATGCTTCTCCCCCTCCCTCCCCACAACTTCCCACCCCTTGGCTGCCTTACCAGGTGCTCAGCTGAGGCAGCCATACACAAGCATGGCCTCCCAATGCTTCCCACCTTCCCAGCCAGGAGTGGTTCCACTGCAGTGGCAGCCGGGCGGGCAGTGAGACAGGCACAGAGAGACTGACTGTGTCTGGTGCCTTACTGGGGAAGGGTAGGTGAGCTTAGCCAGCCTGGCCTCCAGGGCCTGTTGCTTCTTGCTGCCAGTGCCACCGGTACCTTGTGCACACACGTGGTGCGACCAGTCCAAAGGTGCTGCTATCAAACACACGACATGCAAAATGAAGTCAGCCTATTAAGTGCATTATGCCATAGTCATATATAACCAGTTCAGTTGTGCCCCCATAATCAATTCACGCTGCCCTCACCCCATAACCAGTTCATTTGCACCCCCACCCCCATATAATCAATTCACGCTGTCCCCCCACCCATAACCATTTCATTTGCACCCCCGGGGCAGTGTGAATTGATTATATGGGGGGTGCAAATGAACTGGTTATGGGGTGTGGATTTAAAGACAGTATTCCTGTTAGCAATAACTTCATTAAGAAGAGTTTGTGAAATAGCAGCCATAATAATCTCAGAACCATATCTGCAGATTTTCCAAGATAGAATAGATATTGCGTTACATCCTAAATTCCTACCTATGATAGTATAAGTAAGACAGTTGTAAGAATGTGGCCTTTTTTACACGGGCCTCTCCCAGCCATGAACACATGGATTTCTTCATGTTCATGGGTGAGGGAGCCTCGTGTGAATGAGTGGAGCACACGCCCATAGTGAGTGGGGGTGTGTGCATGCGTGAGCACACCTAACACGCATCCCCACTCACCCCCACTCGTCCCCACACACAGAGCAACCAGGGAAAATGGTGGTTACTCTGTGGGCATGGATGAGTGGGGGTGAGTGGGGATGTGTGTGTGACTGTGTGCATGCCCTGCCCACGCACTGGCACTCCCATGGACTCTCCACCCGGTGGAGCCATGTAAAAATGGCCTGCGAGGAGCCACTCGAAGAAGAACAGAAGGTTGCTGCCATGTAAACAAGGTTCTTCGAGATGGCTCCAAACATTCTCACAACATCCACCCTTCCAATCCAGCATGGACTTTTCTTATATTCCTAGAAAGGTTTGGAAGCAACTGTAATTCTGAGGGGGAGAGTGCTTTGTATACTAGAGGCGCTCGAGACCATTACATGGTCTATTATTTGAATAGGGTGAGCATGCACAACCCAGTTGTGAGAATGTTGGGAGCTATCTCAAAGAACCTTCTTTACAAGGCTACAACCTTCTGATCACTCACATGGATCGGGTGTCCCACTGCTGCTGCAGCAGCACTGCTAGGATGGTGTCAGCCGCTGGCTCCAGGGGCATCCTGGCACGTCCTCTCGCCCTGCTGCTGCTCCTCCCCCCATTTCACCCCAAGCTGCAGCACCACCACTGCCGTGGCTACCTTCTGTTGCCAAGGCAACCAGACCACATGACAGCAGCGCCACGCTACCTTCAGTCACCCCACAGAGCGCGGGGCTGGGGCCTGAGCCATTGTCACGCTCTGCCCAGCTGCGGGCGTTCAGGGGGAAGAGCCTACAGTATAACAGCCGGTGCTGGCAGGCAACCAGCGCTGGTAATCTGAGCGAGAAGTTGGCCCCTGTGTGAGAGTTACGTAAGACTTACATTGCTGTTGCATGTGTCTTGGAGTCCCCTAGTGTGTTTGCTGCCTTGTGTATTCCTGCCCCTTGGTGTGTGTGCATAGACAAAAGGTGAGTGCTTGTTTGACTGTGTCCTCCTCCTCTGGGGCTCCCTTTCCCCTACCCATGTGTTGTGTCAGCCTCCCTCCTTCCCTTTCAATCCTGGGCCTTTAGCTTCCTGTCCCCATGACATCACACCTGCCAGTCCTGAGCCCCCCTTCACGAGTGGGTGAGTGTGTGTGGAATCCTTGTCGAGAGCCGGGAGGCATAGACCTGCTCCAGTGCTCGGCGCCCTATGATGATAGGGGCCTGATCTCTTTGAGACTGCTTGGGCCCACATTCTATCCTGATGGGCATTGTTTCCTTTTGCAGAATCGCCAGCGCCAGCATGTGAACAGTGTGTGTGTGTGGGTATGGGTGTGTCTCTCTTCCCCCTTGGCCCCCTCCACTGACAGATGGAGACAGGTGAGGGATGGGAACTGGAACCAGGGAGGGGAGGCAGAAGAACTTATTGGGGGAGAAACTGGCTGCAGCCTACCATCTAGCCAGGCAAGCGCGGGGCCCCCGCTGGCCATGGGCCCATGTGCAGTCGCACATGTGGCACATGCCTGGGGTCAGCCCTGAAGGAGGGGAAGGTTGGTCTTGAGAAAGACCAACTGTTCCACAGTCTTTGGGTCCATTTTGGAATGATGGGGGCTGATGATGTCACTGGCCACACTAAATACCCGCTCCGACGATACACTAGTGGGAGGACACGAGATGTACCGCAATGCTACCTTTGCAAGTGGGGGGCCACACCTGCATTTTGGTAGCAGCAGGGCAGGAGGGCTCAGCAAGATATTGCGACACAAATGTGTTTGCTATATCCTGGTGCTCTGCAGCCTGCTCCCTGCCCTCTGTCTCCTCCTCCACCATGGCCTCTAGGTCAGAAAACCACAAGGTGGATCTGCCCTTGCTTGCAACCCCAGTAGAACAGGTACTTGCCTCTGGCAGCAAGGCGCCTGCTCTGGACAATACCATTGCACCTCAGCAACAAGTCTGCCCCTGTAGACATCGAAGGATTTGACATCTGAGGTCATGCTCTTCTTGACCTGTGGGTCGAATACCACAGCTAGGAAATATGGATGCCTCGCTTTCAAGGTGTCAAAATGCATATGCAGCTCCTCAGTCAATTTCTTCATCAGCGCCCTCACAGACCAATGCAGGTCAGTGTGAGAGAGCACGCCTCTCAGTCGTTGAAGCAGGATCTTAAAGAGTGGGATCACCTGGCTCAGAGTGGCAAGTTCCACGCTCAGCTCACCAGTGGCCTGGTGAAATGGCTTTAGAACCTGTGTAAGCTGCTCCACCGCTGTCCATTCCTCCCCAGACAGTGGTGTTGCTCCAGTGGCAGGCAAAGGGCATGCAGCACCTCCTTCTGCTCCAGGAGATGTTGCAGCATCAAGAAGGTGGAGTTCCACTTTGTCGACACATCCTGTACCAGCCGGTGAATAGGGGAGCCCAACTCCTCCTGTTTCTCTCGCAGCACCCGGCTGGCTGAAATTGACCAATGGAAGTACCTGCCAATCTTCCGGGCAGTTTCAAGGAGTGCCTCCAAGCCCTTGGTTCCACTCAAGGTACCCTGAAGCACAAGGTTCAGGATGTGCGCGCTGCAGCGAACATGAGTGTAGCCACCACGAGTAATAGCTGTCATCATGTTCTTGGTGCTATTGGTTACAAATTAGCCAACCTTGACATTTGAGCCTTGGCACAAGACCCACCCATCCAGCATGCTGTTCACCACTTAGAGGATATTGTCCGCCATGTGTTGCTGGTCAAGCAGTTGGACATGCAACAATGCACATCGATGCTGTCCTGGTGACGCTGCCCCCGCCCCCAGTGCTGCTGCTCCTGCCCACCACTGCGCTGGTGACAGGGACTGGTGACATCTGCCACCAGTGTGTGGTCAACGACATATATACGTGGACCACACTTTTGCTAGTCCACAGGGCTGTGGTAAAATATACCACAGGCCCCTCCATGCGAGAGAACTCTGCACAGAGCCAGGACCACACCCTCCCATATAGAGATGGGATAACCTTCAAGAGGAAGGTTTTGTGGCAAGGGACTCTGTAACAAGGCTCCAGAAAATGAAACAGCTGTTGGAATCTGACACCCTCAACCAGGTTGAATGGCCTCTCATCCAGGGCAATCACCTCCCCAATTGCCATGGTGATGGCCACAGCCCATGGGTGGCTGGATGCAAATGGCGTGTTCCTTTCCCAGAACGCAGTTACAGTGGGCTGGGACAAGGACCAGGATCATGATGGAGTGAGGTGAGAGGAGTGGCTAGTGCTCCTCCTCTGTGGGGGCTGGGTGGTGGGGGTAGAACCATTACCAGACAGCCCAGAGGTGGCAGTTGCAGTGGGAGCAAAAGAGGGTTGCTCCTCCCCTGAACCCTCATCCATACCCTCTGCAACTGGCACCACCCCCATGCTGTCACTTGGAACGGCACTCTGTAGGAGCATGTATGTTCCTGTGGTGACAACTCAAGTGACTGTGAAGGCCAGAGGTGCCATATCTCATGGGATCACTGCCACCACGACTGACCTTGGACTGATAGTGCACGCACACTATCTTTGAAGTATCTTCTGTCCAGATATCAAAATGAGACCACACACAAGACGTGATCATCTTCGTTCTGGTTCCTGGGGGGGCAGGAGAAGCACGACTGGCAGTCGACCTCTCAATGGTAGTAGTCATAACACTGGAGGAAGGGGTGGGGGTAGCTGGCGCAGCAGAGTGCGTGGGTGTGGTGAGCAGGGACTGAGCTGGTGTGTTAGGATGCATGTTGGCAGTGGGAGAGGGTGGGGAAGCAGGTGCATTAGAATGCATGTCAGAAGAGGGAGAGGGCAGGGCAGCTGGCACATGCATGAGGGAAAGTGCCTGCGCTAGGGAGAGCTGGGCGCTAGAAGGAGCAGCAGCAGTAGAGGTAGCCAGTGGATGGTCTGCTGCACTAGCAGAGGAAGAAGGATCCCTCTCCTTCTCTCCGCTAGTCAGTGCCAGGGAGGAGGAGGCACTCTCCCCCCCCATCCCAGCCTCTTTGGGGCCTTCAAAACACATCCAGAGCCCGTAAACCTGGGTGCGGTTGAGGCTGGTGTGGAGGAGGTCGAGGCCACAGGTGGCCCTACCTCCAGTGTCTCTGCACTGGACTGAGTCGGCTGCCTAGGAAGAGGCTCACCTCTTCCGACACTCCCACTCATGGTATGTCTCTTCTTTCCACGACCGCTCATACCAGACTTTAAATAATATTCAGTCATGAAAAAAGAGGACCACCGACAACAGAGGTTGAGGTGTGGTGATGTGGGTGTTTCCGTGGGTCTAATTTGGGGGTAACTAACTAACCGGGGGGGGGTGATAACTAACTGGGGTGGGAAACTAAGGGGGGGAACTAGGTCTAGGGGTCTGGTGTTAGGGGATGGGGAGGTCTAACTAACTGGTGTTAACTAACTAACTAACTGGGGGAAGTAACTAACTAAGTGGGGTGAACTTGGGGGTCAGATTAGGTCTAGGGGTGGGGGAACTAACTAAGTGGGGGAACTAACTAGCTGGAGGAACTTGGGGGTCGGACTAGGTCTAGGGGATGGTGAACTAACTAAGTGGGGAACTAACTAAGTGGGGGGAACTAATGGGGGAACTAACTAACTAAGTGGGGGAAACTTGGGGGTGTGGTGTTGTGTGAAGGGGTGTGGGGTGAAGAGGTATAGGCTGGGGCTATGGGATGGGGGATGAAGGGTTGGGGGGTGGGGTAAAGGGCTAGGGAATGGGGGCTAAGGGGTTGGGG
>QEPC01013926.1:319236-352983 GCA_003113815.1 Sphenodon punctatus | reverse complement strand
GTGGGGTGAAGGGGTGTGGGGCTATAGGCTGGGGACTAGAGGATGGGACTGAGGATTTAGGGGGGTGGGGTAAAGGGGGATGGGGTGAGGGACTATAGACTGGGGCTAGGGGATGGGGGCTAGAGTAGGGGATGGGGGCTAGAGGTGTGATGTTGGGTGAAGGGCTATAGGCTGGGGGCTAGGAGTTGGGGATGGGGGCTAGGGGATAGGGACTAGAGATGTGGTGTGGGGTGAAGGGGTGTCACAGGGCTGGGTGTGGTGTGGTATGGGGTGAGGGGGGGGTCACTTACCCAGCCGGGTACTTTACTTGCATGTCACATCTGACACGTCACCAACAGTTGCCAAAATCAAAGGTGGCTTGGGTTTTAAATAAAAAAGAGGCAATTTTAATAACTGTGAACTGACAGTGCAGTACACCCTCGTCACAAGAAACAAACATGCAAGACAGTGGCAGGGAGTTCCCTGGGTTAATGGTGCAATACTGGCCAACTGGAACAGTCCCCCTCAAAAAAACCATCTAGCCTTGGGACACCACACCCATACCCAGACATGACCCAACAATGAACGCAGCACCAAAGCACACTGGTGCAAGACAGTGATGGGGAGTTCCTCAGGTTAATGGTGCAATACTGGCCAACTGGGACAGGCCCCTCCCAAAACCATCTAATCTTGGGGAACCCCACCCACACCCAGACATGACCTGACAATCAATGTAGCACCAAATGAAAGCACACTGCTGCAAGACAGTGGCGGGGAGTTCCCTGGGTTAAATGGTGCAACACTGACAACAAATGCAGCACCACTGCTGCAAGACAGTGGTGGGGAGTTCCCTTGGCTAATGGTGTAATACTGGCTTACTGGGACAGGGCCCCCCCACCAACAACCATCTAGCCTTGGTGCACCCCCTGACGACAACAACACTACAATCAATTTTCCAAATCCACCTGCACCTCAAGACACAAACTCCAGCCAAAACTCTCAGGGCACCCCCATTCCCCATCCCCACACATTGCATAACATAACCAAACCCCTCATGGCACAGGCAGGCACAGACCTCACATGACACTACAGCAGCAACTTGCAAGCATTGCAAGGCTTGGCCTAGGCAACCCATGGCTGAATCTTCAGCACCACAGCACCCCCACCCAGCTACACAAAAATAAAATTGACACCCCCACAAAAAAATAATCAAACAGGCCACACCAAAACCTCAGCCTTGGGGCACCCCCACCCCCAGACATGAGGTGGCACACACACCTCACTATGGAGGAGCAAGCCACATTTTCCTGCTCCCACATTGGCAGAGCCTCAAAGCCTCCTACTGCATGTTCCACCATGGCCTGGCCTCATGGCCTGCATGCACGCACGCACGCACGCACGCACGCACGCACGCACGCACACACACCATGGGATCCCAAGACACAAGTATAGGACCCAATTCCATTACTTAGTTTCCCTTGCTTAGGGGCACCAGGGGGCACCAGAAACCTTAAAACCCCAAAAGAATGCATCACTTACCAACAGTCACACGCACACACACTTCCAGCAGTCTGTGGCATTCCTTCCAGGATACCAAACCTGCTGTAGAATGACTTTGAAGCCCAAGGTCCCAGAAGGGGAAAAAAAATGCTACGTGGCAATTGGCCAGCACAGTCAAGTGCACACCCCCTACTCACATCCTTTCCCTCCTCTAAAAAGCTTAGGGAAGCTTCAGGATTGGATGCCTTTTTTTAATTAAAAAAAGGCAACCAATCCAAGGCAGGGTAAAAAAAGGCACCAAATGTAACAAGTTGCCACAGGGAGGGACTCAAGGGGACTCAAGGAAAGAAAGAACACAAAAAAGCTGTGCCCAGACTCATTTGAAAAACAGATCTGAGACCAATACAAAAAATCTGGTATGGCCGGTTTTACTGGATCTCAGATTTAAATCAGGTACAGCCAAATATCGGCAATACTGGATCTTGGCAAAACTGGTATTTCCACCCCTACCTTTTATATTTAAAGCTCCCTCCATGGCACGGTCCTTTTCTGCTCAACATTCCTAGAGTCGTAGCCAAACTTCCAGAATGCACTTAAAGATTCTCAGGCTCCACTCCAAAGAATTTTTAATTCACAATAATTTTGCAAAAATGTTCAGGGCATGCAACTGCACATAAGTTAGCAAACTAATGTACACACCTCTGAAAAGAAGAGGCGTCACCAGTTGAACCCAGTTTTCCTTGATGATGATTCCACTATGAGTTGTAAATAGCACATAAAAGGCGTTGTGGTTCAGCAGTTGGGACACTGACCAGGAGAACCAGACTGTAGTCCTGCTTCCACCACTGACTTGTTGGAGAATCACTTAACTTCATATGTCTCAGTTATCCAACATGCAAAATGACTGCAGTACAAAGTCCAATACACCCAGACCTTTCCATATCAGGATTCTTTTTTTATTCCCGAAATGCTTTAAAGACAGGGATCCATGAATTCTACACTGCTGAGCCCACAGCCACTTTTCAGAAGTTGACGCTTAGCCAAATTCTTCCAGAAATTGCCTCTGCCAACACAAAATTATAGCCTGAGTTGGAAGCACACCCAATGAGATGCTTTCACTGTCAGCTGCTGGTAGTTATTCCTGGGGCCCCTATCACAGCTACTGAAGAGGGGCAAGCTAATGAAATGAAAACACAAAATACCTTAACCTCTCTGAGAGGTGTGAGTGGTATTTTGTGGTTATTTTTTATTCGTTTATTTATTCTAATTTATACCCCGCCCTCCATTTAAGGTTCACGGCAGTTTACAGCATATAAAAAGCATAATTTTAAAATTTCTTAAAATTTTAAGAAATGAGATGTCCAAGATGGATGGGTTTGTATGCTGGGAAATTCATCCACACAATTTGGGCTCTTTAATAAATTTGCATAATTCATTCTGTATGCAGAATTTGTTTTTCTTGGTTGAAAAATAAGATTCTTCCCCCCCCCCCAATTCCACTTCAATACTTTATCATTCTTTATTTACTTATCTATTCATTCGAATTTATACCCCACCATTCTCCTAAGGTTCAGGGTAGCTTTTATGATCTCCCCATATCTGAACACTTCCCTAATAATCATATTCCCAAGTGTGCCCAGGTATGGAGAATTCATAACAAGATTTGCCCTTTGTTTTAAATACTCTGAGACTTTTAAATAAAAACACATAGTAAAGACTGCTTTCCCTCTGACATAGGACATTTAAAAATGAGACAGCATTTCTCCCAGACGTCCGCATCCTGGAGAAACAAACTTGGGGGGGGGGGTTAGTCGTTCACCTCAGCTTCCAGAAGTTGGTTGGGCACCACTGGAAACAGCAGGTGCCAAGGAACTCCAGCATGTTTCGAGATCTGGACTTGTAAGTCCAGATCTCCAAGCATGCTCAAGTTCCCCAGTGCCTGCTGTTTCCAATGGTGCCCGGATGACTTCCAGTAGCAGAATGAACACCTAACACCCCTCCACCCCACATGCAACTTTGTTTCTTCTAAACTGAAAAGTCTGGGAGAAACGCTGTCTCATCTAAAAACTCCCTTAATCATACTTACTTATTCACTTATTTTATTAAGCGTGGCCATAGGCCATTGCTTTAACAAACAAATACATAATACAAATCCATGAAATACAAAAATAAGCCCTACACCATGTAGGGGATAGAAATTAACAAACAAGAAGATATAAAAACCTATAAAATACTTAAATCCCTGGTTAGCTGCACAATAGAGTAAACTCAAAATTTACTAATACCTACTACAAAGGGGCCAAGGTATATAAAGTACAAGAAACTAACATACGACATTCCCCTACTATAAAAGGATGGTTAGTCCCAACAGGGCAATAGCAAATCCCAAGGGGGCAGGTAAATTAACCAATTAAATTTCATTTCCTCAATGTGGCCATAAACCATTACTAAAATGCGAAATACAAAGACAATACAAATACAGTACACCAAGGTCGCCACACAGAAGGGTATAATGCCAACCATAGTAACTAGGAAAAATAAACTAAAATATATGGATTCAATGAATAAAAACAATACCAAAATACAATAACAAAATAGAAAATTCAATACCTTATTAAAATTTGGACTAAATAGGTACCCAAATTGAGCCAGAGCTTGCTCAGAACATAATTAACTGTGAGAGTCAAAAGAACCCTATAGTTCAAAAACAATAAACAGAGCAGATCAGTATTACCAGAGCTAGTTCATCGATACAAGGGTCAAGCTAAGAAAATTTTATGGCAAAGGAGAGTCTTGGAGGGAACAAGGCCAGAATGCCAAAAATTTTTGGCGAAGATGAAATGCCTGCACCAGGAAAGAGGCAACCTGTGCTATAGCCTGGGAGCTAGAAGTGTCCAATAAGTAATCCAAAAGGGCACCATCTGTTCTTCCAGGCAGATGATCCAACAAAGGGTTCAAAAACTTAGCTCTGGGAACATCATATAGGTGGCAGGTCAATATAATGTGCCCTACAGTTTCAACAGTAAGATGGTCAAAAGGGCACAGATGTTCTAAATAAGGTACCCCCTGGAATCTCCCCTCCAGGACCTGGGAGGGGAAAACATGCATACGGGTCCGAAAACAAAGGAGTTTTGCCCGCATAGAGATGGAGGACAACAAATACTTCGCTGGCTGACCCTGGTCGGGGAGTCAAGCCAAATACAAGTTTAGATCGGGAGAGGCCCTAATTCGAGTGATTTCAGACTGCCTTTCTATATCAATAATTCTTATTATGGCCTCCTTCACCCGAGCACCCAGAGGTTTATGGGCCAAGTAATCTTTAGAGATCCCCATTGCTAGAAGATTCCCATCCATCAATTTAAACCAGACCATGATTTAGATGTGTATGATTCCACTGAAGCCAATTGAGCTGTCAGCAAAAAGCCTAGCAGCCTATATAAGGGCGATTCTTTTATCCTATGCAAGTTAAACTGTTCTAGTAGTTTTCAAAGTCTAATGTTTCAGCTGTGTTCCTGAAAAAGTATAGAATAAGGCTGAAATGAGAACGTGATCACATTCTAGCAAGAACAGGTCAGATTCTCACACACCCTGGCCAGATCTCACGCATTCTCAAGAGCGTTTTTGAAAATCCCATGAGATTCTCAAAAAACTCAAGCAACATTCTGTGTATGCACAAAATGACCACTGTAGCCATTCTATGCATGTGTGACTTCTGGTGGCCATTTGGTGACTTCTGGTGGTCATTATGCACACGTGCACCCCCTCAGCAGTAATTTTTCACATGCGCAGACTGTTTGGGGGGCTGTTGGAGAATCTTGCGAGAATGGCAGCAAGAACACTTATTCTCGTAAGAGTCTCAAGCCGGAGAATCTCAGTGACAACCCCATTCTCACTGTGATTTTCAAGGGCCTTGAAAACTTGTTTCATCCCTAGAATCGAACTGGGCAGGGCTGGCCTTAGAAGTGGCTGGTTGCCATGGGCCCTGCACTTTGTGGTGGGTAGTCCAGTCCAGGAAGGCACTGCCCCTGGAGCCCCATTACTGCTGTCTGGCCCTGGGATCACCAACAACTCTGCTGCTCTTCTGGTGGGGCCCTGCCACTACTCCTGAGGAATGAGACAGTGGCAGATCTCCTGGGGACCCTGGAGAACTGTGAAGAGCTCCCCATGATATGAGTAATTAATGGAACAGGATATGAATGGGATAATGTGGGTGAACTTCTAAACCTGAAGTGGAGCCAGTTTACAGGGCAGGGTAGGTAAGATATGTTATTTCCCTGCATATTTATCTTTACATATAGCATCTATAAAAAATGCTATAAGCATACTGACCTTTGTTTTGTAGCTCCTGATGCTCCGTATACTCATTGGAAACAGACTGTCTTCTACTTAGAAGACTACTTAACTGTGAGAAGAGGAGAAGAAATCTATGGTACCATATCCATGAAGCCAAATGATAAAAATGTGGTAAGTTGAGTTTGTTGACTCTAATTTGTAACTTTAGGAGAATATGGAGACAAAGGTCACAATCTATTTCTTTTGGAAGAGTTCCCACTGAAGCTTGCAGGGAGAAAGAGGAATAGGTGGTTTGTAGATTGATCCAGAGTAGATTAGAGGATAACTTCTTTTTGATCAAATTCTGTTGGCAATGACATGCCTGAGGAAGGGCCTTTTGTGGCCTAAAAGTTTGTGTCCTCTCACCAACAGAAGTTGATCTAATAAAAGCTGTGGGCCGCATTTGGCCCCTGGGTGTGAGGTTCCCTCCTATTCCTTCTTTAAATGACCAATTAGTTGCAGGTGTTGACCATCTCAACCTTACAAAAAGCCTTGCAACAACTTACAATGGGGCACACATCCCTCCCCAAGGACCTCACCCTGAAAACACTTAGGGAAGTCTGTTACAGCACTAAACAGCTGATTGGAGGTTACCAGCGGATCAAATTGCCAGGTATAGCGTGTCTAATTTGGTGGAACTGGTGGTTTGGAAATTAGGAAGTTAATTAAAAGGGAATCAGACTGTATTCAGTCTTGGTGAAATGAAGTACTATCCCACCTCTGAGGCTGTACTACAATTTCCTAAGCAGAATAAAGAAAAATGATTGAATGAGCGCATGCAAACTAATTAAAGTCTTACTTACATGTTAACGTTGACATCTTCGTTACAGCGTGACCTGGATTTCACAGTAGACTTGGATTTTAAAGGGCAGCTGTGCGAAACATCTATATCTAATGACTACAAAATGCGCTAGCAAGAGATCCTCTCGACACAGGGAAAGAAACAATCACATCAAACCTTGATCTGCTGCACTTCAAGCTAGGAACAATTGTTTGCAGGACTATTACCTTGGGCTCTAGAAAGTCGATTCTTCGATAGAAAAGTTGACAACTTAATCCCTTCCACTGGTAGCACGAAGAGGTGGGATTCTAATATGAATGTACAGTATACAGAACCGTAGCTTTTGTCAACCATATAGGCAAAATAAACAACAAGTTTCAAATACTCTGGTTAACTTTAGGATGGCAAAAGACAAACATACAAATTGTATTACTTACTGTGAATTTCTGGTTCTTCCAAGTTTTGCATGCTCCAAGCAATTAGGGCAATTTTTCTTACAATAGAAGACCGTTAAGACACACTATCATGATAGCATTACTGAACTTATATTCAGTAGAGTATGTGTTACACTGTACATCAGAAGGGTTCTTTTGCTTCAGAATAGGAATTTGTTTTGTGATTCGTATTTTTCTTTTTCCATTCAACAGCTAAGTTAACAGTACAAGCTCTGGTATTCATCTAGCCAGGGAGATAGTCTTGCTTTCATTCACTGCCCTCCACTGTAGCTTTGGGGAATATTACATGCTGAATGTTTGTGTGATTTAGAAGGTAATAGAAAATCAGAAGCTATTTTCTAGAGTATCAGTTGAGAAATAGAGGCCTTTTATTTCCAATATTGATTTTGATCTCTTTTCCTAGACAGACACCCATCTGTTGTTTTGAAATCAACGTCTAACCTTTCATCATTTGGAAATCTTTTTGTGATCAGTTGTCCTAGCTGGAAATTGCATGATACCCTCTATTATTTGTCAAAACCGTATTTGATTGTGATGCGTGCCAGGCTTTTAAAATGGTAGCCAATTTGTGCTCATTGGTTACATTTTAATTCTTCTCTCAGTAACCATCCTTATGCAGGGTTGTTTTAGTTCGGAACAAACAGAAGGTTTCTCTTTATTCTTCTGACAGTGTTTTAGATGGATCACTTTAAGTTGCAATGTTAGTACTTCAAGAGTGCAGTGGTAACTATTTGCTGAAATGGGGTAATGTTATAAAACAAAAAATTGTGGTTTCAGGTATTATGGAAATGTCTGTAGCTTTGCTCTACTCCCATCTACATATTGTTTCATTTTGAATATATTAAGCCTAGAGTTAAAATATGAACTACTTATATTCCCTGCTATGTATTTATCCAAATGTTTTCCCTATAGATAAATGTGGGGCATTTAATCACCAGTAATTTATTAAATGTTGCATCATTGTCATCTATGTGTCTTCCAGCTGCTGCTGATATTAGGCAAAAAATAATGTGGGGTTTTTTGGTCATGTATTTGATAAAATGGACTAGCTTCCTGTCTGAAATAATTTCTTCTCAGCTGCAAATGAAACAGACTAGAGTTGTGAAAAGCTAACAGTGTCGAAGGTGTCTGTAAAAGCTTTGTTAGGTTCCTGTTCTGCCAATATAATGACTGTCAGCTTTTAATCTTTTAACAACATTTTTTTTAATTGTTTCTCCACCCACTTCATTAGAGAGATGTACATTTTCTTATGGTCTTGGGATCATGGTACATGGTATCTATGTAGAATGAAATTAAACTGTAATTTGGCAGTAAGATGAGTTGCTTACTGTGCGTTTAATTATGATTCATTTTAAACATATTTTGCTGTTTTTTCCCCAATCAGATTTCAATGACTTTTCTCATCATGAGCGCAGACCTTACTCCTCAAATACTCCTTTGAAAACTCAGGCTGCAATATTCAGACCTGTTTCTCTGGAGAAATCCCCTTGATTTCAACGATTGCAGTCTATGATTTCAAAGATTCTGAGTAGGGTTGTTCAGAGTAGAAAAATAAAATTTGCAAGTATTCTCTGAGGGTCCGAGGAGTGGTCCCAAGACTTCTGGCCAACAAATCATGGTCCCAAGTGACACTACCAGAGTCATCTTTCAAAAAGGCTGAGCATGCTCAGTTGTTTATTTTTTTTAACTTTCAAACTTATCAGCCAGGAAGAGGCCATGCATCGTGCGGGACCCCTCCAGAAGGTAAGTAACCCACCCCTGACCCCCCAATAGGTCACCCACTAGTCCCCCCATTTCCTGGCCCCCACTGGCCTATTCCCTCCCCAGCCATTGGGGACCAGGAAAAGGGGAGCAGGGGCTTGGCACTGGCCTCCGGCCCTTGCTTCCCTCTCCTCTGGCCCCCTTCCCTACACTCAGCCAACGTTTGGCTGAGTTCCAAAGACAGAGCTGGGGCCTTTCCTCAGAACTTTGGAACTTGGGAAACCAGGCCGAATACACCGGTCCTCCGTGTTTCCTAAGGAAAACTGAGGACAGAGTTTCAGCAGTAATTCTGAGTGCAGCCAGTGCATCCACTTTAGTGCATCTGAGTGCATCCACTTTAGTGAATGGCGGATTGCACCCTCTCCATACTTCCTTGCATAGTCAACATTAGGCCCCCCTCTCCCCACCGAAAGAGGCTCAAGTATGGAGGGGTATCTTCTTCCCTCAACTCATGCAGTGGATGACACAAACTGGCACTGCTCATTATTGCATCTACAACTTAAATGATATGCAATGCCATTTCAGTCAACATAGGTCTAGAATTGCAGACATGGGAATACAAGACCATACCTCCCAAGAGTCCCTCTTTGGGTGCTGAATCCAACTGTCCCTCTTTCAGTGGCCAAAGGCCTTTTTCAGGAAACAAATTCTGGAAACAAATCCACATGGGAATTCCATGCGACACTCTCAAATTGCAAAAGCAGCTGCAAAAACAAATTTGGCTGATCTGCTTTCGGGCTGATTCTAAATAGCCCTTCCATTTCCGTGGAACAATCTGCAGAAATGGAATTATATATTTTTTTGCACATGCACAAAATGGCCAAAGTTATTGCAGTCATTCCGATCGGAAATCTGGACAGAATCCCATCTGTTCTTACTGGAATTACTGAACCGCCCATTCATGCGAGAATCAGAACACAGGCGGAATTCCTGTTTCAGACTTATTCAGTCTGCCGGCAACATCTGCTGTCTCTTTCCGGTCGGGAGTGCCACTGGCAGTCTGCAGGAGAGCTGTGTTGGCAGCAGCTCTGGGTAAGAACGTGGGACAGCTGCCAGCAGAGCCATTGGTGAACCTACACGTTTCCCAGCACATATGAACATCTGCCGAGAGAGTTCCCCAGTATTGCAACCCACTTTGCTACAGGCATGGATTATTGGACACAGTCCCCCACCCACTGAAGACAATGGCTCAGCTCCGATTGAATTTAGCGAGTGGAGGAAAGTGCCCAATACGTTGTTGATACACCCTTAGCAATTTTATTCTGCCTTTGTGTATTTGACAACGTTTTGCATATTCTCAGTTTTCCTTGTTGCTTCTGTGGGTTGCACAGCAACAGGAAAGGGGAAAAAAAGTGGGGTTTTTTGTTTTTTTTTAAAATAGCACACACCTATATGCACACAATTATTTATTTTGTTTTATTTTGGTCCATTTCTATCCCACTCCCTCCTGCTCACACGGCAGCTCGGGGCGGCTCACAATCACAAAACAAGATGGGGCGATTCCGGGTCAAGTATTATATGCGAAACAACTGAGTGGGTTTCAGTTTGATGATTTAGCTAAGTTGATTTGAATCCATTGATAAAGCTTGACTGCCTCCATGGAGTCTGGGATGTCATCAGTCGGCGGAATACACTGGAGCAGAAATAGCTGTGGAGACTGAATCACAGCCAAACCTCTAACTGGTACTGGAGATGGAATTTTGAAAGTGGCAAAAACTCCCATTTCAACCCACCTTTTCCTTTCAGCAGCAGTGAAAACTGTGACCTTTACTAAAGAACTGCTTTTTGGGCCTGCTCAGGCTGGTGTGGGCAGAGGAGTAAATTCTATTCACTTTGGACTCCAATGATACTCCTTCAGCATATACTAGCCTGATGGAGAGTCCCAATGAAATGAATGGGATTTGTGCCCATACTAACTGCTACTTCATGGGCTTATTCCTCCAAACAATTGTGCTGGTTATAGTTTGTACCTCATAGACTCAAAATCTAACTTCTCAATAAACCACACGCAGTTGTCGGCCTTCATTTCAGCACAATGTGCTACAAGGAGATTTAACTTACAAAGTCAACATTGTCTTTTCACATTTATGGTACGTGGGTAAGGTTACGACAACAGTATGGGTTTGATACTACAGTTCAGAAACATGCAACTAAATGCCTACGTCCATTTACAAAGCTTTGATTTTTGTCAATTAATTCTTCCACACCACACACACAAAAATGAAGCAAAATAAAAGAAAGATGATCAGACAGTGAGATGTTGTTGGGTGATGATGGAGTCTGACATCAGCTCAAGGCTGACACTGTTGCTTGGGCAGGCAAGACCACCCTTGCCCATGTACACCAAGGATAATTTCAGACGTGATGGGCCCAGAGGCCCGCCATGCTGAACCACGGACTGGGATCCGTTTTGGATCTGGAGGGGGAGTCGGGGGGTGGGACTGCACGTGGAGGGGGTGGGCGGGTGCAGAGGCCAATCTGGCCGCTGTGCCTGATCCCGTCCCGTGGTCGGGATCACAATTCGGGCCGGCTGAAGGTAACAGATGTTACTTTTGGCCGATCCCGGATCGTGGTCACCGTGATCACGGTTGGGGCCCGATCCTACCACGATTCTGGACCTCCAGGTGACCGGAGGTCTAGAATCATGGTCATTGTGATTCCCGCTGGAGGTTCACTGGGGTGAACATCTGGCGGAACGCACAACAGACATTGTGGGACAAACGGTCACCACAGGGGATTCACTGTGGTTGACCATGGTCTTGTAACATCTGAAATTACCCCAAGTCACACAATTAGACTAACCCCATAGGACATGGATGTGACCTTTTGTCACATTGGGTGTTTTTACACACACATTACTCCTGCATGTTTGCTGTTACATCCTGAACTTTCTGTGTGTCTAAATCACTCACCCAGATCTTCAACATCCGGCTCTTTGAACTTCTGCATAGAACTTCTACCAAAATATATGTGTGTAAAAAGTTCTCCTGGTAAACTGCTTTGCTCCAGGCAGCTGTGGTCACTTGGTTTCCATGGCAGCCTGTCACGTCTACAGCTGCAGCTACTTTAGGCTGCTTCAGGGAAGTGTTTGTGTGAAGAATGCATCCTGGAACTGCCTCAGGGCAGAGTGTGTGTGTGTGTGTGTGTGTGTGTGTGTGAGAGAGAGAGAGAGAGAGAGAGAGAGAAGAATGCATCTGGAACTTACTTGTGGACTTGTAAACCCAGAAGACTGAAAAATTCAGAACTTTAAGGTGTGTGTAAAAAGGCCCATTTTGTCAGAAGTGGTGTTCTTGTCTCTTCCAGCAGGAAAAAAGACAGAGACAGATGAGTGATGAAGGGTCTTATACCAAACTGTTTGAATCCCTTGACTTTATTTTTAAGCCTTCCAATTAAATAACAATAATGCAGGTGTCAGCTGGGAATTATGAAACCAAGTTTTCACCTTAACTCCTTTTTAGCATAGTTTAAAAAAAATCTGACCGAACCCCAGGAAGCCAGCTCATCTTAGCAGCACACAATAGCCTGTCTACAGCAGCAGCAGCAGAACCTTGCACTTCCATGAATCCCAGAGACGCCACAGCAATATATCTCAACCCGGGACCAGAGTCAAGTAGCTCTTGACAGCAAAGAAGGGATGGAGGCCAGGCAGCAAAGATTATTTTGCCCTGGGCAGCAGAATAGCAAGGAACAGCCCTGTGTCTCACACACAAAAGTAGCTATTCGGTTTTGGTGTTAAACACACATGTGGTCATTACATCTGTATGTACAAACATGCATTTTGCTACTTGTTTGCTATGGGTTTTCTGAACTCAGACACTTGCAAGTAAAACAGGTAGCATCTCCATTGTGCTTTGGCTAAGCAGGGGGTGGGGTGGTAGGGCAGAAGACCAAACAATAAACAAGTAGGGAAAGGGATTTGCAAAGTGAAGGGAAAGAAGCCTAGTTTCACTTTCACAGGATGTGGGGGAAGGGACTGGGTACATTGTACCCAGGGATGACATCATGACCTGGGAAACAGATGGTGAGAGGGCACTATTGGGTAGCCATAAACACACAGTGTGGCATAAGCATCTGTTCAACCAGGTACACACCCAGGAAGATGTCTGTCATCAGTTTCCATACGGGGTGGATTTGCACTACAGCTGAAACAAGTTGCCACTGTAGTACCCATGGGTAATAGTCACATTGTTGGGTACTATGGCCGGAGCCCGGTGGGATACTCAGTTACTGATCAGGTACCTAAATACCTGGAAAAATCAGTAATTGCCACTGCCAATTTACTGATTTTCCAGTTACCGATCGGTAATTTGGGAAGGAAAACCAAAACATCCAGATCAGAAGTCGACATTCTGTGGGCCCAAATTGGGTACTGATTAGTGCCTGGAATTTTGGGGGTCGCTTCTAGTACCGGAAATTTGAGCGGTATCCCCACTATTGCAGGTACTGATTTCAGCACACGTTTCTCGCTCTGTGCCCCATTCCCCCTCCCTTCCGCCAGTGCGAGTTAGGCTCATCTCCAGTGTGAAGCTGATGTGACAGCAGAACCAAGTTCTTTGACAGGATTTTCCTCTGCTGCTTTAATCACACCCTCTCCTTGCAGAACTATGAAACATCAGTCCAGGAAGGGCTCCCACCGTTCATTCAGGTTAGCGACAATTTGCCATGTTGATCTGGAAAGGGAAATATTTTAACATCAAACCAGTAGTATATTTTCCACACTTATTGGCATGACAAATCAGCGATTCGCTAATGAGACCCTGATTAAAGGAAACCACTGTTTACTTCCATTTTTGACTGATTAGCCCATAATTGTCGTTATCATACCACCACAGCATCTCAATTAGCGCAAACAGCTCATTTATTTTTCTAACGGGACGGATGTACTGAGACAAGTGGTGTTTTAGCAGGCACATGAATGTGACAGGTTGTGTTAATATGCTTCAGGGTTAATGGTGTGGATTTACAGCATCACAATGGACTTTAAGAGGCAAAACAGGATCTCTTATTCCATACATGACAGAAGAAGAAAGCTCAACCCGTGGTGTCTCCTGTAAATTAATCCAAGGAGGAGAAGGTGGCTTTGGCAGTTACTCAGCAGTACAATCTCTGGCAAGGGGGCTGTGTTGGGCTGCTACTGACAGCAAGTACAGCTAAGCCAAGAAGATGCAAGAACACATGTCCAATGGCCTTTTTTAAAAAAAATGACTATTTCCTATTGGAGCTGGTTGGGTTAGTGCAATTGATCAAGTTCATCACATTGTTTTAATTCTGCCCCCTGACTGGATGAGAACCGAGGAGCACTACCAGCATGATTGGTGGCAGCTTAGCAACAGGGGGGAAAGGAGTCACAGCCCCACTAGAAATTCCTGTCCCATTAGTGCATGAAGTATTGAACAGCACACGGACTGGGAACTTTGTTCAAAAAGTTCAGAGGAAGGGAGCTCAGCTTCCTGCACCTTCAGACAACTTTTCTCTAAGACAGGCTGCTGCTGAGCTGCCTACTTGAGTGTGGTATATAGCTACAAGGGGCTCATTGATAAGGGGGTGGGGAGGCTCATTGGTGGAGAGGTTCCCTGTTGTCGCCAGTGGCGCCAGTGCTGCCGACAACAGGGCGCACGTCACTTCTGGCAGCGCAGGGAGCATGTAAACACTCCCCACGTGGCTTTTCTCTCAACGCAGGACTCAGGAGGCACTTTTCAGCGCCTCGTTTAAAAGCGACCTTAGTCTGAAGAAATTGCCCCTGTTTGTCATACAGCCTGGCACCTCCTTCCTGCCAGTACTACTGTCCTAGGTACAGGCGTGGACTGCATTCAGCCATCTACAACTTCCAGACCACACCGCCATGGCTGACTGGCTCCTGCTGTGGAATAGCTGTCATCTTGTAGTTATTATTACTGAAGGAGACTATAAAAACAATGAACACTTAATGGGGAAAACTGTAAAGACAGCATGGCTGGTTTGGTCCTATTTTTGAGTAGAAGACCGTTTAGTAGGGCTATCACTTTCCTCTGGGCTTTGCCCCTGGAGGGGTGGGGCTGCATGGGGGAGGGGAAAGGGGGGAGCAAAAGGGCTGCCCTGCCCCTACTTTCTGACATAAATCCTTCCCCCTCACTTTACATAACATTTTGACGTCACATCACCCCTCAGGAGGTGGGGGCCACATTGGAAGGGGGGGGGCAAAGAAAATGGCATGCTGTTTCTGACCTGCCCCTGCCCCTTATAGAGCACTGTAATTTCATGACACTCCATAGGGGTGGGGTCCCATCAGAAAAGGGACAGGATAGTTCCCTGGCCCATCTCGAGGCTGGACTACTGTAACGCGCTCTACGTGGGGCTTCCCTTGTTCCTGGTCCGGAGGCTGCAGCTAGTGCAGAATGTGGTGGCGGAACTCCCTTCCGGAGGAAGCTCGCCTGGCCCCTAGCCTGTTGACATTCCGGCGAAGTTGCAAAACCTGGCTGTTCGCCCAGGCCTTTGGGAAGAGTGGGACGGTAGGGTGAGGTTTTTTTTAGCTCCCCCACCTATCTACTATTTATTATCTTATTTGTTATTTTAGCCCTGTTTTAATGTTATATTATATTGGATGTTTTAAACTGTTTTTATTATGTTTTTATGGTTGTAAGCTGCCCCGGGCTGCTTTTGTAGGAGGGGCGGGGTATAAATTCTCGAAATAAATAAATAAATAAATATCTCCTTTCTGATATGGCTGCCCCTGGAAGACCTGGTTTGTGGGTTTTGGCTAACTTGGAGAAATTGGGGTTTTCCTCACAAAACCTATTGTTTAGTTTGACTCCCCTTTAAAATCCCCCCCCCCCCCATGGAACAGTAGGTGCTAACTTTAGTTCCTACTCCACTCCACTTTGGTTCCTACTCCACTGTTCCTACTCTGAATGTTCCCAGCTCCTCCGGACCCAATAAAAATGTCAGTCCTCAGTTGTCAATGTTTATGAATACTCACAGGTGTGAAGGCAAAATTCATTTTCTCTGACCTTGCATCTTGTCTCTGACAACAGCCAACTTTGGCTCCTTCAGAGGACTGCACCCCAGGTCATACATACTGCAGTGATCTATTCCGTTCACACCCAGGCCCCAGAAATCTGGAGCCTCACCAACTTGTCTAGTAGACATTTATGGACCTGTCCTCTAAAAACCTAGCTAACCCAGTTGCCTTCACAGCACAGCCCCTTCTAGCAATCAGGCTGAGGCAGACACTATCTCCCTAGGACAGGCATAGCGGTGAAGATGCATTTGCTGCTGATTTTGTTTTAAAAGGATACTAAAGTTACTCACCTTTGTAAGCCCTAGGGCAGGGACTGTGTCTATTCAATTACTTTGTAAAGTGCCAGGTACATTGCTGGCACTATATAAATGTTTGCTAATAATAATAATAATAATAATACAAAATAATAATTTAATTCTGCCTAACTTGAAGGACATTAACACTCAGACACTTGATGCTTTGTGCCAAGAAAAAACTAAAGGAGAACATACGTGGTGGAAGAGTATGGGTGCAGCCACATGGGTTTGGGCAGGGCCTATCCTCATACGGCCTGTGGTGGGCAATTGCTGTGGCCACACTTTGGGTCAGCGCAGAGAGCAGGGCTGATGGTGTCCCGCACCCGTGGGGAAGCTGAAATGGTGGGATCCTGTTGGAGGCCGCACCAGACCCTGGGGCGGGTTGAGGTTCAGGCTACGTGGCTGGCCACCCAGTCTCGCCCCACCCTCAGCCTGCCCACTCTCTCACCCCTGGGTGGGATGTGGCTACATGGGACTGGAGGCAGCACTTGCTGCTCAAAGCCCTGCGGCAGACCTCGCTACATGGCAGGGCAGACACGGACCAGTCACATGAGCAATGGCGCGCTACCGAAAGCTTACCCCACTTTGGGTAAGGCTGTGACACGATGCATCCCCAGCCTTTTTCCGAGGATGCTGGGCATAGCAGCTAGCTGCCTTCCCCCACCATGCCGTGTGGTGAACATCTGGCAGCTGCTGGCCATATGATGGACTGCATCGCACAGTAAGGCTGCCCAGTGTAGTCTAATGCTGCCTGAACCGCAGTACTGGCTCATGTGGCTGCACCTCAAGGTTCAAAATTTGTGTAAATACTTAAGTTGTTATTTCTTTTTTTATTCCATTTATCCACCTCTAATGAGCTATCTCAAAAGGTACCTGCCTGTTCTTGGGGCAATAAGTGAAAGACTGGGACCCAATAATTTATCAAGAATCAGCCCTATAGACGTAGAATTTCAAAGCACAAAGTTTTTTAAAAGATCATTTAGCCAAATAATCTCTACTCTTGAGCTAGGTTTTGGCTAGTCAAGCCCCTTGCCCTAATGCAAAATCTAGTCTGGGCTACCAGGTAGCCAATGGAATATAAATTAACTGAGCTGCAAGGGACGTCAAGGGTCATTTAGTCCAGCTCCCTGCACCAACACAGGATTCACCAGAATCAAACTCTCTGCCCACACAGAAAAATCCACTCACAAGAAAGAGAAGCTATAACCAAATTCTGTCCGAAGTAGAGACTGAAAATGACCAGAGCAGACTGATCATGTTGCACTGATCAGCATTGATACATAGCGAGCAGCATTTCTGGTCTCTTCCATCTTGGGGTGGCTGCCATTAAACCAACACCACTCTGCCCCCAGCAGCCTGCAGGCAGAGCAGTGGGTGACATGTTTGCCAGGAGGGGGTGCAAGAGAGTGCTGTTGCCCTCCCGACCCCACCCCTCCCAAGTGCTGTGATGTCATCATGCTTGGAAAGGAACATGGCCACGTCAGAAAGGGGGGGGGGGACCCCCTTCATCCTGTCCTCTTCTGTCATGAGCTTTTCTGAGCATCATGACTTCATGATACTCAGAAGGGGACATGGTCAAGCAGAAGGGGGTGGGGGTAAAGGGGACATGGTCAAGCAGAAAGGGGGGGGGCACCTCCCAAACATATTTCTGCCAGCACCTTTGGTGGACAATTCCATGTTTCCTGGTACTTGTGTAAATAAATGCAATGTTGTATCCTTTCTGTGGGCATGGAGAATGGATGGCAGCACCCTCAGATTTCCCAGTCTGTGAAATGAACACTTACATTTCTTAGTAAAGTGTTTGTAAGTGCACAAACAGTAAGTATTAAATATTATTATACAATAGCCAAAATTCCCTCCACTGTCTCGGTTAACAGAGAACAGAATCTGTCCTGATCAATTTGAGCATGAGAGATGGAGGGGATACAAAAGCTGGATGAGAAACATGGGTGGAGAAGTTAGGGGATGAGTCATGGGGTCTTTGATGAGCCCATTATCTAGGTATCTGCTCCTGCTCCTGCTCTTGTACGTTTTCACAGTCTTCAATGGATGTAACAGAAATAGACGTGGTTAGGCTTAGGTCTTTTGTTTTTTAAGTAGCAAAAGAGCAGGTGTTATTTTGAGTTGCATTAACAGGTGTGTATGAAGACACAAGAAATGGCTGTTCCACACACCTCAGCACCCAGCTGGACTAGCGTGTCCAGATTTGG
Organism: Sphenodon punctatus; assembly: GCA_003113815.1. Lineage (NCBI taxonomy): Eukaryota > Metazoa > Chordata > Lepidosauria > Sphenodontia > Sphenodontidae > Sphenodon > Sphenodon punctatus. Next base: position 334,672 of record QEPC01013926.1, on the reverse strand, counting down.
ATTCCTCACTTTAAGGAGAACAGTGATAAAGTGGAAAAAGTTCAAAAGAGAGCAACAAAAATGATAAAGAGCTCGGGATGCAAAACCGATGGGAAGAGGTTGAAGAAACTAACAATCTTTGATCTACCGAAAACAAGACCAAGAGGGACTTGAGGACAGTTTTCAAATCTATAAGAGGCTGCTACAAGCAAAATAGGACCCAGTTGTTCTGTGTGGTCACTGAGGCCAAGAAAAAGGAAATGGGCTTAAACTGGAGGTGAAAGGAGTTAGGCTAAATCTTCGGAAGAGTTTTCCAACCATAAAGGAACAGGTAGCCAATGGAACAGATTCCCAAGGGAAGTTGTGGAGTCCCCATCACTAGAAGTCCTTTAAATAGTTTTGATAAGTTCCTCTCAAGGATGGTGTAGGCACAGATGCAGGTACAGATGGCGCTGCTCAAGGGAAGAGAGAAGAACTAGATGATCTTTTAAGTTACCCTGCAGCCCAAAACTCTATGGGGCTATAAGCTTCCATGGAAGGCAACATTCTACATACAAATATGTAGCAAGAAAGACAATATATATAGAAACATGCGTAATAGGAGAGTCATAATGTCAACTCAGTGCCCCCATGTCTCTTTTCCTCTGCATGGACAGTTGGTTTAATAAGAGTCAATTGCTTTATTAACATAAAACATACAGAAGTCCTGTCACAGAAGAGTTACTCCAGTGATTAATGCCATGTGTCAAACAGATGAGCAACAGCATCAATGAAATTCCAAAATGTGTGCGTGTGTGATATAGTGTGTTGCCACGGCAATGACTGAACGTTAATAATTCCAATTCAAAGGGTATTGTCTTACCATTGCCTTGCATTTCTTGTTGGAACTTCTACTTATAAATAGGCAGCAACCAAATCAGATTGGTAGCATCTCACACTTGATTGGGGCTGACTAAGGGCTCATTCAGACGTGTGTTTAAATCGCACAGCTGCCTCGGCGGCATCGTGCGATTTAAAGAACCCCGCACTTCCGGGTTGGTGTGAATGCGCTGAGCGCGCACATTTCCACTTAAGCCCGAATGTTTGAAGTGCGGATTGAAAAGTTGCTCCGAGCAGCTTTTCAAACCGCGCTCCAAACATTCGGGCTAAGTGGAAATGTGCGCGCTCAGCGCATTCACACCAACCCGGAAGCACGGGGTTCTTTAAATCGCACGATGCCGCCAAGGCAGCTGTGTGATTTAAACACACGTCTGAATCCAGCCTTATACATGATCACGGAGGCATTGGAGAGCCAAGTCTATTCCTAATGCCCCTATGACCTGCAGCCACATCTTTGGCCCACTGGCAACTCCAGCAACTTAGAAGAGCTCTGATTTACATGCTGGAACATGCCTATCCCAGGAGCAGAGATTGAGTGGGGCACAAAACGGATCTGGTTTAGCTTAAGGTACATCTTAAAAACTGACTTAGTTTTCAGTCCAACCATATCGGTTTAACTTAAATTGGTTATCAACTTACATTCATGTGAGATGGATTTAGAGATGTCCGCCATGGGCTTTGCATTAGCTTACATTCAATAAATGGACAGCATGATCCTCCAACCAGACAGCACCAGAAGTGCTACCATGGGTACAAGGGCCATTCATTTCTGTGGTACACACTGTTATTCTTATTTGGCAAATTCCATAAATAAAATTGATTGATTGAATATTACTTATCCCATTAATGATATAGATATAGGAGATGGGCAGACTGGATCCCCGCCACCCATGTGGTCAGACTGCTCCCCTCCCGCTTTCCCTCTGGCGCTCTGGCATTCAGCAGCCGCTTCCTTTCTCCGCTGTGCCCAGGTCTTTAGAATATGGTTATTAACAGGGACCCATGTTCACTGAATTATTCCCATTGGTGTCAACAAGGAAAAACGCAGTGAATATGGGTCCCTGGTCATTAACCAGATGCCAATTGTTCCCTAGCTGAGCTGAAGGAAGTGATTATGGTACTGACAAAACAGGGCTGGCTTGGTAGACACTTGTCATGGGCCGGCTCCTACAAAGGCTTAAGTCAATTTCCAGTCACAGGACGGGGAAACAATAGTTACAGCAATGAGCAGAATTGGACTGGCACAAAAAAAGTCTTGGGGGCTTGCCCAATGCCCATGCTGGGACTGGTCAGACAGTCATGAAAGGATGAGTGATACTGCCTGGCTGGGGGCCTCCCATGTTGTCTCATTAGCTCCAGGGCTTGCCCCTACTCAGTTGTACTGCCTCTGCCTAGGGCCTCCTGACCGATGACTTGAGGTCAGAGCAAAGGGTGTGGGGCAATCACCCCTCAGCTCTCCTCCCTAGTCTTCCCCTGACAATGGCTGTTTGTCTTAGCAGCTTCCTGTCATTACAATCAGGGATCTTGGTTCACTGCATTTTCCCCACTGATGTCACGGGTTCCTGATTATCATCTAAAAGGGGTGAGGTGAATGGGAGGAGAAATCCATCAACGATTATTAATTAAGTTGGTCAGGAGACCAACCGATGTAAGTTGAGACCTCTGATGTAAGTGGTTGCCCCATTATGACCTTATGTTAGATTTTTCCCAGCTCAACTGCATGGGGTCTATTCCTCAGTTTCCCCAAGAAGCAGTGGGCAAGCTCACATTTCAATAGCCGTATTGTACATTCCTTTCATCTGATCATCTCCCCTGTTCACTGCAGAGTTCCCACCAGACCATGGACTTCAGTTCACAGACTCATCAAACAAACAAATCTCTCAGCCAGAAATATTCCACATATCTTTTGTCCCAGGGATCACTTTTCTGCTGAGAGACAACTCCACCCAGCCTCTCAGATGAACCCTCCTTCCTTGTCAGCCCAAAGCTTCTGGCTTCTGTCCAATCAAATCAGTTGACCTCATCAAATCACTTTTTCCAAACAATCAGGACAGGAGGACTCTTGGAGCAGGTGCAGCTGAGGCACTCCAACTCACCCTGCAGTACATACCTGCGGTGTGCTTCTCCAAAGCAACAGAAGGTGGCCGCTGTCAGAGATAGGATGCTGGGCTAGATGGGCCATTAGTCTAATACCACGTTGGCATTTCTTATGGGATTTGCAATCATTATTTTTGACAAGACAAATAAAGAGCATTCAACCATGAGGAAACTGGATGTAAGATGATCACTATATAACAGAAAAAGTATTGACGTGAAAGGTCTGTAAAAACAGCATGGTAGGTTTCTCTGGTAGGGTTTTTTGAGATGCTTGGCTGCTGGTTACTAGTGCTCTATTTCACCCGAGACATAAATGTCTTTCTAAGAAAACCATTTCAATAACCATGGGAAAGACAATGAGTAAAACTCTAGAGAACATTGGGTGCTTTTAGAAGGATAGGCTGCCCCGATGCTGGCTATGTTAGCCCACTTCACCCCCTGGGTGCCCTGTCTGACTAAAGGCAGCTTGCCAGATGTGCAGGTGGAGCAGATGCAGAGCAGGCTGTGCCTGGTCCAGAGCAGCCCTGCCAACAGTGCTCCGGAACATTCCAGCATGCCACCAGTGCTCCGGAACATTTCAGCATGCCACCAGTGCTCCGGAACATTCCAGAGTGCCACCGGTGGAGTGGGTCAGCCTATCTGTTCATCTGATGCACGGCCCCACCCTGCTGCTCCACTTCCAGCCAGCTGTTGCCCCGGGCAACACTATAGTGTTGTGGATGCTCTAGTCCGCAACTTTCTGGGAGAGATGTGGGGGCACTGTGCGGAGGTGGACCACGGGCCAGGGAACCTGTCTGGTCCATCTGATCTGGACCCAGGTGGGGCTAGGAGTGAGCAGACGTGGGGGTGCACTCCCAGCCCTGAGTCTGTCTGAAAACACCCACTGAGGTGGGAGCGCTCGCAATCCATTACATGTGATGAGATTTAATTAAACTCAGCGGAGATGACATTTCCTATTGATCATTTCTGATTAGGCTCTTTCTTCTCCCTGACTCCCCAAAGTATTTGTAATAAATGGACAACTGGAAATGGAAAGGAATGTCAAGGCTGGATTGATGACACTGTACTGGCTGCAGATGATAACAGAAGAGGATTTCATAGATTGTGGTTGTTGCATTATAGGGTGGTTTTTAAAAGTTAATGGCTGGAAAATTGATACTGATTGAAGAGGAGGTTGCAAGACTGAGGAATGATATCAAGATTACTTTATTGTACTAGTGACACTGGGGCAGCTATTTGATTTTAACTTAAGCTTGTGTATTTCTCCATTGTGGAATGGGTTAAGTTTTAAAGAAGGGTTGTTTATGAGCAGTCAGCATGGGAACTGATACCTTATCACCAATGCCCTAGACTTTATTGAGCATGCTCAATGGCCTGATTTGGACTGTGCTGGAAGAAGGGAATGTGGTTAATACATCACAGGGGCTATACTCACCAGACCAACTCGTTGTAGGTGAAGAATTGGAAGAACTGTCTAAGTGTGTCTCTGGAAGAGGTTCTAAGGAAATGGACAAACTAAATAGTAACAAATCACCAGGATCGGCAACTGGTTAAAAAATAGGAAGCAAAGAGTAGGACTAAATGGTCAGTTTTCACAGTGGAGAGAAGTAACTAGTGGAGTGTCGCAGGGATCTGTACTGGAACCGGTGTCGTTTAATATATTCATTAACAATCTGGAGAAGGGAGTAAAGAGTGAAGTGATCAAATTTGCAGATTCAAGGTAGTTAAAACCCAAGTGGACTGTGAAGAATGGCAGGAGGATCTTGTGAGTCTGGGTGACTGGGCATCTAAATGGCAGATGAAATTTAATGTGAACAAGTGCTAAGTGGAAACTTACATAGGGAAATATAACCCAAACTATATGTATACAATGCTGGGTTCTAAATTAGGAGTTACCACTCAAGAAAAGGATCTTGGCATCATTATGGACAATACAGTGAAATCCTCAGCTCAGTGTGCGGTGGCGGTCAAAAAAGCAAACAGAATGATAGGAATCATTTGGAATAAAACTGAAAATATCGTAATGCCTCTATATAGATCTATGGTACGACCACACCTGGAATACTGTATGCAATTCTGGTTGCCCCCATCTCAAAAAAGACCTAGTAGAACTAGAAAAGGTACAGAGAAGGGCAACAAAAATGATCCAGGGTATGAAACGGCTCCCGTATGGAGGGAGGCTTGATAGGTTGGGGCTCTTCCGCTTGAAAAACAGATGACTGAGAGGGGATATGATCGAAGTTTATAAAATCATGAGTGGTGTGAAACACACACATAGGGAAGAGTTATTTACCTTCTGCAAACAGTACTAGGACAGGGAGAAATTCCATGAAATTAACTGGCAGCAGATTTAAAACAAATAAGAGAAAGTCTTTTTTCACTCAGCGTGCAATTAGCTTGTGGAATTGACAGCCAGAGGAAGTCGTCACACAGCCGGTAGTGTAGCTAGTTTTAAAAGGGGATTGGATACGTTCCTGGAGGATAAGTCCATTAATGGCTATTAGCCAAGTAGGTTTTGGGGACATAACCTTTTACTGATGGGGGCTGGAACAACAGGGAATGAATTGCCTGTTATGACCTGTTTGGTACTTCAGAGATTGGCTATTGTCGGAGACAGGATGCTGGGCTTGATAGACCATTGGTCTGACCCAGTATGGCACTACTTTTGTTCTTAAAAGCAGGGGAGCAGAGAGGGTCTGGCTCTGTGGGGAGAATGCATCCAGGGCAATAGTATTTTGTCAGGGGTGAAGGAGAGAGTGCTGCCGTTTGTTGACAGAGGAGGGCCCACGACTGACCTTAAGTAGTAGGGCCCTGGGCTTTCTTGGACTTCTATGGGGAAGAGCACAAGACTCTCCTAGGAAGGCTCCCAAATCCAACAGTCTTTGGAGCAGGCAAAGGCTAAAATAGCAGTCAAATAGCAGCCAAAGGCTATCCAAAATCACAAGGTAGAAACAGCTCATCTTTAAAGGGTTAATGTTAAAGGGCAGGGGCACCCCTCTCCCCCTCCTCCCACAAATTGTGAGGCTGGCCATGAGACCGCCACAGAAGATGTGTATGTCTCCCATAGGAAGTCAGCAGTGAGGGGGCCCCTGAGAATCCACTTCACAGACAGGACTGAGACAGTGGGCCTACAGCTGGGTACTGGTAGCAAACCAAATTGCTCGGTAAGTGGGCTCTTTGCCTCCATGAAGGTGCATCACCGTGCTAGGGAACTTCAGCGGAGGCCTCACCAGTTCACATATAGCGAAGTCTCCAAAGTTAGTGCTTTTAACTCTTTAATCCGAATTCTGTTCTACCCAACAATTCATGCGTGTGTCTAATTTTGTTAATCATTGGCCAGCTTGTGCCAGCTTGCACTTTCCTTTAAATAAGAGACAGCCATCTGTCCTGCATCAAAGCATAAAAGTGAGTCCTAAATAGCCAGAGGATAGAACTGGTAAGTTCCAATCCTCAGAGCTTTGCATTGATGCAAGCCCCGTGGTGTGAACTACATGACCTTTGCGACTACTTCCAACTCTACAATTCTATGATTAAAAGTTCAATTTTGGTTCATTGGCCATCCAGATGGTGAGTTCATTTCTGTGGTGGTGAAAGTTTCTACTTGAAGGTTTCCAGGCAACCAGACAGTGTATAGGGGAAACAGAAATGTTTAATTGGGTCAACTACAAGGACACAAAGGACAACATTTTCAAAAGGACCCCCCACCCCCTTTTAAAAAAAAAAGTGGTTCTGTTTCAGAGTGTTGGACATCTCAAGCTTGATTTTCACCATACTGGGCATATGTTGAATTATTTGGAATCTGTCATCTTGAATTGTTTGGGGAAAAAAAGCTCAAGCTATGTCAGACTAGAAACTAAAACTAGTGGCAACTTTTGGAAAAAGCCATGTTTGTAAAACAAAAAAGTAACGGAAGAAATAGCAGACATTGATTTCTTGTTTATTTGAAAGCTATCCTTTCCAAGTAAGGTTTCCTTGGTCCAAATAATTTACTGAAAACACTACAGAAATCCTAACCTCCTTGGGGCTGATCCAGTAACTGCGCATGCACTGTGAGCAGGCTGTGCGTGCGGGTGGTGTGCACGTTGTGCACAAATATTTGCGCATGCGCATCTTGCTCACCAGCAGGTACGGGATTGGCCCCGCTGAAGTGATTGGGACTTTCCCCATTAAGTTCAAGGTGGTTAGGATTGCACCCTGAGAAGACTAGAAGGGTCCCTCAACTATATATGATATAACTGGGGGGCTATTTAGCACTGGATCTACCCTTGCCTTAGCACAGGCATGAGTCCTTCTGAAACAAATGGGATTTGCAACAGTGCAAACGACTAACAGAAGACGTAGGCAAAGGTAAGGGTGGGGTAAAATCCCCAAGCACAAGTTCTGCATACAAACATTTGTTTATAGTGCTGAGAGGCCCACAACATTGATTGTGACTTCCCGCAGGGCCCCCTGCCCCCTGATTTCAAGAAGCCAGCCCCCAGGTGCCCTAGTAGGTTTGGGCAGCAGGAATTGTAGCACTCCTTGCGCCCACGAGGCTCCAGTGGCCAAAATAGTGGCCTGCCTTCTCTTGAGAGAGCTGCATAGATACACCCCCAGGCAGCCATTTCCAGCAAGACCCAAGAACCACATACAATTCCCGAGCCGCCATTTACCCAACATTTGCATATATATGCAAATTAAGAGTAGTCTATTACTTAACTATGAGGTTGGGCTAAAAAAACCAGTTTTTAAAAGAAAACAAGAGAAAGCAAACGTAGAAAGTTAAAGGACTTGCATATCCATACAACAACCTCACATATAAACCAGATTAAAACCCTTGTCCTCTCAGTCATTATGCCCAAAATCAATCATAGCACTTTCCTCACCTGTTTGGCCTCCCCCCCCTCCCCCCCATGCCCAGAGAGCGTTTACACAGCCCTCCTTCTGAAAATAGAGCTTTTTCCCCACTCCAGCCATTTCTCTTGTGTGAATTCTTTGACAGATGAAATGTTGTGAGGACTCTCTAATGGGCATGTATCCACAATAACTAGGGCTGAAACGAGATCTTGCAAAAGTGAGAAATTTCATCAAAATTCTGGTTCTTGTTTTGTCTCAGATTAATCGAGAACCAGGACTGTTTTGCTGAGTTCTTGGCGAGAAAATAGATAAATAAAATAAATAAATAAATCACTGCACATGCGCAAATGGCCGTTGGACTGTTTGTGCATGTGAAAATGGCTACTGCCCTTAACCAAAATGGCGGCAATGATATCACTGCCATTTTGGTTAAGGGCAGTGGCCATTTTGTGCATTCACAAAACAGTCTGGTGGCCATTTTGCACATGTGCAATCCACTGCCCTTAGCCAAAATGGCAGTGATGCTATTGCCACCATTTTGGTTAAGGGCAGCGGCCATTTTTCGCATGCATAAAACAGCCCAGTGGCCATTTGCGCATGTGGAATGATTTTTTAATTTTTATTATTTTCTTTTTTTGCCTGAGAACTCGTTCCGGGAACAAGATTCAGTTCTCAAAATTGCAAGTTTACTCATGAGAAAAAACCCTGTTTTCCTTTCAGCCCTATAACCCTATAACTTTCAGCCCTATAACTTAACAGAGAGGCTGGTCAGAAATGTTTTGTTATTATCTTAAAGAAAATTAATCACAACATTAGCCCCTTACAAGAGCCAGGTTTGAATTCCTAGCTAGCCGATTTCTTCAGTGCTTAGAAATCATAGTGCTATTTTGCCCCAAATGGAGGTTTTTTTAATTCCAAAAGACTGATCATTTTCTCCCAGATGTGGAAAAGTCTATTTTTCTCCTTGAAAGGAGAAGAGTAATTAACTCCAGCAACACTTGCTTTCTCTTCTCGACCTTTGATTCCCTTCTGAAATCTCTCTGTCCTCCTCCTCCCTCTCTCTTTGCACAGATCTTTTCTCCTTTTTCAACAAGAATTATAACATCTGCTTCTTAACCCTCTCCCTCCCCCATTTCCTTCCCTGCTCTCCCCCCTCTGCCTCTCTTCTATCCTCCTTCTCTTTAGTTTCCCTTCATGAGGGCACCCACCCTTTTCTTCTTTCAACTCCTCCACCTGCACCCTTGACCCCATCCTCTCTCATTTCCTAACAAATATTGCAATGCACCCACCGCTGTGCCCTCTCTGATGAATATCATCAATCTCTCTCTCTCTCTGCTGGATCCATTTCAGCAGTCTTCAGAAATGCCATTGTCTCCCCTATCCTTAAGAAGGCTACTCTTGATCCCGCCAACTATTTGCTCATATCACTCCTGCCCTTTGCTTCCAAGCTCCTTCATGCACTGTCTTGTCCAGACTTGCCTCACGAAGGGCCCTGTGCGGTCTGAAAGCTTGCCTTCCTCCACCAACTGTACATGGTCCAATAAAGATATCACTTTACCACTTTGTCTATATTGCCTATGTGGCAGGGAGCAGTCCTGAGAGGCTGCTGCTCCTTTAAGAAGGGGGCTGTGTTGGCCAGCCAGAGGGCTGAGTACGCACAGGGGTGTGGCAGAGCCAGCCCCATACCTGGGGATCAGTCTGTGAGGCAAACAGACTGAGAAACCCTGTGACAGAGTGGGAAGGATAAGGCTGAGGAAAGGAGCCTGGTCACACTCACTCTGCCTGTATATAAGGAGAGCAAGGCAGAGAGGAGAGCAGTCTCTGCTAGGGAGCTGAAGGGGCCACATCTCCCTGACAAAGCCGACCCACTCCATGCTCTCCAAGGTGCTGAAGGCTGGATAACCAGAGGGAACAGGCAAGTGGGAGAGGCTGTGCCCACGAGGGAGCCTTTTGCCTGGGGAAGGCTTGGCCAGAGCCTGGGGCTTTGAGGCCTGGCTAGATGGACAAAGGGGGTTGATATTGTGTTGGTCCTGAGCTTGAAAGAGATTGACCTGGGCCTGCAGGGTGGTGGTGACTGAGCCGGAAGCCCTGGGATTGTGGACACTGGAGTCTAATAAAGGACTTTGGACTAATACCCTCTGGACTGCCTGTGTTGGGGCCTATAGGAGGGTACCCCTCTTCCTCAGAGGGGAATTCAGCCAAGGCTTGGACTGAATAGGCATGGCAGAGGGGTAGAGCTAATTCCCTAAAGAGATCCCAGCGCCTCCGTGTGGCCCTGGGAAGACCCCCTGCTACAGCCTATATTTGGGACCAATGCAACAAACCCTACTTTCTCTACAATTCCTCCCTTGACCCCCTTCAATCTGGCTTCTGCCCTCTCCCCTCAACTAAGACTGCCCTCATTAAAATCACCAATGACCTTCTCTATGCCCTATTACTATTGCACAGAATTATTTTTTCCGAAGTCTTCTGGGGTTGCCCAGCAATACATCCGCATATTTGCTTAGGGCAGAATTGCCCCCATTGATTGCATATTAATTTATTATTGGATTAAACTGTGCCAGATGGAATGTATTAGGCTTCCTACAATGGTGTCTGGATGAACAGAGTTCGTGTACTATGTCAAAATATTTTTTGCTTCATAAAATGGCTAAGTTGGCCCTAAACTATGGTTTCTCCTTACAAGCACTAGGCTTATTAGCCAACAAAGCAAAACGAGATTTTAGACAGAGGGCAATAGATGTTCACAAACAGGTCAATACGGCAGCACTTGTGTTAACAAATTATGCAAAATGGCTAACTGGGACCAAGTTGACCTTAGGAAAGCATTCATAAGGTTACATTTTGGATTAATGCCCTCCTGGGTTTTAGAAGGCAGATATCAAAATCTGCTGCTAACCGAGCCACTCTGTATATGTGGGGAGCCAGTGCTGGAGGATGTAGCGCATTATGTTCTAAATTTTCACCTCTGTGATAAACCGAGATTGAGATACTTGACTAGCTTGTTAAAAAGAAAATGGAGAACTGTCCAGAAGATGCGAAGTTACTGTTTTTATTAAATGGCACTAACCAGTTTGTGACACGAAGGGTGACTATATTTGCTGTTAAGGCTGCAACCTTACGAGAACAATGTGTCTGTTGATTCCAAAGGCTCTGTATCCGTTATTGGTTTTATACCAGTTTAATTAATCATTTAAAAAATATTATTCTGCTTTTTTTTATAAGGTCTATTTTACCAATTCAATAAATTTGTACTATATACTTACTACCAATGACCTTCTCTTAGTCATGTATGAGTCTCTCTATTCCATTCTTGTCCTGCTTGATCGTTGACCATGGCCTCCTCCTGGATTTGCTTTGCTCTCTTGGTTTCTGGAACTCAGTTCTCAACTGGTTCTCTTCGTATCTCTCAGAACACTCCTTCAGTTTCTCTCTTGCTGGTGTTGCAGCGCCACCTAGCGGCAAACCCACTTTGCCCAACCAGCTTTCAGTGCTGCGTGGGATCTTTCAACTACATAGCACCCAACAAGGACCACACCTGTGTTTAATATGTATGCAGCATTTATTGATAGAATAGAAAGCGGTATTGATGGTACAATAGGCAAGCAAAACACCCCAACAATGAGTCTCTCACTAATCCGGTTCACCGTCAGAGTCCTTTGATGTTGGTGCACATGACTAGAGGGTGATGGGGCTGAGAGTAGTCAGCTACCCCACCTTCTCTGTCTTGCTCTTTTATACACTTTGGTTGTTTCAGTCTTCCTGACTATTACTAAAAGTAATCAATCTAGTTCAGGGCCTCCCAAAGCGTGATTTTGTGGCCGGACCACCTGGCAAGAATTGACCAATCCAGGCCTGGTCCGTCCTTTTTGGTAACCTGAGGCGAGATTCTCAAGTCGGCCCACCTATGGCACCTCCTTAATCTTCTTTGCCCTTCTTATCTTTGACAGGGTAAAGCCCCTGGCCTGAGTCCATAGACACTCCCCGGTACCCGAAACACACTTACTTTGGTTGCCAAGTCAATATGGATGCCTGCTAGCTTCTTTATTCTGCTTGGCCAAAATTGCTTATAAACTGCTTAAAAGCAAAATATCTCTATGAATGTGTCTGTTTACTGTGTGAATGTACAGGTGTTCGTTGCTGTTTCTATATGTATTCGTATTCGTGTTCTGGATCAACTAAAATCAAATAATACAAGTATTTTGATTTGGTCTTCTACTAAGTAGAATACTATGAGGGGGTTGTTCCCCTTTCTGTCTTTTTTTTTTTTTAGCTGGGTGTTCTAGTGATACTGAAAGGAGTCTGGAGCATGGTTCGCGGTAATCTGACCTCACTTGTTTGAGCACCCCAATATTCAAATGTGAATGAGTATAATTTAAAGGTGTGTCTAGAACGCAGCCAGAAACCTTTAGGAGGTGCTCGTGCATTAGCAACGCCGTTGGGTGAGATGCCCAGAAATATTTCCATCATCTGTTCTGACACTGGTTGGGGAGATATACCTGTTCTGTCTCGTTTATTTCAGAGCAAGCTGACCTGGCGTTGGTCAAGTTTTGACACCTTGTTACTTGGTACCCACTAAGAACCTCCCTGCCCTGCTTGCATCACTTTTTGCTAAATTTTGTCTTCAACTGAAAGTTTAACCTTTATGCGATATTTTCCACGGCCTGCTTTTAGCATCTATTTTTCTGGGTAACAATGATCACCGTGACTGCTGCCATCACCTCAGCAGACAGTGCTCATGGCTGTCATCCCTATGTCACACTGGTACCTCTTTGGCATCGCTCCCCCTTTCTGTGGAGGTTCCCCAAAGCTCTGCCCTGGGTCCTCTTCTCTTCTCCCTTTGCACTCTTTGGGAAACTCACTGAAGATCGCAGCTTCCAGTATCACCTGTATGATGATGAGACACTCAACTCTATCTCGCCACCCCTTGTGAAATAAACTTACTGAATATCTGCATCATGTAGTCCACTGGTCACGGGAAGATTCTTACTTGTAGTTGTCTAGGTCTTTGATTAGACTGTAAGCTCCATGAAGCAGGGATTGTCTTTATGTTGTGTGTCTGTACTACAGTGCGCATGACTAACAGCCTAAAGAAATGATAAGTAGTAGCACTGCAGTAGTCAGGAAACAGACCCCTATGAGAGCCCTCGGAACCCAGCTCTCCCCCTAGGCTTCCCTCCCGAGTGCTTGAGAATCACGTGACACTTCCCTAGTGTATGTCCCTAGAAGTGAAGTGCTTGGAGGACCAAGCTGCCCATCTCCAGAGTCACTCGTTCTGAACACAATCAGCTCCGTCGTTCAATTTTTCCATTTTCAAATTAGCGGGGCCTGTGGTGTTTTACCTGCGAATAAGTTAAAGTGTTTCCTTTAAAAAAACACTCAGAGCGGCAAGTGGTTATTATTGTGCCCGCACCACCCACATGAACAGACAGAGACATGCTCTGGGGTTAAAAGGCCTTGGCCGTAAATTTATTAAAGCATCACTTACACATATGAGCAGTACAACCATATTAACAACCTGTGTGCATAATAGCGGGGAGGAGCCATGCTACAAAACAGGCCCAAGGGGGGTTGAGCTAAATCTCACCCTCCCTGCCTGGGTGAATCGACCCTTCAAATTCACCCTCCCCTTGGGTCAAGCCAGGTTATCCACCCCAAATCAGCTGTTCCAAGCCTGGGCTGGGGCCCTGGCCTTCTGACCCCCCGCTCCCCAGGTGGTAATGGGTACAAGTGCGACCCATCAGCTCATAGGGAGCCTTACCACAGCATGGTTCCTACCCCACTAACCGCCATGAAAAGGGGGGAGGCAATGCTACTCCACCCCTTTCCCCCCCACAGGAACCCCAAAATGCACATGTATGGCCTCCCGCAAGTCTTCCAACCAGAAAGTGTTCCCCTGAACTGATAAATCTACACCATCGTGTAGGAAGAGGTCAGCGTGCTGGCTCACAATCCTTTTGTGATGCACCACCGTGCCATCCAAGAGGCTTACACATGCCCGGATGGCCCTGTTGATTTTGCGTTTGGCGTGCTCAATCTTGCCTGGCGCTTTGGCATACCGCCAAACCCTGTGGGCAAGCAAATCAGACCACCAGATGTGTGTTTGTGGCCAACGAGCTGCCAATCCGGAGATGTCAAACTTCATTGCGCCCGTAAGTTCCCATGCGCTGTGCAAGCCTAGGTCATTCTCCCCCAGATGGATGATCAGGATGGCGGCCGGCCCAAATAGATTGACCCTTCTGAGAAGCACCTGTTCCCAGTGCATACTGCTGCGCCTGATCCAATAGAGGTGAGCGTGCAACCCACAACTGAGTTGGGTACCAAAGCCGGAGTTTGCCGCATAGCATTCAGCCCACCACACAATGCTATGCCTGCATATCCACACACTTGGCAACTGGTCAGCGCCTGCAGATAAGCAAGACAACAGAAATATTATAACAATGACGGGGCAACTGTGGGGGCCCCGAAAGGCCTCATGTAGGTGCAATAAGCCCCAGACCGCCACCGACCTATGGCCATGATCTGTGCTGATGCCAGGCCCCCTACTGCTGCCATGGACGCCACTCCGATCCTGAAAGAGTGTGACCCGTAATCAGCAGGCAACATTTCTAGTGCTGCCAATCCGTTTCTAAAAACAGCCTGAAATTGGAATTTTGTCAGTCTGGCTCCCCCAGAATGAATGAAGAGCATGCCCTCTAATGGCGGATGCACCTGCAAATATTCCGCCATCGCCGCCACTGGGCACACCAGCCCTAGTGTGGCTCGGTGCAGGGTCAAGTGATGACCCCTCCCCCCTTGGTTGGTCTTAGAATGCCGAATTGTGATAATGATAGCGTCTGGGGCACAAGTTACGTCCCTGATGTCGAGGGCCACACCCCTTCAATCGCCCTGTGATGAGGGCACCAGCTTGCTAATGCGCAATGCCCCCAAAAATGCTAATGAAAAGGCAGCTCTGAAAAGTAACCCCTCATATGGGGAGGAGCAAATGTGGGGCAGTGCCACTGACAAACGAGCCAGCGTGTCAACCGAAACTGGTTGGCGAGTATCCCTCCATTGGCCCCGCTCCCTGGCCCACCCATCGACAGCCCTGCGAAGGCGATAGCTTGCACATGGGTCGGCAGTCCCCTGAGCCTTGCTGAAGAAGGCAATAGCCGCCAAACGACACCGAATGGTGCAAGACGCCAACCCACGGCTGCTCGATTGTGCCACAAACCACTCCACTTGACAGGTTGGGATGGGCCAAGATTCCCGCAACCCATGGGCTGAGAGAAAGCTGCGGAATTCCTGAAGCGCAGACACATAGGCTCGCCACGTAGAGTCTGACACGGCGGCTCTAACGCCCTCGTCTATCCTTCATTCCCAAGCTTCCACAAAGCCTCCGGAATCCGCTTCTGGGTCGATCTTGGTGCCGGGTGCCAGGGAAAGGAATCGCTCCATCTGAAAGTGAGATAGGGAATCAGCAATCTCATTGTGAACACCAGGTACATATTTGGCCGAAAAATACATATTGATGGAGAGGCACTTCAGCACAAACCAGCGGACCAGGACCATAACTCTGCTGGACTTACTGGACTGGCGGTTGATCACTTGCACCACCGCCTGGTTATCAGACCAGAAGCATATGTGAGAGTCCCGGAAGCGATGG